>OX235272.1:6938213-7025009 GCA_944472155.2 Trichobilharzia szidati | reverse complement strand
AAGTGTCAACTATAGAACTCTACCAATTCAATCAGCTCCTAAAACTGATGTTTACATATCCTTGCCGTTCAGGGGTGATCAACAAAGTCTGGTCACTAGACAAAGACTCAAGGCCGCAATTAATAGAACTTATTATGCAGCTAAACTTATCTTCATAGAGAAAACGAGAACTATGCTGTCCTGTAAACCCTCACATTATCCGAACGATAGTGTCACATCCCATTGTGTTTATCAATTTACATGTATGTGTGGACACACGTACATAGGGAGGACCCATCGGTCTCTGCAGATTAGGTCTACAGAACACATTCCAAAGTGGCTGCAACAACAAATGAAATCGCCAGACACAAATGACCCCGGAAATAGATGTCCAACATCATCTACATTGAAGCATATAAGGTTGATTTCAACAATGCCTTTAAGCCCATATATAAAACAAGGTTGGGTCACATACTTAAATTCGTTGAAGCCTTGGCCATAAAAAGACTTAAACCTGTCTTATGTGTCCAAAAGTTATTTGTTGTCACCTTAAACCTGCCTTGGTGATCCAATTTAGAACCAAGGTTCAATTTACTTCATAATATTTTCAACCCCTTCTTTGCTTTGTTTTTTCTCTTTTCTTCTTTCTTACCACCATCATTACTCACTAAAGAGCAGATAAATCCAGATGACGAGTCCCGAGTCTGATGAAACGCGCATTCAGACGCTAGTCACCACATTACAAATGACTTCAGATTTATTCTATTTAAATAATTTACTACTCAAGACTGAGATCTACGTGAAAACCGTTCACTACCTGGTTTAATATCCGTCGGCGGCACAGCGGTAGAATGCTTGCCAACCACGTTCCATGTGGTTCGAGGTTCGATCCCCGGCCGACGCACTGCTTTACCTCTCTAAGCCAGTAATAAGACCGGCAAAGAGGGAAGGTTGAACATGAGGCTAGCAACCCCATCCCGTAAAAATAAATACCACTGCTATCGAAACTTCAAGCCTTTAGCTTAAATCCACATGTTCCACTGCGAACGGAAAGGAATAATAAACCGATTTGTTAAAGTGCTCATCCTTAATTCATCTACTTAAATGTAGCTATCTCTCCTGTATTCGAAATTAAGAGAAAAACGTCAATTAGATCTCAGCCTTTGTTAGCCCCAACGAACAGAACATATCTATGACCCCTGAGGATCTTACTTCAAGATTAACTTTTGCATCATTTGAGTTTGGTGAGTAGTTTTATTTCCTGAAGATTTTAGAAATGTCATACCAATGAGCATTTATGCTCAGAAGACCATTTCAGCAAGAGCTTCGTCCTATGCTTAGAAGCCTAATTTCCCTAATATTCAGGTGTCTTTTCGTGAATAAGACAAAAATGGTGGAGATTTGTGGCTCAGGTAGATATTCACGATGTGGCACCGTTCTCTAAGCTGGATGGTTTAACTGTAGATGTTTCATTATCCTTCTAGACAATATGTTTAATACTCATTTTGAGATGAAATTATTTTTCTCAGTTATCAGTGAATAATTTAGCTATATATATTCAAACCAAGTTCACTTTTAAAAGTTTGAAAAAAAATTCGGGCATTGGGTATATGATATATTCATTATAATAAAGGTTTTTGTATTTCCCGATGAATGAAAAACAAAACGATATTGTTTTTACTGACGTTTCGCTATTTAATGCTCCTGCTAATAGCTTTATCAAAGTATTAATAAACCAGAATTTAAAAATCTTAGCTTATATATAACAACTTAATCATCGTTCCTCAGTATGGGGTCATTTTTCGTTGTCAAATTGGCCAATTGGTGAAGGTATCAAAACCAGGTGTAGATGACTGTTGGATTTGATAAGTGTATAAAATTATAAAAGCAGTATGTGTTTACATAATGAAATTGCTTATCACATCCGTGTTGATTTTGTCATTTCATGGGCGAGGGGGATGTTGTAACCAGGTCAAATTCTGTTTTAGTCCATCATTCCTGTTCATTAGATAATTTGGATTCCACTTGATATGAAGTGCTTAGACGCTCTTTGAGATTACTGGAATTTTTCTTGATTATTTCAATATTGTCCAAGTCGATTTTTGACCGGATTCTATAGTGTGGAGACCCACTACTGATGATTTTCCAAGCTTTTCTAGTTCAACCGGATTTCTCCGTGGTTGAACAAATGCTCTGCTGTCTTCGTTTCCTCTGATTTTGATATTTCGAGATGTTTGTCCGATGTATATCGCACCACATTCCAAGCATTTTATTTTATAGACACATTTAGATAGAGAATCTTTAGGGATTCGGTCTTTTATATGGACAAGGTTGTTTCGCAGTGTGCGTGTCTGTTGTTTTGAAGAAAACTCTGATGTCGAGCTTATTGAGTACTCTTCTGATATTGTCTGATATTTCCACTCAATATGGAATGACAATTTTTGAGGTCTTTGTTTTCGAAATACGTGTTTTCGACCATACTTAATGTCAATGTTCATTGGGAAATACAAGAAAACCTTTATTATAATGGATAATTTAGCTTTCTTTATTTTTAAATATATTTTTACTGTCATTATGAATAACTATTTTAATTTTCTTTTTCTGAAATCTCTTCATTCATTTAGACGGGTTACTCAGGTGGAAAATGTGATGAATGCACAGAAGGTTATTTCAATCATGAAGGAAAATGTTTACAGTGTTATTGTTCTGGTAAAACATCATCTTGTCGTCTATCCAATGAACACTACTTCTGGAATATTACACCGGTATGTTTATGAATAAATATTTCCATATATAATAAAATTGGAGGTATCTTGGAGGAAGTCTTGTCAGACCATGATTTCGCGCTTATAGGTACTCGTCAGCAAAGCTCTGAACACACATCACTAACTTTTAGATTCACAGGGGTTAATATTCTGCTATTTAGAACTCTAAATGACCCTCCGTAGGACTCCTGTCAGGTCACTTAGCAGTGTATTCACCAATTTAGAAGACTCATCACTTGAGAGCACAGTTTTTGAATTCATGTTGGATGATTGGCGATAGTCGGTAGGAAGTTTGGGAACTAAGTTATTCGCTTATTGGTTTTTTATCGGTAAGGCTTATCTGCAACTTTCGGGGATAAATCATTGCTGGAAAGGGATGTAAACTAATTGTCAAGAAGCGCATGAAGGGCACAAATGCTCAGGAAGTTCACATGAGCCGGAAATGATTTAAACTCCAGTAGCTTCTGTCCATCGCAATGCAAAATAGGTATACAACGCATATTGATTGGGGAAGAAGTGCAAAATCTCACTAAAATATGAATGGGCAACAATTATTTTCCGAAATAAATTAAGTAATCGGCTCTAATAACAACTACCAACCTCAAAAGAGGATGTGGATATTATTTTACAGTTCAAGGGTCGTCGCCAAAGTCGGTTCATTAAACACAGACTCAAAGAGGAACCATATAAATCCTACTAATAATGTGATCAAGCTCATATTTATGAAGAAGATGGAATTTAAATTGTCCCGTAAACACTCACAACATTTGAACGATAGTGCCACCTCCCAATAGGTAAAATAGTAAAAATAAATGTTTGGTCACGTACATATACATTCTGAGGACTCTTCAACCCCTGAGAATTTCCGGCAGTATAGCGCATTTCGTAGGGTAGCTGCAAAAGCAAACCGAATCATCTTAAGCAAGTAACCCTGGGTAGAGGTATCCGAACGGAATCTATGAAAAGGGTTGATTTTGATGCTTCTTCTAAATGAAAACAAACCATGTTCAGGCTCTTTTCGGCGGCGAATTCATCCTCCTCTTTAGCTGTACAATCGCACTTATATGCAATTTGTTCTTCATGAAAGAAGGTGGTAACAAAAGTGACGAGTTGTCACATGCATAGTTGTTAGTATTAATCAGTGCATAAGAGACTCTGTATAAGTGTATTGGAGTAACGCAAAAAGATGAATAATTTGATGAATGAGTTGTGATCAGAATGTACACAGAAACGTACGAAATTATGGAATTATGCAAGAGTTTTAAAGAAACACCAGGGTTATAAGGAATTATTGATAGAAGTATAAAACTTGGGCACTGTGGTATAGAATAACTCCATTATATATAAGATTGTATTTTGATAAATCACACACACACATCTCATCCGTTGTTTGTAAAGGCTGGCTTAGTTAAGTGTCTAAGAAACCGAGCAATGGCACTAAGTAGCACAAAAAAACCTAAATGATGAAATGAAACAGATAGAAGAGGCGTTGGTGTTGACCAACTGTCCTATAAAATTCATTGGGAAGATCAGAAAACATCAAAAGCAAAATAAAAACAATGGTGAAACTTATAATGAAAACATAAATAAGAGAGAATATAGGGCATCTACAGTTCTACCATATAAGGAGGGGACATCTGAGACTCTACGTAGGATTCTTAATAAAGCAGGAATTAGGGTGGCATTCAAACCTACAAACTCACTCAGAGACAAGCTCTGTAGGCTAAAGGACCCCGTAGGTTGATTCAATTAAACAAAATAATATAATTTACAAAATACCCCGCAATGACTGTGAGTGAGGTCAACTACATGGGTCAAATTATTAGGTCGGGGGTAGTCAGATTGTTGGAACATAAGAATTTAGCTAAGGTTGGAATGATTGACCCCGAGAAGATAAGTAATTTAGAAAAAAGCTCAGCAACTGCACTGCATGCATTAACACACAACCACACAATAGGGTGGGAGAGGGTTAAAATTCTAAGAAGTAATCTAGGTAGGTGGAGAGAGAGATTGATTACTGAATCCTGCCTGGTTCATCGAGTCTACACCCAACACATGCAACAGAAATGACTCAATGCAAATACTAGAGATATGGAAGATATTATTACCCCCAGGCAGTCAAATCAGAGGATAATAAATAATCTTAAAATTCCATCTCAGTTCACGTGCGTCACAACATTTCAACAAGTTATTTATTTATTTTACTATAAACGCATCTTATTTCCCATCTTATCGTATTTGATTGATAACACTCATATTATTATTATTTCCGAATGTACATTATCCTATACTGATTTTTATTCAAATGTCTAATCATCAATTCCACTCATGTATATAAATGAAGCAAGAAAGTTGTGTAAGTGAGTGACTTGATATGATTACGAGCAGTAATAAATTGTGCTCGAAACGTGGTCGCATCAGTTAATATTACTGTATAACACTGTGTGATTTATCAAAATAAAATCTTATCTATAATAGAGTTATAAGGAGTTAGAGAAACAAACAAACAAAAATCAAGTCTGTAGAAATCAACAAGTTTGTTACGATGATAGTAGAAGTGGTTGAGTAATTTTCTTTTGTATACATAGCTCCAGTTTTTCTATTTGAATGGCTAAAGCTTCAGCTATGCATAGAGGAGACGAAGGCGTATTACCTTTGACAGGTTGTTCTTCACTTTGTAGATTACTTTGATGTGGGAAGCGTTTGTTGAGATGGAATGACCAGTGTTGACATGTTTGCGTCGTACATCTAAGTTTGTTAAAGCCCTAGCCATAAAAAGGCTTAAACCTAATTCACAGGTTCATAAACTATTCGTTACTGTAGTGAATTTTCTGTGGTAATCCGATTTTAAAACCAAGGGTTATTTAAACAATTATTATTATTCCCTTGGGTTCCAAGTGGAACACAGGGCTTCAGCAACATATCTCCACCCTGCTGTCCTCTTCATCTGGGCCCACGATTGCCCATAATCTCTCATCTCCTCTAATTCGCTTGATCTTCTGCATGTGACCCTCGCAGTGACGACCCAGTTGTCGCTTCCCATTTTGATTTCACTCGAGTAATGGCCTCCATTGCGCGCAGTGTCATTCGACAGCCTCCACAACGTATGGCTGATCAAACTCCATCTTCCCTCACAAGTATGCTGACCGATCGGCTCTTAGTTGTCTTGTTCCCAGCCAGAGTTTCTTGTGGCTAATTCTTTCTGGCTGGTTGGCCGGTTGGCCATTTGATCTTCAGTATGAAGCCAGCTAACGAAGGTGGCAGCTGTTGATAAAAATCTATAACTTGTTGGACACAATAGTATTTCACTTTTGCTATGACCCTTACCCCTAAATTGACATTTTAACCCCATTATGACTTACTTTTATGGAAATACGTATAATAATTACGTATGCAAGCAGAATGATTGAAACGTGTTGCGGAAATACATTCCACATGTCAGATAAGTCACGCCTATTGATTGTTTTATCGAAATTCACAAAGAAAAAAGTGTCTGTTTGAAATAAAGACAGATATAAGGAACGTTTTCAATGTCTGGCTTTGAAATCAGGTTGAATCTAATGCTGTATCACATTAAAAAATCAATTTGAAGAAGTGAGAACTTAAATAAAGCAAGAAAAACAATGTGGTTTGTGCAGAATAATATGGTACCATCATTTATTACGTAGGTTTCTCATCATCTGCTTACAGCTTCAATAAATTATGAGGTTTATGTACAGAAAAGTTCTAACATACTTGCGAATTTGTCATAATGTCAGAAGGTTCCACAATTAGTGAACAGTGCTCAGAAAATTGCTCTTGTATAGTTTTTATGCAGGCAGTTCGAGTTTAAACAAAGCAAATGTACACATACAATTGTAAAGGAGTTAGGTAATAAAGACGAGAGATGCGTAAGATGCTTAGTGACTAATAAGTTAGGTAACAATGTACACTATATCAACGCAGGGTGCGGTTGAGGCCAAAGATTACGCAACCAAATGCAAGAGAGAATAAAGAAATCCAGTTACTGGGGCAAGGAAAGACTGATAACTGCTTCTTTCTGAACATATAAATCTGGTTTCAAGCGTTTGATAGAAATTGCTTCGGCAAACTTGAGGAGAATCGAGCTCCTTTGTCTATTGATAATTTTAAAGGATTTCGTGATTTCCACCTCATGACCCGTATAAAGGAGATGCCTGGTAATGGTACTATTATATGCGTTTGTTCTCATGAAACGTAGGCTTTTTAGTACATGTCCATAAAATCGGAGGTGCGTGTGTCTGGTTTACAAATAGTTGTCTATTACACTGATTAACGATTAAGACGACTTTGATGTTATGTGGCTGCAAGTAATCATTACGGAGTGTTGGATCTTGATCTTGTGCTTAGTCACACTCATTGGCTGGGCATATCTCAAAAGAAATTGAATTCCAATATGGGATCTCAACCCTCAGCATGTATCTTTCTAATTCACTGCAATCAACGTCAGGATAAAAGAACTTCTTGATACTGATGACTTGGTATTTTTCAACGGACAATTACATACAAATTATCCGTACTGCGGCTAGAATGTCACTCTATGACTGGACTGTAACTGAAACTTGGCCACTCACTTGGTCCTGTGGCATATTAGACAGAATGCCAAGGTGACAGTCAGTGTACAACGATGTAAATTCAACGAAAACATAATTCTAGTTATATAATGGAGGCAAATTATGTAATAACATTTTGGGTGGGATATTTAAGTCAGATTATTCATTTTCACTTTTATCCCATTATTATTTCCAGGAGGATTCAGCTGGATTTGGTTTCAATGTTTGGCTTGGTCAAAGATTATCAATGGGTGGAGTAGAACGTGTTGAAAGAACTCCTGATGGAGTTCCACGTATTGAACGTGTTGAGGACAGTTTTTACGTGAAACATCCGCTTAGTAATAAGGGAGTAATTCATTTTGGAATTGATTTAATTTCTCCGAAACCAACTTCTCCAACACAAAATGATGTAACTATTTATGTAAGTATTCTTTTTATTCTACTGTCTAACAGTGAGAAGTTTATGGAAGTGATTGCGATTGACACTTAATTAAGGGCAAAATGCCAGTAGTTCAGGAGTGGAATGGTCCCCAATCATACATGTGGTGTGGATTCGATTTCCAGTCGACACATTCCTAGACATCGCCTAGCGGGCAGTAAGGCCAAAACAGAGACTTAGTGGGTAGAAAGATCAGCATTCTCATCTCAGCAACTGAAAATTAAAATCTCAGGTTTCGAGTCCTATATTCTAGTGAGAAAACAGACAAAAGGCTGATGAAACTGCGACGTATAAATAAAAAGACTGTAACATAGCTTCCTAGACGAATGAAAGTTCATACATTACACCATGAGTTAAGCTTATCGTATGAAGACCGATGAAATTGGACATTGATTTGGGGACCCACAAATTAAAACTACGTATTTATTCACTAATTGCGAAGTTTTAAAGATTGAGGATACAAATTTATCAAGTGTTATTTCTCAAGGATTTGATTGCTTACAGGATTAATGACTAGCCGACATTGGTCAGAGAACCACTAGGAAACCTTGAAGTACTGAGCAGCCAGTTGTCTCGTCTTAGTTTGGGACTCTTCAACAGTGCGCACTCTACCAACGGGGTTCAGAACCAGGAACTACCAGTTACGAGATGAGTTTGTAGACCATTCGGCCATTGGGACCCGATCCAATGGTCCACGAATTCCATCGTTTACTCACTTGTTCACCCGCTTGCCTCGTTACCTGATGGTCCTGGGTTTAAGCCCTGACAAAACATCTGGCTTTCAGGTCGTCCAGTGGTTCCCTTATTGAGAAACAACTAATTGAGAGGCAGAAAATGTGACGCCAAATAGGATTTCAACATGAAGTCGAAAATAAGATTCGTAAATCGAGTGAAGATTTTCGGTGTTTTTACAATCTCTACGCTAGATAGTTTCTTTGTGAAGCTTTCATTTTCTTTCTGGACAACATCTTCAGGGTGAAATCAAGGCGCTTAAGACGTCCTCTAGGAAGCTGATGAAGGGTACGTTAATGTACCATAACACACATAGGACACAACAATATTGAAAAATTCCCGTTTCACATGTAAATGACCTTTACCACACTAATTTAAACATATTAGACGTTACTATGAAGATAAAGTTCAATAGGTAACTGGATTCAGTGTCAATGCTGTGAACGTACTTAAACTACAATAAATGAAAATTCTTTGGAGAAAGAACAACTTCATCGAGAATACTGAGGATTTCCAGAATCTAACAGATAAAAGAACTGAATATACTCGTACTTTTGAAATTTATTTTGAACTATTTCCAACATTGATTCCTAACATCCTGGAAGGTCGAACCACGTATTATACACATCCCTACATGACTAAAACCAATAGTCAGAGATGTCTTGAATGGAGCCACGTTTTTTCGTACTAACCGTTTTTCAACTTAGTTCTATCCCAGCTGATACTGGTCATCTACAGAGGTGATGATTGAATATCCGTTGTCTTGATTGAAGTTCTCAAAGTAAATATTTACCCAAAAGCAAGTCAAATAATCTCAAAAGAATGGTTGCTGAACAAAGAATACGCTTTTCGATAACTTCATCAACAGGTTCTACAGTTATACATCCATCCATAATAGTGAATGAATTAGTGTCATCAACAACTTCAATGCTGTTTAAATAACATCGAATCAATAATATCAATGGATTACAGTTCGACAGCATCAACATAACTATATACACTGAATATCAGAGAAATTAGGAAAGATAATAATACAAATTCATGAATTTATAGTCTCCACTGAAGGCCAGTCAGGGCAGTATTGGTGGCTGGACTTGCTTCTTTTGCACACAAAGCACTGGTTGCTTCAAGAGAATCACTATAGCCTCTGCTGTTTCGGGTATGCCGTACCTCAATGTTTTTCGCAGTTTATTTGGTACCCCGTAGATAATGATAGAGAAGGATTCGTTAATGCTGGCTGGCTTTGTGGCTGGCCACTTTGGACCAGGTGGTCAAATATAGAACTGTTGGTGGTTTTTACTACGCCTTTACTTAGGCATACTGGGAGATGTTCTCGAGCATGAAAAATCAAGTTCCTAGAGCTTAGATGCTACAACTGTTCGAAAAGACTGTCATCTACAGGGAATAACTTTCAGTGATGAAATAGGTGGAAAGAGACAATAATCAGTGATTAAAAGTAACGCATTTGAAATGGAACGATATACTATATCTATCAACATTAATGACTGCCATCCTGGAACTAGTTGTGTGAGATGTAGTTTGAATCAACACTGCCTCACTTCCAAAATCCTATTGGCGCCAAATCTATCTTTTCATTTATCCTCTATTTTTAAATTAATTATTGACAAACTAATTCTGTTTTAATTGTACTTCATTTTCTAATTTCTCTATTCCCAAATAAAATTTTTTTCCATTTTTTTTACAGAAATACTTGTATGGAGGTCAAATGTCGTTTAAAATTGATTCAATTAAAACTGATCCAAAGGAATTAACTCAAAGAGAAGCAAGTGTTATAGTGGAACTTGAGGTAATCAAATAATATGACTTTATATATTCATGGAATATATATATATATATGTAACACTACTATTATTATTACTGATTCCCTGAATCCGGGGTAGCGCACAGGGCCTAAGCAAATATCTATATTCTAATAGGTGCCTTGACATCCATTTGATGAACAGTCTCTACTATTTTCATTTATATCTGAGTTGTTCTGATTCATGAAGAAAATAAAAGATAAATTCAGCGAGGAAAATTTTCTTTATCAACGAAATCATCTTCACAGGTTGCCATACAGTCGTATTTATATTTATCAAAAATGTATAGTAGTCCATTATTGAGTAATAGGGGATGACATAATTGATATAATTACTCCGAAGTGGCTTTAGAAGTAAAAAATAAAAGTTTTAAATTACACAGTACTCAGTGGCACAAAGGAAGAAAGCGTTAGAAACCTGAAAATGTTAAAATCACTATTGAGTGAATAAAGGTGGTAGCTGAGTGTACCTTTAACAAGTGTGAAGAGGGTGTGAAAATATACAAAAGGAGCATATGAGAGTGATAATAGTGAATTAATTATTAAAGTAAAAGCAAACTAAAAGTAAAATTTAAAAAATTAAAATTTTTTACAGGGAACGACTAGTGAAGAGGTTAAGACCAAGGTAGAATAAGAGACTGGAAAAAATTTCTCTGTATTCACCAATCGTCAGCGCCTCTGCCATACACAAATACCGAAACCTGACTCCCTTTGTACTATTTGGCCTCACCTTGTAGATATTCTTGAAAGATGACTCTGGTGGAGCTACGTGGCTTGAGTTCACCAAGTGCCCGAGAATTGAGCTAGTAATTATCTTGCATTCTCGTTTTGCTAAGCATATCGGATAATGTTCAGAGATGCATTTGGAAAGTGTGCGCCAAGCTGTGTGGCCAATATAACTAGCTCCACACGAGCAGGTGAATTTATCAACACACACTGGAGTGGCCCAAAGTGGTAGCTTATCCTTCACATATCCATTGACCATTTGTCGGCTGTAAAAATCGATCCCTAGCTTAGCTGTAAAGAATGGTTTTCTCGGTGATATGTATAAGCGATTCTCCACAACCTCAGCTGCGATATCATCTTTGAATAGAACGTTCATAAATAGCAGTTTCTTCGACACCGTCTGAGTTCTTTCAGGCTTGTGTTTTAACTCAATGTTTTTTCCTTGATGAATCTTGGAGGATATCCATTGTCTATGAGTCGATCAAGTTCCCGTCTATTGTATCACTGGTGCATATCCTTCGTATTCTTGAGGATAAGGAGTGGATCAGATTTCTCTTTCTTCTCAAAGGGACCCAACTATGAAAATTCATGTATTGACCATTCCATGTTGGTTTCCTGTAGATTGATCTTTGAAGAGAACCATCAGATCTCCTTTTTAGCAAAACATGCGAGAAAATGGAATTCCGAGTTCATCTCTGATTCCAACGTGAACTGGATAGCATAATGGCAGTTGTTGAACTCTCTAGTTATCATTTCGATGTCCGTATTCTCGTCACGTATGATGAAAGTATCATCCATGTATTTTTGGTACAGATGGAGACTATCGATAATGTGTAGTAACATAGTAATCTCTAAACTTGTCAAGCAGCAGTCTGCAAGTAAAGGACCCAATGGTGGCCCCATTGCCACTCCATCTTTTTGTTTATAAAGCCTGTTGATTCATTTCTACTGTCTTTTTCCCCTACAGTCACCACGATATGGACGTTCATGGACTTTGGCAATATTCAATCTAGAAAAACAACGTTATGAAATTGAATTCAATGAAAATTGGTGGCCAGGAGGATGGCGTTTAGGTACACCTTTAAATCCATTCGATTCACAAACTAGTATGACAAGAGATCAGTTATTGCGTGTATTGACCACGACAACAAGTATTGGTATTATAACAAGTAGTGGAGACAGTGAATCATTGAATGGAATGAAATTGTCAGGACTATCTATACAAGTTGCTCTACCAGTTAGAACAAGTGAACGTCAATCATTTGCAAGACAACAAGGTCTACCAATAGCTCCAGTCGAGATGTGTGAATGTCCGAATCCAAGTGGTCCAGATGAACGTGAATTATCGCCAAGTTGTGAAGTAAGTTAACTGGCGTGGTTAAACTCTTTTGAAACTCGATGTTGTATAATCCTAACGTTAGGCATAGATCGATTATCAAATAGATGTGAGTCAGTGATCAGTGAAGTGTTTGAAAAATTTATCGTATATGTTCAGCTCCCTCCCCCCCCCCTTCACAGGCTGTTATCAATGACAGCGATAACCTGGAGGCAGAATGAAATCAGAATTGGTTGGGGGATTTCATCATGAGCTGACATCAGTTTAGAGAACCATTGGAAAACCACCATCGAGGACTAGACAGCTACTTCATCGGCCTAATTTGCGACTCGTCATCAGTACGCACCCACTGGGATTTGAACCAGGTTTAGTTTCATGTTATATCTCTTAGGTGTAACCTTATAGCTGGGATAACAATAAAGTAACATTTCTGAGAAACTTCATGCATTTATTCCCCTTGATGAATTTAAATAAAGCAAGAACAACAGTGGTTTGTGCAGAATAATATGGTACCATCATTTATTTCGTCCGCTTCTTATCAGCTGCTTACAGCCTAAATAAATTGTGAGGTTTATGTACAGAAAAGTTTTAACATACTTGCAAATTTTACATGTTGTCAGTTGACAGAAAGTTCCACAATTAGTGAAAAGTGTTCAGAAAATTGTGCTTATATAGTTTTTACACAGGCAGTTCAAGTTTAAACAACATAGATGTATGCATACAATGGTAAAGGAGTTACGTAATAAAGACGAGAGATGAGTAAGATGATGAGTAACTAATAAATTTGGTAACGATGTACTGAGTTCAAATCACGTCATAGAAACAAGAGACAAGCAATGTTACAGATAAAAAATAGAGGGGTGAGGTTAAAGACAACGATTACATAATCAGAGTAGAGAATAAAGACTTGCAGTTACCATGGTAAGGAAAGACTAATAATTGCTTCTTTCTGAACACATAAATCTGGTTTGAAGCGTTTGATAGAAATTGCTTCGGCAAACTTGAGGAGAATGGAGCTCCTTTGTCTATTGATAATTTTAAAGGATTTCTCGATTTCCACCTCATGACCCGTGCCGAGGAGATGCCTGGCGATGGCACTGTAAGCAACTGATGAGAAGCCGACGAAATAAATGATGGTACCATATTATTCTGCACAAACCACTGTTGTTCTTGCTTTATTTAGATAAAGTAATAATACTAAAGTACTGGCAATGAATTTAAAAAGATTTCTGGTAGTGTCTGGCAGTATGGTTCAAGGTCAGAGCTATGTCCTTTTGGGGCCTCATCAACCGGGCGTGCATGCATTCCTACTAAGTGATAATGTTTCTACTCAATCTTGACATTCTTATTCCAATAACTTCAAACCTTAAACTAGTCTCTCCTACACTTCTTTAAAGATGAATTTGTAGAGTTACATAATGACCATATTAGGTTAAATAATAATCTTTATCCTTTGGTGTTAGGTAGGATGTGTCGTATGAAGCCTATTACACAGCATACTATTGATCTATTCTTATCCACCTCAGTATCAACTAGTGCATGAAATCATCTTTATTCGTTTGGGTTACATGTTTTTCTTTTCTTTTATAGGGTTGTAAAGATCTATCAAAACAAACAGTAATTCGCCTAGAACCCCTTGGTGAAGATTTAACCTGTGGAGGCTGTTCAGGTGAACAATGTGGAGAGTAAGTTATGGAAATATAAAATTATTTAATAATAATGTTCCCTTGGATTCCTAGTGGAAAATAGAGCTTCGATAGCACATTTCCACTTTGTTCTATTCTTTACGGTCGTTTTCTGCTGGTATCACGATTGCCTGTAGGCTCTCATCTCCTCTTCACAGAATGTCCTTCATGTCACCCTAGAATATCCTACTCGTCGTTCCCCACTAGGTTTCCCCTCGGGGGCCTGGCGTGCTATGTTATAAATTAACTGTGCAGAAGTGCGAATTTCTTCAGATGTAACAATTTATCTGATCTGATTGAGTAAAATCGGTCCACTTTCCTGCACAAATGAGCCACAGAGCGGCGAATTTTAATAAGATAGATTGTCTTAAAAGAGTAGCCACGCACGCTCGTCTTGTTGACCATCTAATCACGTCCTTGAAGAACAGCCTGCATTTCCGAATAGCGTTCAGCATACTGCTAGGTATGTAGTGAAGGGATGAAACCGTTGGATTGAAATGCAGAATCCGGGATACCTGAATGCATCTGCATTCAAACTGAGTGATAGTGTTCCTAATGAGATTTGAATTCGATGCCAATCTATTCAAACACGAAAGCCTTGTGTATTAGGCCATCTCCTATGCAATGGTGTAAGTTGTTGGTCATTGGAATGAGTACTTTAAATCCCTCATTGATTGTCTGTATTGAACAGAAATGCTAGATCTCCATTGACAGGTGAGCTTCTAGTACGGATGATTCAACGTTGTATTAGGGTAAGCATGACAGAAACTTCAAAATAATTTCAAAAGACCAAAAGACGTGGAGAAAATAATGACTTTAACAAATAGGAACGTGAAATTCAATAAAAGATATTATCAACGGAGCATGCTGCACAAATGTACCACTGTAGTTCTAGCTATGAAAATCTAAATTCACCAAACCATTCACTTCATTACTTCTCCTTCAGTTTGGTAGAATAGTTTGAATAACCTCTTATCGATGAAGTCAGCCTTAAGAAGTTTACAAATCGCTAAATAGAATTCTCAACCACGCTGTGCTAAGTATGTGTATTTAGCTTTGTCCATATATAATATAAACCCACAAATTATCAGAGATTTGATTAAGGCCTCGAGACCTATTAAAATCTCTCAGAAATAATAACATCAATGGGAATTAGTCTGGAGGTCCTTTGTAACTAACTTAGGATTTTTAATACAGAAAGCATGGGAGCTATTCATTGCTACGAAAACGGTGTCGAGACATGCACCACTCAGCGTAAGGAACAGGATACGAATTTCCAAGACTAACATCAACAAAGAATTTCTGTATGGTTTAGCGGCTTAATGTACTTATCACTTAAAGAATTTGCAACAGGTTGATACAGGCTTTCATCAACAGATACCGTCATTCAATACTGAAAGTCAGACAGCTGGTCAGAAAAGATAAGCAACATGGCCATATAATCTACTACCCGATAAAAATATAGGAGGAAATAGGAATGGACTAGACTAAGCTGAGAAGATGCAGAATTAACAACTGGATGACAAGGTTTCGAGCACAATTTATTGCTCATAATAATATCGTTTTTATTCACACGGTTTCATAAATTTTACTAATTGATCACGGATTGACATCAGTTAGAGAACCATTGAAAACCAGGGAGTCCCAGTGGCTGAATGGTATACGAGCTTGCCTTATAACCGGAAGGTCTTGGGTTCAAACCTTGGCAGTGGGTGCGTACTGTCGATGATTCCCAAACTAGGATGACACAGCTATCCAGTACTCCCCGGATGGTTTTCAATGGTTCTCTAACTGATATCATTCTGTGATCAACTCGTAAAAACAAACCAACTATTGAAAATCATATGTATTTTCTCTCTTTCTGTCTCTTCAATTTCCTTTTTTTGTTTGTTGCCACTTTCCACGTCTCCGGTATAGGCAGAGTTGCGTCATTCTGATTGCATATGTGCTGCGGTGTTGGATCGATAAACAAAGCTTCAGTGATTAACGTCTCTGTCTCTCTCACCCTATTCCACGCACCCTTTGGTTTGTGATTACATGCAAATGAATGCAGTTCAATGGCTGAGCTTTTTTCTAGGTTATGTAACTTAGCAGGGAGTCATTTATTCTAGGTCTGGGTGAATTTTGTTGTTCCAGTAATCTAGTTGACCCCGATCTACTATTCTGACTGACCTATGTAATTGACCTCACACTTATTACATGATATAATCGGGCCAAAAGACTAACTAGTAAGTCAGAAGATCTAAACAATGAAATCAGAAAAATAGAGTAAGGAAACTTAATCTAATATGGAATTATGTACTGCCACAGTGCCACAGACATTCAAGTAACAACACATGCCATGTAGACGCTTGAGCAGAATCTGAATAAGAGGCAATAAGTTGGATTTGGTACCGAGGGCGACAGTATGAAGATTATAACAAAAGGAAATGACACCTTGTTAGGCAGTCCAACACCTAGTCAAAAGTCATAAAAAAGAGCCGCGGGAAATGCAGTCGTATGCTCTATATTTTTCTCAGAATCATTTAACACAAACTGTATTTTATCCTTACCAAATACTTCAATATGAACACTGTCCATTAAGCAGTCGATTCTGTTTCATCTGAACAATTCATGTCAAAAATTTTTTTAAAAAAACAAAACAATTAATATCTCTTTACAAAAGGTAGAAAAGTAGCAAAGATTACTCTTCTTCACACTGCCCTTGATATTTACCAAATATGATAGGGGATATTTTTTGAAGGTTGACAATATGCCCGTAGAATTACAAGACTACTGTGATGATTGTGTCTACATTCTAGTTTGCGTATAATTTTTTTCCATAAATTACAAAACACACATGTCATACTACTTTCAGTCATTTTGAAGTGTACATTACCTGGAGAACATTCTTCTATTTTTGCAAAAAATGCCAAATACACTATTGTTTTTAAGATACATGCCTGACAAACGACATCTAGATTATTCCAAGAATGCAACACTGATTATAGGACATTAAAAGTTAACTTATACAGTTTCTGTTAAATTCTTTTAAAAGTTACATAATTAACAAAAGGAAAAAAGTTTTCAAGTATTAGTTTTTGCAAGGATTTTTGTTTGTTTGATTGGATGGGGGGATTTCATCATGAGCTGCCATCAGTTAGAGAACCATTTGAAAACCACCGTGGAGTACTCGACAGCTGTTTCATCAGCCCAGTACGCACCCACCTCCAAGGTTCGATCCCAGGACCTTCTGATTACAAGACTAGCTAGCTCGTAGACCATTCAGCAGCCACTGGGACCCGATCCAGTGGTCAGCCCATGAATTCTAACTTCTGACAATTTGAACTCCGTGAGTGCGCAATGTTGAAGAGTCCCAAGCACTAGGACGAAACAGCTTTCCAGTACTCCTAGGTTTTCCAGTGGTTCTCTAACTGATGTCAGCTCATGATGAAATCCTCCATCCAATCAAAAAGAATAAAAGTTTAATTTAGGTAAAGATAATATGAAATATGTTATTAACGCTGATTTGAAATCGCTCAAAAGGCGGTTAATGTCCATTGTTCAATATAGCTAAAACATTCATCCAGGCATCGAGAAAGCAACAGAATAACTGAGCAAAGAATATCCTTTTCGATAGTTTCCTCTTCTGGCTCCACAATTATACATACATATGTTTATATATATATATATGTATAATATTCTAGAATAGTAGTCAATAACAATATTAGTGTTTTCCAAATAATATCGATTTGCTTAGTAAGATCAGTGGAAGCACCACAGTTCAAGAAAGATGCATAAGTTATAATAATCATAAAAATGTAATAGCAAATAGAATAACAACTAAAATTCAGGAAATTTCTACAAAAATTTGAAGATCATTCGAACCTAGTTGGCCAGGTTAAGGATAATGTCTGAACCAACCAGCTTCTTTTGGACACATAAATTAGGCTTCTTAATGTGGATCTCAACAGCTTCAGCAATATATAATAATCGAACTCTTAAGGCGAAATTAAGATTTGTTAGTATGCGGTAAATAACTTTGAAAGCCGCCACGATGACATCAATCTTGTGTTCAGTATCCACAAGACTAGGTAGGATAGCACTATGAATGGATTTTGTTTGTCCTTTACTTGACCAACTAGGCAGGGTGATGTTCGGAAACGCGCCTAATTGTACGGCCTATGTAACCAACTGGCTCCACAGAAGCAATTAAATTGGTAAATACACATGGAAGAGGCGAAATCAGGCAGTTTATCTTTTACACCCGAAAGCAAAATAGGGGTGGTTTTGAAGGTTCCAATTATCTTCAGTTTTTTTTTTTAGAAATTTCCTTAATTTTAGTTAATATTCTATTTGCTATTATATTATTAGTAGTAGTGGTATTATAATTTAAGCATCTTTGATGAACTGTAATTCCATACTGATCTTATTCAACCAATCGATATCATTTAAAAAACACTCATATTGTAAGTGATTTCTATTTTAGAATATTCTATGCATATAAACATAAATAATAATTGCAGGGCCAGAAGAGGAAATTATCAAGAGGGACATTGTTCAATAGTTTATAATGTTCTTTTAAACACCGTGGAATAAGCTTTCATGACAAATGATTGATGTATTGGTTGAAAGTGAAATTAAAGTCTGAGTCACGTCAATATTTGAACCAGTGGTCTCTAAATTGGTAGTCATCTTCACCTCCAGTGATCACCCATTGCATCAGTCTCTCACTAGGGTATGCATCATGGATACCCACTGCTCCCATTTTCGTTTAATTTCATCAGAGCTTTATTACCTAAATTGTCACAAACTAGCTTTATGAACTTAGAGACTGACTTGTTATCAGGAAACAGTCTTGTCCGCGCTGACAAAATGCAGGGTCTTCTAAAAACCTTCAGCAGGAATCTTTGAATATCTGGCAAGTGATTTTGACTTTTCAAATGTAAGGTGGTACTGAAAGGTTGGACTACATCAACCTGTAGCTTACAGATAGGGAGCAACTAATTAACTATCAGATTAAAAAAGAATTAGACCAAATTCTGTGCTGTTGCATGGGTAGCAAAAGGACAACGCAAGACGATCGCTAGCTCGATTCTCGGGCACTTGGTGAACTCAAACCATGTAGCTCAACCGTCGTCATCCTTCAAGATCATCTACGTCATGAAGCCAAATGGTACAAAGGGCATCAGGTTTCGGCATTTGTGTCTGGCGAAGGTGCTGGCAATTCGTCAATAAAACCCCGAACTCTCTGTGTATATAAAGTTTGTCCAGTCTCTTATCGCACCATGGTCTTAACCTCTTCATTAGTCGTTCGCTGTATTTTTTAATTTTACTTTTATTTTACTGTTACTTTAATAATCAATTCACTATTATCACTCTCACAGGTTCCTTTTGTACTAAATTGTCTTTGATTTTGGATTTCTTTTATAGATGCTCAGAAGGCGAATACAACTATGATATATATGGTGGAAAACGTTTGGATGTATGTCAGAAAGGTTAGTCCATTCTTTTCTAAACTTGTATTTTATATTATTCAGTGTTTCGAATTAGAAAGTCTACATGTAGTTGCGTCTTTATTCATCTACATCTTGACTGAGGTGTCAGTTAGATGCATAAACTTCTCTTGACACTGATTGTCCCACAGATATATTGATTACTTTCAGACGAAAATACTATTAATAATAAGGAATTTGAAATGTGGATAGTACTACCATAATTGGAAGGGACATAAGTGGGGCTTATGCAGGATTCGTAAAGAGACTCAAGTGCAACTTACATGGACTGGTCAGTTCACACGGTTCCACTATCATCACACGTGGCACTGAAGTTGAAATTAAATCGAATGTTAAATACATACCATGGACTGTGTACTTCCTCTGATCACCTTTCTTGGTCTTCCCATATAATGTTACTTTCCAGAAATATATTTCGTTTGACGTTCTGTGTAAGTAAGGAAGTTAAAACGATCTGGTATCATTCCCCCTCTGCTGTTACCGTTTGTGTTTGTTAATTGTTGTATTCTGCTTATACTTGTTTACTGTTCCCCGTTAACCTTTCTCTGGCTACTTAAGAAAAACTTTGTTATACTGCGTAGGGTGCCAAAAGCCGTGAGTATGGAGAGTAGGGTGTTCCTAAACCAACTCGTTAATACTATTGTAGACAGATACTTTGATTCCCGCAAGAAACTAGCAAATATTGTCCTGTCAGACTCTGAACAACTTCTCCAAACACAACTCTCTCTTTGCATTTCATCAGGTAGGGGAACTAGAAGCAACTATAGAAGACTGCATGCTCGGACGACTAAGTGCAAAAACTCTGCAATACCTTATTTGACAGGCGCACATTTTATGTGATGAGAAAAGTGTGTAAGACAGGAAATTACCAATTTATTTTGGGAACTATAAGTAAACGGCTTGGTTTTTGTTCTCATTATAACATTGTCGCTAGTATTTTCACTTGATATAATTTTACATTCACTTCCTAGTGAACAATATTATCAATGTATATGCCTTATTTTAATTATTACCTGTGTAATGAGAAAATTAGATGTAATATTATATTACATGCTGAAAATTCCATATTTATACCAAAGGTACTGTTTGGAATAAAGCTAGTATTGTTATTATTAATCAGCGTATCGCAACATAGGGATTTAGTTGGATATAGAATGATTGACCTTACTAAACTGAGTAGTCATGAGAAAAGCTTGACCATCACGACGCACTCGCTTGCATGTTATCATACAATGTGGAAAGTCACATTAAAAACAGGAGGGAGTAGGGATATGTGAAGCAAGTTTTAAAGTTGTGTGAATACATTTAGATACGTCTCACTGACGAGTGACAACTAGCATGAAACCTAAGTCCAAAACTTCCTGCCAATCGCCTCCAACCACCTAATATCAATATTCGGATATGACTATGAGCGATGAATTGTACTCGAAATGTTATCCAGTTATTAATTCAGTGTCTACTACAGAGTTTCAAGTAGCCTGTTTTCATGCATGATGGTTATTTAAATTATATGACTAAGGGGTGGGGGGCATCTCAAAACACTGAAATACTTGACATGAGATAAGATTTATGCTGTAGGTTCTGTCCAACTTATTATGATATTTCAAATTTGGTCGTGAACTGAACACATTTACAAAACTACTGAGAACCAGGGAGAACAGGACGTCCGTTTCGTTCTTGTTTAGAACTTTCCAGGAGTACACACCTGTGACCCCACCACTAGGGATAGAACCCAAGACTTTCTGGTTGCAAGGCCAACTTATAGAATATCCAGAGGCTGGACCATGTATTCTAACTCCTGCCAATTCGCCATGTATAGCACGACCACCATCAAGTGTCATTGGTGGGTATCCGTCGTCACGCCCAAAGTAATGGACTCCGCTAATCATGATTTCCCACTAGAAATTCAAAGGACTTTAACCTATAGTCACAAACTGGCAGAATTTAGGATCGGTTGGCCATTGGCTGGTTTAATGGTCAACGAACTCGTCATGTAGCCTTAAGCTACCGGGATCGATCCATGGTGATGGGGCCATGAGTGTGTACTGCTAAAGAGTCACAAACAGGGACGAAACAGCTGTTCACTACTCCGTAACTGAAGTCATTTCCTGATCAAACTTGAAATCATTCGAATCACCACCAAACAACACTTGAATATAACGACATACAGCGAAAGAACGCATCTTCAACCAACGAAATGAAGGTGAGTATATGATAACAAAATTCTTATTTCCGTCAATAGTACATTTCATGTCAGAGTGCATTTTGTACACTACAGTAGAATACAAATCGATATTAGATAAATTTGCCTATCAGTGTTTCCAGTATAGTCATTCAGGAGGTCATTCACAGTCCCATCAACTTAGTGTTAATGTCTCCGACTATGATGGGAACACCAGTTTCTTTGGAGTTTAAAGATATACACCTTACCGAAGAATGCCAACAAGCATGGCCCATATCTGCTGCTTCCTATCGATCGCTTCCAAACGTCTAGTTTTTCTGTCAATGATAGCCAAGAGGATGGATAAATAGGTATTGACTGCTATATTTCACCACGGGGAATTCAATCTAATCTCCGTTCAAATGATGTTTTCTTGTCAGCTCCGTCCATCACCATACAAGTCTATCAATAGGTTTAAGTTTACCGTTCAAGCACCATCATATATGAGCACCGACCCTCCACAGTAATACCTCTTTAAAAGACTACTAGCCATACTAAATCTTATCCTCATTTTATTTCTCAATTTCAGGTCTTACAATCGATACAAAATCCCATCAGATCATTGTAAAGTTAGGTGAACCAATTAATCTAGTCTGTAAAGCTACATCCTACCGTGGTGGTTTAGTGACACATGAATGGATTACGCCACAAAAAGAATATGCCAGTCAACCAAGTATTACTCGGAAGTACCTGGAGAAATCTGATCAATACGAGAAAGGAAATATGACAACTTATCGTACAGAAGCATTACTAGAAATCAAGTCCGCTAAACCTGAAGATGCTGGAGAATATGTGTGTGTTGCCAAAGGAGTTGGTTCACAGATGAACGAAACATTTTATGTCATAGTTCGTGATCCAAGTAAGTTGTTGATAATAATTTCTTTTTCATTTCAGTAAGCTCACAGTTATTTGTTAAAATACCGTAAACTAAAGTTTGAATTGGTTTCCTTTTCATTCTATGCCTCAAGAAATTAGCTCCAAGTTCAGACTGTTTTAGTACAAAATACTCAAACAAGTAAATCAAACTTCCAGGTGGAAGAAATTTCAGATATGTGTATTAATTTGTTTTAAGCGTCTATGTAAGAATTTCATTATAATAAAGGTTTTCTTGTATTTCCCAATGAATGAAAAACAAAACCATATTGTTGTTTTTAATGACGTTTCGCTATTTAATGCTAATAGCTTTATCAAAGTATTATTAAACCGGAATTTACAAATCTCAGCATATATATAACAAAGAGTTAAGGGGTGAGAAAATAGACTTAGTTCAAGTTAAAAGGAAATATCGAAAGTTAAAAATAACAATGAAGATCACTAAACCAAATAACAAAGGTAATAGTACATCTGTTATGGTATCAAAACAAAGTTTACTAACTTGATCATCGTTCGGCAGTATGGGGTCATTTTTCGTTGTCAAGTTGGCCAGTTGGTAAAGATAACAAAATCAGGTGTCGATTGTTGGATTTGATAAGTGTATAAAATTATAAAAGCAGTGAGTGTTTACATAACGAAATTGCTTATCAAATTCGTGTTGATTTTGTCACTTCATGTGGGAGGAGGGTGTTGTAACCAGGTCAAATTCTGTTTTAGTCCATCATTCCCATTCAGACCATTTGGATTCCATTTAGTATGAAGTACTTCTGATTGATTTGAGACGTTCTTTGTGATTTCTGAAATTTTTTTGGATGATGATTCCAATATTGTCAAAATGAATTTTGTGGCCTGATTCTATAGCGTGTAGATGATTTTTCAAGCTTTTCTAGTCCAACTGGATATCTCGGTGGTCGAACAGATGCTCGACGGTGTTCATTTCTTCTGATTTTGATTTCTCACGGTTATTGTCCCGTGTATATATCACATTACATTCCAAGCATTCTATTTTATGGACACAATTAGATGGAGAATCAGTAGGGATTTGGTCTTTTACATGGACGAGGTTGTTTCACAGTGTGGGTGTCTGATGTTTTGAAAAAAACTCTGATGTCGAGCTTGTTGAGTACTCCTCTGATATTGTCTGATATCTCCGCTCTATATGGAATGACAACTATTGAGGTCCATGTTTTGTTTTTCATTCATTAGGAAATACAAGAAAACCTTTACTACAATGAATATCATATACCCAATGCCCAAATTTTTTCAAACTGCTAAAAATGAACTTGGTTTGAACATATATAATGTACGAATTTCTGCTATAATTAAAATAGTATTATTCACTCCCAGAGTTTCGGGTAAAATATATGCCCATGGTGACATCTGTCTGTCTGTCTGTTTCCAACATAGAACTTTGCAACGATGTGCAGCAGTTCAAATCGCCACACACCCTCCATGTAGCAAACAAAGCAAGGGAAGAAAGTAGAAGAAATGTAACATAGAGACAGTAAACAGGGATATGAGACAAAACGGATAATAATAATAATGAAGAGCAATATAGTTTCATTGAGTATTATAAGTCACAAAGAGTGGATGCATCTGCGCCATGATTGAGAACGATTTCTAGCCATATCACCAATTGCCTCCAACCATTGGTGTTTACCGTCCCGAGGGCCCCAACCAGTCAGGAAGTCTACACCTTCCTGTGGGGCTTAGACTAACTGTTGCGGAATTCATTGACTGGTGCTATGTTTTGGTTTGACCGCCGCTAGTTCTTTCCTAGCCTGACCCTATATCAGCTAATATTGCCCGTCGAGGAAGGCGATGGCTAGATGTGCATGCCTAACACATATCCTTGTAAGAGTTAGACTTGGGTTAACTTAGACCTGAATTAGCCACTATTACAAAAACTTCTTCACCGCTTTATGACCTTAATTGTACTCTGCCTAATGCGCAAATACTAACGAACTGAATCAAGGCAAAAAGACTTGAGATAACTAGCGTGACTGGAACAGAGTTATATTTACACAAAAGCAATATGAGATTTGATAAAGAATAAGAGGGTATACACTTATCTTCAGTTGAGGCGGTGGTAAGCTCGGAGAGTGCTGGATGAAAGCACAGCGAGAGAGCGAAACCGAAACCGTACAGGAGATTCACGAATCGAAAGAGGAAGTTGGGTTAAAGGTCAGGTGAGTTCGTTCAAACAAAAGTTCGAAGGTACAATGTACACTACATCCTTACCATCTCAGTTGATGTAGCTTTACAGCCTCGTCGGTTGATTTCTCCTCGTTACCTAGCACTCAACGCTTAACCTCAATATTACTCACCCTATTATACCACTTCACACGGGAGAAAGAACGCAGGCGCCTATGATCTCGCACAGTGCAGGCCATCACTCGAGTGGAATCTCAATGGGAAGCGACAAGTGAGTCATCACTACAATGGTGACATTGAGGAGATTGTGGGAGGAGGAGGAGAAGAAGATGACAGATTATGGTCAATCGTGGACCCAGCTGGAGAGGACGGGAGAAAATACAGCAGAATGGAGATGTATTGTTGAAACCCTATGTTCCACTCGGAACCCAAGGAGATAATAATAACTGCTGAGATTTCTGACTAGCTGCTTCAATCAATACACCATTCTTGCTGACTGAAGATTGCACATAATTGAGATTTTATAACTGTGTGAATGCACTCACCGAGACCGACTTTTCAGTAAACTATTTGGTCTTCTCTTTTTAACTTCCAGCTGGGTATCTTTAGTATACTTTAGTGTGAACAGCACCTCTTATATATTATTATTATTGTTCCCTTGGGTTCCTAGTAGAACATAGGGCTTCAACTGCACGCCTCCATTTGCTTCTGTCTTCTCCTGTACTTTTCACCTGCATCCATGTTAATCCATGCTGTTTCAGTTCCTCTTCACACGATCTCCTCCATGTCACCCTTGTACTGACGTCCCACTCGCCGCCGCTTCCCTTTCGGGTTCCACTCGAGCGTCGGCCTGACGCGCGATGTCACCCAGCAGCCTCCTTAGCGAGTGTCCAATCCATCTCCACTTACTCCTGCATATTTGTTGAGAGATTGGTTCTTGTTTTGTTCGTTCCCATAGTTTCCTGTTGGTGATTCTTTCCGGCCATCTGATCTTCAGTATAGAACGAAGACAGTTGTTGATGAAGGTCTGCAACGGGCTGTTGGAAATATTCATTGTGACCCGCCAAGTTTCTGATCCGTATAGAAGAAGTGACTTGACATTGGTATTGAAAATCCGAATTTTGTTGTTGATGTTGAGGAGTGACAGTGGAAGATTTCCAGATTGGTTTCAGGTTGATGAATGTGTTTCTCGCCTTCCCAACTCTCGATTTGACATCCTCGTCCGTTCCATGTGCCTGTAGTCGAGACAATGCTCCTTGCCTAGATAAGTGAAAGAAGTAACCTCTTTCAAATCCCTCCCGTTGATGGGGATTGGCACTGGATGTTGCTGTTGTTGTTGTTGGTTGGTTATTTTCATAACCTCCATCTTGTCTATGTTCACGTGGAGTCCTGTCTTCACTGGCTGCTTCTTCGACCAGTTTGTCGGTTTTCGCTTGTAAGTCTTCGATCTTGTGTGACATCAAGGATAAATCATCCACATGCGAAATCCAAGTCTTCCAGGTTCTTCACGTCGGTCCAGGATATCCCTGTCTTCTCGTTTCCCACTGTCTGACGCATAATCCAGTCCAGTCCACCACAATTAGGAATATCATTGGTGATAATAGGCTAGCAGCCTTGTCTGACTCCTTTGTTTACTCCAAACGCCTCGCTGAGTTTTCCGTTGTGGATCACTTGACATGTGCTGTTGTCGTACAGCTGTTGAATAAGGTTGATGAATATTTGGGGTACGCCGTAGTAATTGAGTAGTTTCCAAATCACTTCGCGGTTAACGCTGTCGAAGGCCTTCTCAAAGTCTTCTCTAAGTCTATGCACCTCTTACACTATGAATTAAATCATTTTTCTCGTAAATGCTCACGTTCCGACACTATACATCGAATTAACAGTGCAGCTGGATAAAACTATTGCTAACTCATCTGAAACACTATTCTGCATATAGCTTCGATCTGATGACTTCGGTTCACTCACAATGTCGGCCAGTATTTTATCCAACTAATCAGGACCAGTGGCATCCCCACTCCTTGAGAAGTGAGGATAAATACTCACCGATGACACTGGCTAGTGTTCACGTTAAAATTACGAATTAGTAGAAATTGGAATTCATGAGCAGACCATTGCATCGGGTCCCGGCGTCTGAATGGTCTACGAGCTTTCTATGTAACCACTAGGCCCTGTATTCGAATCCTCCTGGGTGCGCAGTGATGAAGGGTCCTGAATGAGGACAAAACAGCTACCCAGCACTCCCTAATTTTCAATGGTTCTCTAACTGGTACCAGCTCATGAACAAACTTAAAACTAATGTAGCTATGTGAAAGCAGATATGGATCGGTGAATATCTGTTCGTTTGCTGAACTTTTACACTCAAAGGAAACATTTCTAATACAGTTTTAGATACAGACATCAAGAAAATCAAAAGATAAAATTTAATAGACTAACCCAAACCTAGTTTTAAAGTTAGATGATATGACAATTATGATCATGACTGTAAGAAATAAGTCGGCTCATATTTGGTTACAGAAAATCATCATAAGCTCGGATAGCTCAGTGGTAACGTCTATGACTGCAGTATTCATTGGGTGACACGGATTCGAATCTCAGAAGGGACATGAGTTCCTTCGAGGTTGCAGATACGCCTTGATGACGAGTGTCAACTAGCACGAAACCTAGGTCATGCAATGCTTCCTGCCGATTGCCTCTAACTATCTAATATTATCAAAATCAATGTGTACCGTGATGGTGAACCAACTACCATGGTGGCCACATTGTAAACTTGACTGATAGAATTCAGTCTGCAGTAAACAAAGCCATAGACACATGACACCAGTTAGTGTCCAGTCAAAAGCATTGATTATGATGAAATCCTGTAACCAATGAGTCAAATCCCGACAATGCAATTATTATTATTATTATTGTTTCCTTTAGTTTCTAGAGAAACATAGGGCTTCAGACACACGTCTCCATTGCTTTCGGTTCGCAACCAACATTTTCAAGTGGCTCCAAGTCTGCTCACATGCTTTCATCTCCTCTTCGCATAACCTCCTCCACTTCACTCTTAAACGACCAACTCGCCGCTTCCCTTTCGGGTTCCACTCGAGCAATGGATTGTCTAGTGATGTCACTTGACGGTTTCCTCAGAGTATGACCAGCCAATCCACCTCCATTTCTTCCTGCCTATTTGTTTCACAATCGGTTCCTGCTGTGTTGGTTCGCTCATTGTCAGAGATCTCTGTTGCTGATCTTTTCTGGCCATCTGATCTTGAGTGGTATTGAGCGAAGACAACTGTTAATGAAGGTCTGTAGTTTGTTTGAGGTGCTCTTTATGACGCGCAGTGCAAGTCTCTGATCCGTATAGTAGCGCTGACTTCACATTGGAGTTGAAATTCCGGATCTTATCTTCGTTTTGATGCTGAGTGCTGTTGACCTCTACACAGACTTGAGATTAGTGAAAGCTTGTCTTGCTTTTCCAATTCCTGCTTTGATATCCTCATCATTTCCGCTGGCCTGTAGTTGAAACGATGCTTTCCAGGTCGGTTGGTGAAGGAGGTTGTTACTTTCAGATTTCTCCCATTTATGCTGATTGTTGTCTCTTGTTGTTGTTGCTGTTGGTGGTGTTGTTGTTGTCTAGGAATTTTCATCACCTCTGTTTTCTCTATGTTCACCTGAAGTCTTATCTTCTCCGGATGCTTCTTCTGCCAACTTGTTGCTTTTCATTTGCATATCTTCCAGTTTGTGGGAAATGAGACATATATCATCGGCGAAGTCCAGATCCTCCAGGTTTTTGTGAGTCCATTTTATGCCTGTTTCCTCATTGCCCACTGTTTGTCGCATTATCCAGTCTACAGCAATCAGGAAAATCATTGGCGATAGTAGGCAGCCTTGTCTTACGACAATGCAATACTTGGCTTATATTTGTCAGATGGTAAATAACACTATATCACCATGTCTGCAAGTTAAGTTTTCTGTGAATAATCAAGACGTGGTGAATGAACAGCTACGAAACTCTTTAGAAATGCTATTGGGGAGAAGGAAGAATTCAGATCTTTCAGACTAAAACGCAACCATGTTGTAATCCAACCACTAGAATCAACTTTAGCGTTTTATATATTTCTAGAATTTCACCTAGTCTGTCAATTTAACAAGGAATTATATTTTTTAATCGAATCCCCAGTCTTCACACATACATCTTTGTTTTAAATATATAACAAAGAAGAGTATTGAACTGATCAATTGTTCAATGTTTTTTAAGCGTTACTAAGGAAATTTGATATACATCTGTTAGGATTTCATATCTGTTGAATTAATTAGGTATGTTTTTTTCTAAATCTGATAAAGCTGTCAATATAAAGTTACTTGGAAATGCTATTTGATTCATGGTGTCTTGCAGTAGAATCCATGACTTGCGTTTCTCCTCCTTTATGAGTTAATAGCTCTGTGTATTGCTCCCTGATGACGTCTTAATCCTCATAATATCAATGTGTTGCTTAGTGCATCTCAAATGCTAAGATATCGCCTATTATTCAGCTTTTGTAGATGAACAAAGGATCAGAAATATGAGTTACTGATTTCAAATCATATCTGTCGTACAAAATGTGGCTCCCATGGCCTAGATGGTCTGGAGAATAACGTTTTGGTGTGGTTAGAGAAACTGGTACTGTGTTTGAACCTTGGTGGGAACACCACCAATCAATTGGGACAGGAGGTACTTTCAGTTAAAATACCTCAAATCCTAGATTCTACCACTTACAAACATCAAAAATAATAACTTCGGTTTCTTATTTTATCTTATTCCTTTACGTCCCATGTGGAATATAGTGATTCAAGCTGGAAGTCTGAAGTTTCGGTAGCAGTGGTGTTCATTTTTATGGGATAGGGTTGCTAACCTCCTGCCCAACCTTATATCTTTATCAGTCTTATTAAGGGCTTAGCGAGGTTTGGGAGTGCATCAGCCGAGGGTCGGACCCGGACCACCTGCATAGTTGGCGAGCATTCTACCGCTGTACCACCGGTGCCTGGGTTCTTAATCCTGGTAATATCGAAGCACCATTATGAGAAGCCTATATATCATTGTGAAGATCACTACGGCAACTTCGAAGTGAACAGACCTAACGCAAGCGATCTAGCTGTCGTTTTTCTCTACTTATATTAAAAAGAGTACATCTAATTATACAGATAGAAAGTCATTTAGAAAAAATTGCACATTATATTCGGCTATTTAAATGAATCATCTTATGAGGGAACAGGTAGGTTCATCCGGGGAGTGGTTTATAATTCAAGTGGTCTCTAATGATTCTCTCCTCTGCGATCTGAGTTTTACTGGGTACTCTTATGACAAGCTCTGAGAACAAACGAAATATCATTTCATTCTGGCTAGCAAGCATAACTAATCAACGTGAGACGGGTGGTACTCAACTACTTGAAATTTATCAGTAGTATGAAACATTATATTAAATGATTGTTTCAATAGAAAAGCACCTTTTTTTAAATCACTTAAATCATAACTTTGTGCGTCGGTGGCATAGTGGTTAGGACGCTCGCCGACCATACACATGGTCCGGGGTTCGATCCCCGGCCGAAGCACTCCTTTACCTCGCTAAGCAAGAAATAATACTGGTGAAGAGGAATGGTTAGGCATGAGGCTAGTAACCCCATCCTGTAAAATAAACACTGCTACACAAACTTCAAGCCACTAGCTTGGAGCCCTATGTTCCACTGGGGAACGTGAAGGAAAAAAAATAAATCATAACTTTGCGCTTAGATGAGTTTGATTATCTTCTCCCAAATGTGGAGTTATATAGATTCGGTTGATTTCAGGTTGACTATGATAACAGATACTTGCCAACGACGTTGGAAAGTGATGGCGTACGATATTCTGCAAGAATTGAGGGAAGTAAGAATCTGTAAGTCATCGGCTGAAGCTTCAACAAACTAGCCTCTCAATCGTAGGTTCTAGGTTCGATCCGTGATGGGCAATAGGTGTGGATCGCTGAGGATTCACGAAGTCGGACGAAATAGCTTCCCGGTTTTCCCTGATTTTCAATGGTATTCAAATATAACCCAATAATTCTTCTATTTCTCCACTGAAAGTCCCAGATGCTTTAAGTTGTTTAACTATTCCTCACTTTATTTTATGCATCGTTAAAGGATTATTTCATCATTATTTCCTTCCATAGGTACATCACCTCCTGAAGCACCTGAAGATGATGAAGTCAATCGTAAATTCCCCATACCGACGCCGTCAATTTTAGATACGCCTGAAATGGCAGTTTATGAAATAAAACGAGACCCAGAAAATCCTCAGATTACACTGATTTCTGGTCAAGTGAAGGTATGTTTAATACTACAAGCTGTCGGTGTACAGTTTTTTTTGTCTATGAATGTAAAGTCGATTCATATAAACGGTTCATTTTTAAATGAGGTCGATTTAGTCTTTATAACAGGTAAAATGTTTTATTACTTTAGCATTCGGTGATGTATAATTAAATCAGGAAATTGCATGAGGCATTTTCTCTGTATATATGAAGCGAATCAAGAAACCGACTAACTCACCGAGTCTGATGGACTCCAGTAAGAGTAGATTGTTCGAAAAGGTTATCTAAAATCAAAGAGAGTTAGGCTTCATAGACTTCCACTTGAGGACAGGACAATATAAGGTGTTCATTACCTTCTCACTCGTACAATATTAAACACAGTTGAAGGGAATTTTGTTCAAAAAGTTCTAGTCTAGAAATTGGAACATTTTACTGGTTCTACCTAAATACATATCTGTCCCCGAAATTCCAGATGGCCTTGTTGGGTTCTAGGTTAACTTGCATTTCCTGTCGATTGATTTTATTCGACTGAGAATACTGAGTCCCCGTTGTCATGTTGGCCTCTAGAATGGGTGGTTTACCCTTTTCCAAGGAGTAATAGGATCTTATTTTTGGTTAGTGGTGACTAGTAGCGGAATCCAGGATATGAATTTCATTCTATTTGGAACTCGTCAGTTGGATGTTCTTTTATCTCCAGTCAGTGATTTTATTCCTACTGAGAGTCACTATCTGTACCAGGCATTTCAAACATCATCTAGGCATCTGTAATGGGGGATAACTTGTAAACAGAGACTGAACGCTTTAATACAACAGAATCAATAGATAAGGAATGCAAATTAAGCGAAAGTGTATACTAAGTGATACCCGTTGAAGGAAAGGTGGCTCTTGTAGCCCCGTTTCTTAGTGCAGCATGGTTGAATATTTGAAACAGTAGGTGGTGGGTTTGAGTCTCAGTTGGAACGCCATCACTCACTGGGAATGCAAATAAATCCAGTTGAGGAACTCCAAATATGAAGAAACCAGCATCACTGAGAGGGTAATGTTGACAGAATTCGGCGTTTTCCTGCTCTCTCTATGTCACACCTCTACTTAATTATTAAGCATTTGATAATTGTAAATTAAACTGGTTCTAATGCGAATGTAAAGAAACTAAATGATGAAATAGTCTCATCAAAATTTGTCTTATAAACGAGACTAAGTGAGATAGATTCACTTTAGCAGATTAGCAGGGTGATGAACTGCCTCAAGACTGAGATCAATATAAGCCACAGAAATGCACTTTTTAGACCCATGAAGTATTGTTTTCTGGGTTATCCGTTTTAATTCCTATCATCATCCTGTTTTTATTATTGATTATAATTATGACTGAATACCCATTCATCAGACCACTAAAGGAAAATAATAATATTTTAGTATATGTGTAAAACTTAGGCACTGTGGTAGTAAGTAATTCCATATCAGTTTGTTTATTAGGTATATCACACAGTGAGTGAAACAGTATTATTTACTGGATGACAGTGTTTTGAACAAAATTTATTGTTCATAATCATATCAATTGTGATCACACGACTTTGACACTTGAGTTTTATAGCTTTCTTTGTTTTACTCCTACTTGTCATAGGGGTAGTAGAATTTTCCAGATATTTAGAACAGGTGATGAATCATTCCTATTACATGTATTTGTAGTTGATTCGATAAACAAAGCTTCCGTTGACATCAATCTCTCCCTCCACTCTGTTCTTGCATTAGATTGTAAAACTGTCATCCTATCCCATCCATCTTATTGTATGGTTGTGTGTAACTGCATGTAGTGCTATGGCTGAACTATTCTCTAGATTTCTTATCTTATTCGGGTCAATTAATCTAGATTTTGCTAAGTTTTTATGTTCAGCTAGACTGACTGCCCCTGTTTTATTGTGGAGACAAGTACCTGAGTTGAATTGGTACCCTGATATACATCAAAACATCACTGTCATAGACTGCAACAGATGTTAGTTCACCCTTGATAACCAAAGTTACCATCACTATTACTACATATGAATCAAGTGTATAATTTGCCAACTAATTCGAGATTTGTAGTCCACAAGATGCCAGCTGAAAATTCTGTACAGTTTCCACTGGAAACTGAAATTACTCAGAATACAAAATGTGTGATTGCCCTGTTATCGTAAATGGTAATCAAGAAAGCACTCACAAATGTATGAGTAGTAGTTTGGATGCCAGTGATGTCAACCAGTAGGGCTGTAACTAAAGAAGACAAGGCCAGCCAGGCGACATATTGTTTATTGAGAAAATTAACGGATATTTATAGATTTTTATGTATATTATTATTAGCGTTATTGTTGACAGAGAAGCAACGTCTTCTGATTGGTTGTTTTCGTGATGAAGGTTATTCTGTCATCTGTTTGTGGCAGTCCCTTAGAAATTCGGGCCATATATCTGCGAATCGTATTTGTGATTGTTTGGTGAGTTCCCCCAGGTTAAGCTTTGTTGCTGTTTTTCTCATGACCCCGATTCGGGACGCGAACGTCAACATCAGTTGTTGTCTACAATTCTGGCTAGCAGACAGCTCTTACCGTAGGGCTTGTAAGCCAAGTTGAATCGGTCTAAACAGAAGACAGCCATTTAGCTTGTTGGAAACAGGGCGCTATATCCGGTTTGACTCAACGCAGTCCAAACCACCCGAATTTCGCCTAGTTACTTAGGCGAATTTGATTCAGTTTACCCAGGTAACTAGACAGAATTCAGGAGGTTTCAGTTGACTCGTCTCTCTAAGTTGATTCAAACCGGGTGAACTATTGATTACACGGCCCCCAAAACGGCTTTCAGATATTTAAATCTAATACATTTGGTTCCCTTGATTAATTTCGATAGAGAAATAAAGACCGGATTTGTAGTAAACAATGACGTCATCATCCTATTTCACAGGTTCTCATCAGCTAACTGAGAACCACTATCTGAGATTACATTGGTCATGTATAATGATATTTCATAATTCAATGCTTGAAATTTGATAGAGAAAGCATTATAAGATTAACGCATCTGAAATATAAGCATTACAACGTTCAGTTTAAGTCACCATCAATTTAGATGCTTTCATACCATGAAAAAATGTGGCGATGAGAGAAGACAGAAAAATCCAATAAGCGGTGTTAGCTCGTACACTTACATAGCAACTTAAGAAGGCTAAAGTCCATCAAATTGGAAACTCACTCAGTGAACTGAGTGCACTAATATGTATGACTAATCAGTATAATTGAAGTAATACGGTTATCAAGGGAGGGAGAGATTGACTGAAATGCTTGACTGCAATTGGTTCAGCGAATCGCTGTCCCTTGTATGTTTAATATTTTAAAGCATTTAGAAATCTCGACGAAATGACTCGTATTCACAGGGTGGGTGTCTGGTAATTGCACTGTGTAAAAATCTGGTTTTTTAAGCATAAGTTTCTTGGAATATGCTATGAAAATCTGATAGAAGCCCTTCTTTCTGTCCTTCCAATGTACTTGATGCACGTAAATTTAAAAATGCAGTTGGGCGTAACATCAGCAGGGTACTTATCCAGTTTCGATTAGCTTATAAAGCATGTACTGCTGCATAGTGTCACCAGCTTAGCTGCAGAGAAGCATCTCGTTATTGCTCCTTTCATTCTCTTGTCAATCTTTTGTGATACTGCGTCTCCTTTGAATGGGAGACGGATAAACACTTTCTTCTTTTCAGCCGTTGGATACTTCGCTTTCTCATCTTTTTCTTTGCTGTACTTTAGGATAAATCCCTTTGGATGCCCGTTTTCTTTAAGGCATTTTTCAACAAATCTTAATTCTTCTTCTACCTTGTTAGGCGAACATAATATCCTGGATATTGAACTCGTTGTTGTGTTTATATTCCATGGTGAATTTAATGTTTAGGTGGACCTCATTAAGGCGGTCAAATAATACGGTTGCCTGGCTCATTTCGTTGCAAACAACAAACGTATCACTGACATGTCGGCGATCGTAGGCTGTTTCTTTGATGGCATCACTCAGTCGCGTCTGAAGATGTCGGCTAGAATAGGTCCTAGAGGTGAACCCATGACGACCCCATCAATTTGTTGGTAGAATTGGTTGCTGAATTTGAATTTGATGTCTTTTATGCAAAGAATTATTAGGTGCCTCATCTCTATTTCTGGTAATGGCAATAGATCTATTTGTTTACCAATGATATTTAAATCATTTTGAGATTTTTCCAGCAAGCACTAATATCTGATGTGAGTAGTATCGAGCTACTTATATCGTTCAATCAGTAGTATGTAACATTATATGAATTTAAAAAATATGGTTCAGATTGTGCATTTTCTCCTACCAACTAATCCAGCCTACTCATTGTCATAATTATCCTTTTTAGCCTGATATCCTGGAGGCATATCATACTGTCTGGCAGTCAGTTAATGGTACACCGTTCGACACAAAAACAGAGATTACTGATACTGCTCGTGGAGCTTTTACAGTTCGTCTTCCTATACCATATGAATCAGTTAACTGTGGAAATGAAACAATTATTGGTTATTTTGTCGGTAAAGATCCTATCTATACACCATATTGGACAAGAATGACAGAGCCGACTATAGTCGATACAGAAGCTGGAGAAAGTGAGTTATGATTTTTGTTTTTAAACAATCAGTGAATAGTGCTCTTTCATAGTTCTCAGAAAGGAGAGATTAAAGGGGGTGAAAGTTATTTGAGTGTTTGTGATTGAGCTTTAGGTTCATCATTGATTTTCCCGGTGAACACAAAGAAACCTTTGCTGAGGAAGATGTGTTGAAAACAAACGTTGAAACAAAGTAATCATAGGTCTTAGAGGATGATGCTAAACTCAAAACTAATCCTCATGCTAAGTAATCTACTGTCTAGGAGACTATTGTATATTCCCAATTAAACCTCAGCAAGGTGATTCGTTTGGCTCCCATGAAAACATACAAATAATTGAGACTTGACACATCACTTATAGTCAGAATCGGAAAGGTAAGATACTTTTCTGTAGTAGGTTTGTTAGGGTTAGTTTTGTCTTTACGAGTTGATCACATCATAGTCACCACCTTAAAAAAATTTTGTATTATTCAGGATTACTCACACTTCCACTACAAACACTGCATTAGACCTGACAATAAAAAACAAAACAACAACCCTGAAATGTTATTTTATGATTGTTTAGAGTTGTTTCAACCAAATTAACTGACCATCTTGGCGATAGACATTCTTAAATATCACTTCATAACTTCTTGTATGACTATAGCTTTACTGTCACCATGCATATTCATATCATAGCTTCCACTACCCAATACTGAGATATTATTTTGTTGTTTATTTTCCTTTCTACTTCTTGGTGTTTTTTCGCATTTATAAGTATTTTTGTGTTCATCCTTTTTTTTGTTAAATACTCCTTTTAAATGTTTGTAAAATGAGATGCAAATATTGTAGATATTGTACTGAAAATTCCACACTGTACCACTAGTACTGTTTCTGGAATAAAGCAAATTATTATTATTAAGTTAGAGAACCATCGTGTGAGTCGCTGGTACAGCGGTTAGGACGCTCGCCGACCACGCACATGGTCCGGGGCTCAATCCCCGGCCAAAGCAGTCCTGCAGCCTCTCTAAGCTAGTTAAAAAGGCTGGTAAAGAGGAAAGTTTGGGCATGAGGCTAGCAACCCCATCCTGTAAAAATAAAAACACTACTACAGAAACTTCAAGCCTCTAGCTTGAAGCCCTATGTTACATTGGGAACGTGAAGGAATAAAAAACGAGAACAATTGAAAACCAGCATCCAGTACTTGACAGCTGTTTCATCCTAGTTTGAGAATCATCGGCAGTACGCACCTACCACCAGGGTTAGAACCAAGGACCTTCGGGTTACAAGGAAAGCTACCTGGTATATTATTCAGCCACTGGGACCCGATCCAATGGCCAGCCAATGAATTCTAACTTCTACCAATTCATGATCTAGCGCGACCCCAACCAATGTCGTCGGTGGGGGGCGCGCTTAATCGTGAATTGGTAGAAGTTAGAATTCATTGGCTGTCTACTGGATCGGGTCCCAGTGGCTGAATGGTAAACTAGGTAGCGTTTCTTGCAACCGGAAGGTCCTGGGTTCGACCCACACTGTGGTGGATGCGTACTGCCGATGATTCCCCAAACTAGGATGAAACAGCTGTCTAGCACTCGATGCTGGTTTTCAATGGTTCTCTAACTGATATCGATCCATGATCAACTCGTAAAAAAGATGAGATACACCTTCATCAATCTGAAATCAGTTCTGAAATCTTCTGCAGTAACTCAGGATAAAGAACAAGATTCGGATTTTCAACACCCGTGTCAAGTCAGTTCCTATATATGGGTCAGGACCTTACAGTGCGCGTCACAAAAAGCATTTCCAACAGATCGCAGAATTTTATCAACAGCTGTCTTTTCTGGCATCATTTTGAAGGTAATGTGACAACAAAGAACTAAGCAAGAACCTATCGTTCAACAAATATATAGAAAATAAAGGTGGATAGGACACATACTGAAGAGGCCGTTGAATGACATCGTACCAAGCCACTGCTTCAGTAGAGTCCGAATGGGAAACGACGATTGGGACGTCTGAGGATGACATGGATGAGATCGCATGGGGAGGAGATGACGGACTATGGGCAATCATGAGGCTAGCCAAAGAGAACTGCAGAGAAAAAGACAAAGTGGAAATGTGCAGCTGAAGTCCTATATTCCACTCGTAACCCAAGGAATCAATAATAGCAATACATCGCCTAAATAATTTGTCATAGCTTGGGAGCATTCACCAATAGTTGCCTTCGCTCACTAGTGAAGATCATATGACCAGCCAGGAAGGTTAATCAACAAGGAACTCCGAAAGTAAGTGAACCGGTTCACTGCCTATCACCCAAAAATTATGCAGGTAAAATGGAAATGGATTAAAAGTACTCTGGGAAGATATTGTAGTGGCCCAAAATTCCACAGCCTTGAGTGGAACTAGAATAGGAATTGATATGTGTGGGAGGAGTGGGAATGAAAGTTTTTAGATAGTCATAGAGTCATTTGGAAAAGATGACAGAGAACCAAGTGTAATGGCGACATCCAGTTCTTTATTTCACTCAGTACATAAGGAATGAAAAACCGTATTTCAGGTAGATTAGAAATATCGTCTTGCGGTTAAGTATCAGCGAGACTTTAACTCCTGAGCCTGTGGGTTACGGCTTTGAACCGAAGGTTATCTCTTCCGAGTTTAAAGATGACTGTGACTGTGTCGATAGTTTTCAGCTAAACCCAATGTCGAGTATTCAAAGATTATAAGCGAAGTATTCGGTCAAGTCTTTATTATTAACTATGAATGTCTTTAAAGAACGACCACATACAGTAATGATATAAGGAAGTTACTTGTCACCTAGCAACCTGATTTTATCGCAGAAATAATAATAATAGCTTTCATACATTTGGTTCCCTTGATAAATTTCGATAGAGAAATAAAGACCAGATTTGCAGTATAAAATGATATCGTCATTCTATTTCACAGGTTCTCATTACAATGGTTATAATTAATAACATTTCATACTTCATTGTTTGAAAGGTAATACAGAAAGCATTATAAGATGAACGCATCCGGGATATAAGGATTAAATATTTTTTGTAGTTTAAGTTACCATCAATTCATATACTATCAAACTATGGAAAAAAGAAAGAAAAAGGGGGGGTGAGAGAAAACAGAAAAATCTAATAAACAATGTCAACATGGCAACTCAACAAGGTCAAAGTTCATCAATACTGCAAATCTGGTCTTGCTTTCTCTATTGAAATAATAGCTTTATTCCAAACAGTATTTGTGGTACAGGTATAGAATTTTCAGCGTGCATTACAATATTGCATCTAATTACCTCATAAATTTTATAAGATTTTAAAAATAAAAAGCAACAACAACAAAAAGAAAAAAAGATAAATAAAAAAAGAAGAGCATTGCATTCACATTTTAAACTATGCATCACAGGACTATGAAATATAAAATTAGTGTATAATAGAAGATGTGAACAACAATATAATATTAACGAAGAAAGGAAAACAAAAACTAATGGGAAACTATTTGTTAGAGTGCCGCAGTAAGTTGATCGTGTCATACCTAACGGATTTCTCATCACATAACAGCTGTGCCAGATAAGGTATTGTGGAGATTTTGTACTTGGTAGTCCTGGCATATAGCCTCCTATATTTGCTTCTAGTTCTACCAGATGAAATGCAAGGAGAGAGCTGCGTGTGGAGAGGGTGTTCGGGGTCTGACAATATAGAATTCGCTAGTCTCTTACATGACATTATATGTCTATCCACAATTGTGTTAACCAGTTGGTTTAACGAAATCCCACTTCCCCTACTAACAGCTTTTAGTGCCCTACGCAGCAAAGCAAAATCTTTCTTAAGTAGTCCAGGAAAGATTAATGGGGAGCAGTAAAGAGGGATGGTTAGAATACAAGAATTGACAAACTGAGAAAGCAAAAACTGCTTTATACCATACTGCCTTAACTTCCTAAAGTAGAGCGTTAAGCGAAACATCTTTCTAGTAACTAGCAAGATGTAAGAGGACCAGGAAAGATCGGAGGAAATAATAAGTCCAAGGTACTTGACATTAGATGCAATTTCAACTTCTATGCCGTCAATGATAGTGGGACCATGTGAGCTAGCTAGTTGTTGTAGGTCACGTTTTCGTCTGAAAGTGAAATTTACTACCTGACATTTAGACGGATTCAGCTTAAGACCGTTTGAAGAGGACCACTGACTAATTTCCGAGAGAAAGTTATTTAATTTGGAACAATCTGACTGAGAAATGAACACTTAGATACCACATTTTTATATTCTTCCCTAGGTTGTTAGTTTTATTCTTTGTAATTACTTGCAAATGATGACTCATGTATCCTCTCGATTTACTTTGAAATTTTAGTCTCCCCAAATGACATTCTCAATCCTCCTGCTGAAGTAACTATTCCCTTCATGCAACCGTATACTATCCGAGTGGGAACAAAACCAGGCAAAGAAGATATCAGCGTGATTTGGAAAAAAGTTGGACCACTTCCTGAAACAGTAGTTACAGAAAAGAAACCTGATGAAGAAGTAGAACCAAAAGAGATTGATATCAGCCTGCCTGAAGGTATTACACCAGGTAAAACAAATCTTAATATTTGGGCTGCTGTTGAACAACATGAAGGTGTTTATGAAGGCACTGTTGTCCGTGATCGTGATGGTGTAGAAGTGAAACGTGTTCAGACAATTGTACGCGTGAAACCAATGAGTCAAGGTGGTAAAACAGAATTAGGTCTTGCTGAAGCAGCTGAAACTATTGAAGATGATACTGATGGTGATGATGAAGAGGCGAAAGATCTGCAAACATGGGATTTTACAGTTAGCGGTTTTACACCTGAAGCACGACACTGTGAACATCCTACTTGGACAGTGGTTGATTATCAAATGAATAAGACTATTGATGTAACAGATAAAGGTGAGTAATTTTCACTTTTCTGTTCACTGTTCAGCGATTCACTGACATATTTTTTTAGGCCTTTGGGTAAAGACGTCGATTTAGCCTAGCGACTTGGATTTCAAGGATGAATCTAAAAACGAAGCTGTGAAAGTGGTCACTTCATTGAGTCACATTCTCGTAACAGTTATGCACAGGCTGTGGTGACTACAGTAAGACGATTATCCATTTATCACCTGAGCTCCTGGTTCGAATCTTGCCAATAACCTAATTTTACTCCTCCTAGAAATAGTAAACACTTTCGTAAATGTTTAAATAATCCTCAGTGGTTAATTATTTCTCCTTTCTTCTTCTTCTATTCAGTTGATCGTACTTCAGCTACACACTTCAAGGTGAATTATCCCCTAACAAGCGGATTATATCTCCGATTTCAATGTCAACCAATACCGAAAAGTAATCTGACTGGAGAGATCAGATTTAATGTCTGTAAGTTGTAAAATGAATTAACTTTTATGCAAAATCATTATTATCATAAATTGATGGTGACTAACAGTGGGAAGCATCGTTTCAACTACAGGCGGACAAAACTGACCAGGATATCAAAGCAAGGATCGGAAAAGCAAGACAAGCTTTCACTACTCTCAAGTCTGTGTGGAGGTCGACAGCTCCACTCAGCATCAAAAATAAGATTCGGATTTTAAACTCCAATGTGAAGCTAGTTAGTGCTACTCACTATACGGATCAGAGACTCGGCGTGTCATAAAGAGCACCTCAAACAAGCTACAGACCTTCATTAACAGTTGTCTTCGCTCAATACCACTCAAGATCAGATGGCCAGCCAGAAAGGATCAGCAACAGAGAGGGATCTCTGGCAATGAGCGAACCAACTCAGCAGGAACCGATTGTGAAAGAAATAGGCAGGAAGAAATGGAGATGGATTGGCTGGTTATAGTCTGAGGAAACCATCAAGTGACATCACTAGACAAGCCATCGCTCGAGTGGAACCCGAAAGGGAAGCGGTGATTTGGTCGTCAGTGCGAGGGTGGGTGACATGGAGGAGGTGATGTGAAGAGGAGATGAAAACGTGTAGGCAGACTTGGAGCCAGGTGAAGACTGTAGCAGAGAACCGAACGCAGTCGAGACGCACGGCTGAAGCCCTATATTCCTCTAGGAAATAAAGGAAACAATAATAATAATAACAGTGAAATATAGGAGGAGCGTTTCGTACCTTTTCTCATGAACTTGTCAGCTGGATGTACCCATTTTCTAATGAATGATTGTTGTCGCATTATGACTTTGTTTGTATCATAAAAGACATACTTGTCGATGGGCGAACTGTATGCAGTGCATATTGCGTAACCACTATGATCAAGAGACACCCAGAGAAAAGTTACTCATGTCATTCTAAAAATTAACAGTCGTATAAATTAAGAGTACATTATTCAGCGAAGAGACTCTTTCCTACAACGAATTTATTATCAAGCTGTACAATCGTATATACATGTGACTTTTAAGAAATTATATCCGGTGTGGGAATCACATCAAAAGTGTGAATACATGAAATAATAATAATAGTATGAAATGCAATTAAAACTAAAATGTTTGTGATTATAATCATAGTTAAATGTCAAGTAGCAAAACAATTAATGTCATATATAGAATAATACATAAGGTGTATAGATATTGTTGGGAGAGGGTGCATAATTATAGGATTAGTAGGCGAAATTTGATATGACAGAATTTAATATTGTAGAAACAAAATAATAATTTTAGATTTAGAATGATAAGTGGGACAAGCGGAAACAATTCAGCGTGAGAATAGTAATAATAGTAATAATAATCGTAGTAATAAAGGAAAGGTACATAGAATAACTAAATAAACAAAATAAATAAATGTCTATCCCTCTACAGCCAAGGCAGGAGTAGGGATTGTACATACTTCTTTTGTACACAAAGATCTGTCTGGCTTAAAGTCATGAACTGGCAAGGCCTCACTGTCTTTAGAAGTCTGTAACGAAGAAAACGCAACCGGCAAGTTTGTATGGATTCTGTAGATGATCTAAAAATCATGGTCAGAGCTGGCAGAGTGACAGGAGTCGACCAGGTGTTCTAGAATAGAGCTTCGCACACACTTCCTTTCTCCCTTGTAAAACCATGCTGGAATATGTTCTCGTATCCGTGTGGAAATTGGCGTTCTCTGGGTAAGGCCAATATACCTTGCTCCACAAGAGTGGAAGGTGAACTGATAGATGCACATTGAGGCGGTCCGACGAGGCAGTGTATCCTTTACAGTCGTATAAATGACGCTATTTTAGCAACAAAAGGAGTATTTTTTTAAAGACCTATCACTGAACTATTGACTTCTAGACAGCAATCAAGAGATTGTGATGCAAATACGTACATAGTACAGAAACATTACTCAAACAGAAACTACAATTACATTAAGTAGGTAAATTGAGTAACATAAAGTAATTTCCAACAGTTACTTTGTAAGGATTTGATTTGCTTCCAATTTGATCACGAATTGGTAGAAATTGAAATTCATGGACTATTGGATCGGATCTCAGTGGATGAGTGTTCTATGAGGTTGCCTTGTGACTGGTTGGTCGTTGGTTCGGACCTCGGGGGTGTATACTTATGAAGAGTCCCTAACTAGGGTGAAACAGCTGTTCAGTATTCTCTGATCGGTTTTCAAGGGTCTGGTATTCAACATCAGTCCATTGCGCAAAGCAGTTGATATGACTTAGCACCTACCAATTAGAATCGCTATAAAGTCAGGTCAAGATCAGTGTAATGAAGAATATATGTTTGGCAGTATGGAAACAGACAAAAATTGTGGGTTAAATGTTTAAACAAATTAGTTTATTTGCTGGATGAACGTCTTCTGTGTACAGAGATTTGGCTTTAGCATATTAGGGATCATGATTTCTGCAGTTTGCATACACTTCGTTAGTATTCTTTTGACAAGGTTCAAACGTGTTCTGCGCGTTTGCTTGGTGTTCGGAGTCAGTCACAAGGAGTACAAAATTAGTCACGTTGTTTGACGGCCTCAACAATAATTGATAGAAATGCAAACAGTAAATCATGTAAAATGAAGAATCTCTAGAATTTCGAGTCGTGTTCTTTCTCTGAGAACAACGAATGTTTATGAATAAGAAAAAAAAGGAAATGTTACTCAAATAAATTTCAATGCCAGGCTACATAGTAAGTTTTCAGGGATGAAGGAATTTTGTCTCTGTCTTAGAAACATACTATTTATTTAACTCCTGTCGGATAGCATAATATAGTCATATTTGATATTAGATGGTTGGAGGCAATCGGCAGGAAACCCTGCCAGTGGTCACTCACCAGTCGGCAAGGTGTATCTGCAACCTTGAAGGAACTCATATCCCCCCGTGAGATTCGAACTCGCGTCACCTAGTGAGTGCTGCAGTTAGAGACGCTACCACTGAAAAGCTATTCGAGCTCGCGTCTGACTTCCTGTAGGACTGTATTAGATGCTTTGATGGCCTTCAACTATCTAATATCAGCAATTCAAAGTGCGCAGTGATGGCAAGCCAACTTAAATGGCGGCCACTGATAGAATTCATTCTGCACCGAACAATGGACTAGACACATTACACTAGTTACAAACTAGTGTCCAATCCAAATAGTCATCTTTCTTAAAGACAGAAGAGACTGTGTGCTGTAAATGTAACTGTTGTGTACAGTCGTTTCGCTACTTCAAAGAATATATCTAAGTATAACAGCCAAAATTTTAAAACTTCATCTGAATCGTGTAATGTATTTGCTCAATACATCTCGAACAATCTGATGACACACTTACTTGCCTTGGGAATGTATATGTATGTGAAAATAATATAGTTAAAGGGTGAGAAAATTTCATTGTGATTACCTCTCATCATATCAGCTGTACAAATAGTTTCCCGGAAATATTCAATTTTTATTTTTCCTTTTGTTCTCATTTTAGCCTCTCCTGATCCACGCATTATACTAAAACCGTTTTATGATAATCCTGATTCTACATTCCCAACAAGATTAGTCTGTATGGATTTGAATCCAGAATATGATTCATCATTACGCATAACATCATCATCAATGAGTCAAGAAAAAATTTCCGTAAGTCTATACTACACTGAGTTCTTTTTGACTTCATTCATGGGATCATTCTAAAACTTGTTGTAGTATCCTTCGCTTTGACTTATTTCCAGTGACTGTAGACGATTATGAAGAATTCAAGGATTGGTTTGTAGTGATTTGATTGATTGGTTACAGGATTTCATCATGAGCTGACATCGGTTAGAAAACCATTGGAAAACCAGCTGGGAGTATTGTATAGCCCTTTCATTCTAGTTTGGGACTCTTCTGTGGTAGTCATCCACCGGGGTTCGAACCCAGGACCTTCTGGTTACAAGTGGTTGCGCTATGTCGTGAATTGGCAGAAGTTGGAATTCATGGGTTGGCCATTGGATAGAGTCCTAGTGGCTGGATGGTCTATGAGATGGCTTGCCTTGTAACCAGAAGGTCCTGGGCTCGACCCCTGTTGGTGGGTGCGTACTGCTGAAGAGTCCCAAAATAAGACGATAAAGCTATCCAGTACTCCCAGTTGGTTTTCCAATGGTTCACAAACCAACGTCAGTTCATGATGAAATCCTGTGACCAGTCAAATATTATTTATTGTATTAAGACCTCAGTCTCCTACTCCCCATGCATAAAATAAATAAATGAGCTTTCATCACCAATGAAATTTTTACGCAAAGTTAAACTTGAAGCACTACTAACTACCAGTCAGCGAATGACCTCGAATGCGCCAGTCACGTAAAGGAGGCATTTTTGTGTATGGAACATATATATTTATGAAAAAATGCATAAAATCTGTAGGAAAGTGTTGTAGAGGATACCTTGCTCTCACGTTTGATAAAAATAGCTCTCAGTTTTAGGTTGGAGTATCAACAGAGTATAATTCCATTGTGGGTAAAATTTATTTTGATAAAGTCTCATAGTGTAATACAGTAATATTTACTGGGCAATAAATTGTACTTGAAACGTCATCAGTAAATATTACTGTATAACACTGTGAGACTTTATCAAAATAAATTTTACTCACAGTGGAATTATACTCTACCACAGTGCACAAGTTCTATTCTTATATCAACAGAGAAATTTAACCACATTCTATGCATGTAATTATTTAGGTCTTCTAACCCTATCAATAACCCTAATCTTTCCTGAACCTAACCCTTACGTGAAAATATCCCTAAACTAACTGTAATCTAACTCGAACCAACTCTAATATTGCCTTTATTAGGTTAACCTAACCCTAACTTGTCCTTGGCACAAAGCATAACTTAATCTTTCCCAAACCTAAGCTGAAACTTGCCAGATATCCCATTTATTAGCATAACACTTGGATGAGCGTATTTTATTGATGATGACAACATTATTTACCAGGTTTCACTGACTCGCTCAGTAAGCGTTTCAAGGTCATTGGTGTGGACGCCCTCCATTGGTAGTTGGTGGTGCTTAAAGTTAAACTTGGCCATCCAAATATTTAACTAATATGAAAAGATCGATTTATCGTAAGCTGTCATGGAATGGTCAACTGACAAATTTCTACAGCTGGGTACCTATTGGTCGAAAACGAAACCTGGTCCGGTCGCTTGCCACTCACATTCGGCGAATATGTAGCCCTGATACTGTAGATGATGAGTTATACATCTTGAGGAAAATCCTATTAGAAAATGGATTTCCACCACGTTTTATAGATAAGAATATACATTCAAATCATAAAAAACGTGACTTATCAACCGTACCCAAGAAAATACTTTACATGAGCTTGGAATTCAAAGGGGACTTAGCTTCCGATATCATAAAACGAAGGATATCACAGTCCCTGGAAAGAACATTCCCTGCTGCATCTCTGAGAATAGCCTTTACTAGTCGACCATTATTGTTCAATAACCTGAAGGACAAGATCCTGCTGTTGACCAACTCCATGTGTGTTTGTCAATTCACCTGCTCGTGTGGAGCTAGGTATATCGGTCGTTCGACATGAGTTTTGGCCAAGAGGATGCAAGAACACTATCCTGCATGGTTACGAAAAGGTGGAAGTGGAGCAATAAGAAGCGCGATCAACCTATCGCTATAGCCTCCGCCTTCAAAGTCATCTACAAGGCAAAAAGTAATTTACCCAAATCCCTACGTACCCGACTCATCTGTATTGCTGAAGCTTTGGCTATCGAAACAGAAAAGCCAAATCTCTGTGTACAGAAAAAGTTCGTTCAACCCCTCCAACTTTCATGGTCTTAATCCCTCTATGCTAAAGTATGGTAATCCCCATTCATATTTTAGCTCTACCAATTTTTCATTTTTTTTCATTTTTGTCTATTCAATTTGTATACTCTTCCTTATTAAGTCAATTGTTACTATTACTACTCTCACTTTTAATTGTCCCCGGTATTATTTCACTTGTTCCACTTGTCATTCTAAATCAATTCCTTTTTACAACATTAAATTCTATGCTATTAAATTTCACATAATATTACGTAACGTTTTTAGTTTATTCGATTTGTCTACTAATCTTATAATTGCACACCTTTTTCAAGTTCTATCCATCCTATGAATTATTCTATATATGACATTAATTTGCTTTGCCACTTGACATTTAACTACGATTATAATCACAAACATTTCAGTTTTAATTGCATTTCATACTAATATTATTATTATTTCATGCATTCACACCTATGATTCAATTCCCTCACCGGATATAACTTCTTAAAAACCATATATATACGATTGTACAGCTTGATGATAAATTCGTTGAAAAGAGTCTCTTCGCTGAATCATTTGTTTTGATTTTCTATATGTTACAATGGGAATTGTCCATGATTTAAATAATTGTAATTTAACTCGAACCAACTCTAATGTTGCCTTTATTAGGTTAACCTAACCGTTACTTGTCCTTGGCACAAAGAATAACTTAATCTTTCCCAAACCTAAGCTGAAACTTGCCATATATCCCATTTATTAGCATAACACTTGGATGAGCGTATTTTATTGATGATGACAACATTATTTACCAGGTTCCACTGACTTGTTCAATAAGCGTTTTAAGGTCATTTGGCGTGAACGCCCTCCATTTGTAGTTGGTGGTGCTTAAAGTTAAACTTGGCCACCCACATATTAAACTAATATGAAGCGAATATTGTACAATGTTCAATGTTTAAAATAAACTTCCACAACAACCAAAGAATTTACGCTGAATTTATTTTCAACTTTATTTCAGTATGCAACTGTTCCAGCTGACAAAGTGATAATGATAAGAAAAGGTGATATACCGGCTAGTCGTCGATTGGAAATCGATTGGAGACGTATCGGTGAATTTGATCCATACAATGATGCTGGTTATTATACGTGTTTTGTAAATAACACGGAAACAAACGGATCAAGAACAATTAAAATCCCTGCTGATAAAGTACCTGTTCAGTGTAAGAGAGATTTTGTCTTTTTAAATGTGGTTTATATATTTATTTCCATTGTGGGTAAAATTTGTTTTGATAAAGTCTCACAGTGTTTTTTATACAGTAATATTTACTGATGACAACGTTTCGAGCACAATTTATTACTGCTCATAATCATATCAAGGCGCCAATCACACAATTTTCTAACCTGGTTTATGTAATTCCGTGATTTTCATCTCTTGACTTGATTGGTAGTAGTATTTTCCATATTTGTGGTATGAGTGATGAGTCATTCCTATTGCAGGTGTTGGGTGTAGACTCGATGAACCAGGCACGATTTAGTAATCAACCTCTCTCTCAGCCTATATTACTTCTTAGAATTTTAACCCTCTCCCACCACCCTATTGTGTGGTTGTGTGTTAATGCATGCAGTGCAATTGCTGAGTGTTTTTTTCTAAATTACTTATCTTCATGGGATCAATCATTCTAACCTTAGCTAAATTCTGACAATGTTCTGACGGGCAATCTCACTACTCCTGACTGATATGCTAGTTTGACTGACCTATGTAGTTGCCTTAACTCAAAGTCATTGCAAGGTATTTTGTAAATTATATTATTTTGTCTAATTGGGTCAACCGACAGGGTCCTTTAGTCTACAGAGCTTGTCCCTGCCTGAGTGAGTTTATAGGTTTGAATGCTACCCTAATTGCTGCTCTACTGAGAATCCTACGTAGGGTCTCAGAAGTCCCGTCCTTATATGGTCATACTACTGTAGATGCCTTATATTCTCTCATTTATGTTATCATTACTAGTTTCACAATTATTTTTATTTTGCTTTCGGCCTTTTCTGATCTTCGTAATGAATTTTATAGGATAGTTAGTTATTTAACATCAACGCTTCTTCTATCTGTTTCATCTCATCATTGCTTTTTATAAGCGCCAGTGTGCAGTCTGCCTTCTTCTATCAGTAAATATTACTGTGTAACACTGTGAGACTTTATCAAAATAAATTTTACCCACAATGGAATTATACTCTACCACAGTGCACAAGTTCTATTGTTATATCAATAGTTTATATTTAGTTGATGGGTTCGTGAAGACTTAATTAACTTGAATTGTTTGCCGCTTGCTCAATACCAGAATGCTGCATAGCCACGCGCATGATTTGGGTTTATTTTCCAGCCGACTCATTTATAAGCTTCGTCTAGTTTGTCAGTGGGCAGTAAGCCTGGAAAAAGGGAAAGTTAGGCGTTAGAATAACACCACACTCTTATGGTGTACTTGGAATGCAAAGGAATGATATTATATGATTGCATTAATTTAGGCTTCGTCATGAAGTAGGGCAACGCTGTTGCTTATATATTTTGATTTCATTAGCACCCTTAACGGTTCCAGTACATGGAGAATGTCATAGTGACATTCAGAGTTTATGCTGACTTTTGAATTGTATTCTAAAAAATCTATAAAAGCAGGCATGAAAAGAAGAAAGGAACATGAACGAAAAAGGTTTGTATTATACATCGACAGAGTATGCTTAATCTCCCACTCTCTGTCTGTCTGCTGTCAATCGTGTCCAAGTCAGAAAAGAAGAGATAATTATTATCATTATTATTTTTTCCTTTAATTCCTACAGGAACATAGGAATTCAGCCGTGCGTCTCCATTGCGTTCGGTTCTCTGCTAGGGTCTTCACGTGGCTCCAAGTCTGCCCGCACGTTTTCATAGCCTCTTCACATGACCTCCTCCATGTCACCCACCTTCGCACTGACGACCAACTCGCCGTTTTCCTTTCGGGTTCCACTTGAGCAATGGCTTGTCTAGTGATGTCACTTGATGCTTTGTTTCCTCAGAACATGGCCAATCCATCTCCATTTCTTCCTGGATATTTGTTGCACAATCGGTTCCTTCTCTGATGGTTCGCTCATCGCCAGACAACTCTGTTGCTGATCTTTTCTGGCCAGCCATCTGATCTTGAGTGGTATTGAGCGAGGACAACTGTTAATGAAGGTCTGTAGTTTGTTTGAGATGCTCTTTATGACGCGCCAAGTCTCTGATCCGTCTGGTATCACTAACTTCACATTGGAGTTGAAAATCCGGATCTTATTTCTGATGCTGAGTAGGGCTGTTGACCTCCACACAGACTTGAGAGTAGTGAAAGCTTGTCTTGCTTCTCCCATTCTTGCTTTGATATCCTCGTCAATTCCGTTCGCCTGTAGTTGGCACGATGCTTCCCAGGTAGGTAAAAGAGGCAAAAGCAGAGATAAAGGCAAATCAAAAACTAATATCATTAGGACAGCCTGCTGAAATGATGGAACACTGGACAGCTGTTTCGTCCTTGTTTGAGACTAAGCATCAGTAGCGACTGAGCACAGGTTTCGGAGTAAGCCAACTGAATATTCATTCAACCGTAGGAATGTAATCCACTGGCCTATGAATCCCAAGTTATAATAAATTGTTGCTCAGGATGGAGTTCCTGGAACTACAGTGAAAATTCGTGATTATTGGCTTCAACAAGTTTATCACGAGGAGAGATAATAGCTGATGACGCTGGCAAAATTGCAGAAGTTAGAATTCGAACCTCCTTGGGTTGGCCTCTTAAGATAAAGATCTTTTGTGCGTACTGATGAAAAGTCGCGAAATGGGACAAAGCAGCTTACTCTGATTACTGCTTTATTCAATTAATTTCTTCCAGCTTTTATCCATTTCTAACTTCTACTTATTTTTTTCAGTAGTATAAAATATAATCGTCATCAAATATATTACATCGTTAACATAATTTCTGTATTTTTGTGTTGTTTTTGTTTATTCAGTACCTGAAGATCCATTTACACGGCTGTATATCTATTCACCGGATACTTATGTTGTTCCTGAAGCTGATGGTACAGGAGCTAAAGTAATGATTCCAGAAGGTGAAATGCTAAGGGTAAGTTTATAAGACAGTTATTTTTTATATTAGTGATTTGGGTGAGTTTGAAATAACAGGTCAATAATAAGTACTTTTGCCTTGAATGATTTGATCACAAGCTTCTCTTCAAATGCCTAATTATTGGGTTTTTAACTGGTTGCATTCTTATTTCTCAGAAAGAAGGCAATACAGTGTATATAAGGGGAAGTCATCCACTTCATTGCTTACTGTGAAGTTGGTGTCCAAACAAAAGTATCTAATACAGTCCTACAGGAGATCAGTCGCGAGTCTTAATAGTTCCTCAGTGGTAACGTCTCTGATTGCAGCACTCACTAGGTGACGCGAGTTCAAATCTCACGGGAGGACATGAGTTCTTTTGAGGTTGCGGATGATACACCTTGCTGAGCGGTGAGCGCCAACAAGCACGAAACCTAGCTGGAAGGCGTTTTGCCGATAACCTACGAACATTTAATTTCGACAATATCCTTTTTTTCAATGAACGAAATATCCCCATGTGGAGTCATATGGAAAGACGTGAATAGCGAAGGAAATTTTCTTTTTGACGATTTATTTTTATGAGCTGTACAATCGTAATTATATTTAACGAAGAAAACATAAGGCCATTCAGGTACTGGTAAACTTTGTCCTCGAAAAATGTATTCAATAATGTAAGGTATAACCTAGTAGGGGTGACTAATTGGAAGTTGAAAAGGGGGGCAGAAGTTGACATGATGTAACAAGTGTGAGATAACGAATACTCAATAAGCTCCTGTACGATGGACAGGAACTAGTGGAAAAGCGATAAAGTGTTTTTATATAAAATCTGTATGAAACAGGAATGTTCTTAATAAACAGTAATAGAGTGGTAATAAAATATGGATGATGGGGATAATAATGATAATAAAATAATAATAGTAGTAAAAACAATAATAATAGTAAACTTACGCAATAAAAAGAAGCGAAATTATAGTAAGAACTTTACTCTGGCCACGGTAGGGCGAGTGAATGTATGTAGCGCTTTTGAATACAGAAGTCCGGTTTCAGATCTCGGATAGCTAATGATCCAGCTATATACAGATGGCGTAGGTGAAGTCCCTTGGACGATGTTGAGGGATTCTGTGTAGCACTGCGAAGCATTCATGCAGAGATGCTCGATGTCCGGAGATGGTAAGGTTTTCGAGGATGGAGAGGCTGCTATTCTTCTTTTCTCCTTTGGTTAACCAAGCTGGACAATGTTCCATACTACGTTTTGGACTTGACGTTGCGTACGGCCGAAATACTTTGCTCCAAACGAGCAAGTAAATTGATAAATACACAATGAAGTGGCCAAAAGCTTATCCTTAACGTTAGACTGGATTAACTGTCTGCTGGAAAATGTGATGCGTAGGGTGGCTGTTGGAAATGTCTTCTTCAGACACTCAGAAAGACGGTTTCCAATAATTTCTGCTGCGATATCACCTTTGAATTCCAGGTTCAGAAACAGAGTTTTCTCAGGAACTGGTGTGATTTTTGACGACGAAGACTTCTCTTTCATGTTTTCCTGAGAGCAGTTAATAAATACTTCTCTTCTATTCTCCATAGAAGCGGAGTGTGCTTTAGTGTGGCTTACCTCTTTTGAACAATGTTTGTGAACATTGTGTTTTGTATCCCACTGTATTATTTGTGATTTAGTTGAATATAGATAAATCTCTCACTGAATGATAGCCAAAGTGTATTCCGAGCTCTGAGTACTGGTCGAAATATGTCAACAGTGTGTCTATGTGGTATGGAAGGTAAACCAGAGAATACTACTGTGTACTACAATCCAAATGCGTCAGTGACACAGTGGTAGAATGCTCGACAACCAGGCCTCATGTGGTTCGATCCCCGGCCAGTGACGCACTCCTTTGCCTCACTAAGCCAGTAATAAGATTGGTAAAGAGGGAAGGTTGGGCATGAGGCTAGCAATCCCATCCCTTAAAAATAAAAATTACTGCTACCGAAACTTCAAGCCTCTAGCTTGAAGCCCTATATTCCACTGGGAACTTAAGGGAATGCAACTTTTGAAAAGCTGTCCACATATGTTATTTTGTCATTTGGTAGTAATAGTCAGGGTAAGCAATAAATCTAATCCACTTAGATTTCATTTCTCATTAGATTAGCAATTTTTAGCCTTCACGATTTGATATCTGACTTTAGGAAAAAAATTTCTTGATATTTTCCTTTATCTCCTTTTTTAGATTTATTGTGTATTGGAAGCTAGACCATCCGAAGAATTTACTGGTTGGCATCATACAAATCCTGAAATGGAAAACATTTTAAAAATTGATCATAAATCGTATTCATCATTAGCTAAAACAGAGAAAGCTGATTTAAGCTTAGATGGACAAAAAATTGAATGTACACTTGGTCAAAGAAGTAAAGTAGTAGAAATATCTGGTAAGTTCAGAGAAAGATTATATTTTATGCATAATTATTTATTGTTGTAATCAGGTATATGATCTTCCTGACTGCATTGGGCTGAATCATGTAACAGACCAAGGAGAATAAGAAGATGTGAATAGGTTGATCCACAATTTAACTGAATTCAATATTGGTATTGGATGGTTCGAGACAATCGTTCAGAGGAAGCCCTGCCTGTCCTAAGTTTCGTGCTAGGTGGCACCGACCAGTCAGCAAGGCCTATCTGTAACTTTAAAGAAACTCGTTTCCCTTGTAAGATTCGAATCTGCGTCACCCAGTGAGTGTTGAATTCAAACACTTTACCACTGAGGAGCTATTTGGGCTGGTGACCGGGCTCCCGTAGGACTGTCTCCAAAAAAGGGATTTCCAGTAGGCTACATCAAATTTTCTCCAATACTTATCTTCACTTGATACCGAAGACTGGATTCCCGGAAGGAAAGAATAAGCAAAAAAGACATATCGTTTAACATATACGGAGGAGCGAATGAAGATATATTGTACATACGCTGAGGAGACGTTCAAGTGACTGACTGTACCCGCCAGATCTTTAAGTGGAACCCGAATGACGACCGACAACATAGGTGATGCCAAGAACATTCCGTTTGGAGTAAATGAATGCTTGTGATACAGTTGTGGAGCTAGTCGAAAGTAATAACGGGAGTTTGATGCTGAGATCTTGTGTTCTACTCGGAAAGCAGGCGATGAACAACAATGACGATAATAATGTAGATTGAAGGACCATCATTCACTAAATGACGCCAATTTGTAGAAACATTCCACTGAACTTTGACGCTTTTCAATGTTGTCTTGTATATGCCGACTCAATAACATTCAATGATAAATTTAAATTTGCAAGCAGTCACGTCGAACGGAAGCCTGACATCCAAAAGATATTTCTACAATTTCACATTTGTGGACATGGTGATATGAATGTCCTTGAATTGGAAGGGAGTTAGATCCTTTAGCATACTAGTCAGATCTCTTGTTGAAGTCTCTGGGCGATTTAGTTTATTCTTTCATTGTGTATGAGTAATCGTCCATATTATTGAAAGCATAGTGATTAAGGCAATGTTTATTCTTACGAGTTCGATGTCACCTAGACAACCGTTGAAAACCATGGATTACTGGAAAGCTATTTCATTCTAGTTTGGGAATCATCATCAGTACTCACCCCCCACTACAGTTTGAAGCCAGGACCTCCCGGTTACATGGCAAGCTAGTTCGTATCCCATTCAGCCACTAGAACCCGATTCAATGGCCAACCGATGATTTCTAATTTCTACCAATTCGTAATTTAGCGCGACTGGCACCAACTAATGTCTTCCGTGAGAAATCCATCCTCACACTTGACTGGTTGGACCTCACTGGTCCTGACTTCTCACTAGAATTCCAGGAAACTCCATCATGTAGCAAGTCACTAGCCAGCAATATTTATTGTTGTTGAGTTGTCTGCTTGGGATTTAGAGCCAAAGATTTTGTTCATAACGACGATAAAAATCTCGAAATCTAACCATTTTAGCTCGCGGGACACAAGGTAAGACACATTTGAGCTACCATTTCTCTACATCATTTGCCATGTATATTTATAGTAAACTTAAAAGCAAACAACTTTCTTTCCCTTTTTGCCCTTATGTATTTTAGTCATTCCAAAAGATGAGCGAAGAATTCATGCAAAAATCCTGAGTGATGCATTCGTCAATGATCGTCTAATTGGTATTACGGGAGGTGATCTGAATCTGACATGTGATGTTAAACGTGAGTAATGAAAAAGCATATTGTAAATATTAGTAATTAGTAATGACTACAATTCATTGGGTCTATTCATACCTAAATAAGGCTTATAAAGCTTTCTAATGAGTAGACTGAATGGTTACTTGGGGGGAGGGGGGTTAATTAAATCATATATCTCGTCCGCAGTGTGTGGAGCTATGGCTTAAATCCCACCCTATGGGTCACGTCTTCGAACTTTGCTCCATCTATTGAGATCTTTACAGCCAGGTAGTATTGTGACGAAAGAAGACAAGGGCCAGGCAACAGATATTTATAGATTTTTATCTACATTATTGTTAGCGGAGAAGCAACCTATTCTGATTGGTCGTTTTCTTGCTTGTGACCGTTTCTCAGAAAGTTAGGCCATATATCTGCGAATCGTATTTGCACACGTTAAGTCTGATGTGACTGGTTGTTGAGTTCCTCAAAGTTAAGTTTTGTTATTGTGTTTTTTCTCGTGCCCCTGATTCGGGACGTGAACATCGACAAAAATTGTTGTCTACAATTTTGGCTTACAGCCAGCTCTCGCCACAGTATTACTAGACCTCACACATTAGGTACGACCTGTTGCCAATTACATGGAATTGTAAGTGGTTGCCGAATACCATTCATTCAGGCCTTAATGTTGGTGCTTACCGAATTCTGTCAGTCAACTGTGCAGTGTGGCCACCAAAACACAGTGAATTTTCAACTGATGTTTAGAAGCTTCAGAAGGACCGATTTCCCTTCTGAGATTCGAACTTGCATCACTCATTGCTACAGTCACCTGATATTACCATTGAGTTATGCCGACTACAGGCTATGCATCATGATTCTTTTGGAGATACTGAAGCATTTTAAAGCTTTCTAAAGTTTACTTATTGCCTTAAAGATCCAGTAACTAAACTCAGTTGGATGTCTTCTTGCTTAGCAAATGTAGTTGAAAAATTCACTGTAGATTTTGACGTTAATGAATAGATGATAACGGGGCAATCACCAAAACTGTTAATTCTAAATTCCACCGCTTACGCAATCGTAGAGAAGACGATTTAAAATGGGACTAAATATCTGTCCAGCACCCTTTTATTTTCAGTGATTTTCCTTGAGGATAATCAATTCAGAGCGACAATCAGGTGGATACGGAAATCCATAGAAGCTGTCTAGCTTCTCTGAAAGGTTTTCAGAAATAGTCTTAGCATTCTTTTTAATTCTACTGTCGATGCCTTTAGTACCTGGAAGGAGGTTAATTGACTACGTACATAAGATAATCTCATTTATCTTGAAGATGATATTAGGCAGCGCTGAATGAATAAAATGTCTTCTATAAGTCGGTTCAAAGTAAACAACTGCTGACAGTCGAGGAACTACGAAGTGTTATTCCGGTGTTTTACTCATCTTCTTGGTATTAAAACATGTTCACTTTTGTGATTCAAAGAATATCTCAAACCATACTACTTGTCTGATCTTTTAGACTATGCATTCACATGGGTGGCTTGAAACCACTCAAGTCGAGCAGTAGTTATTCCTAGTCAGATGAAAGTGATCCAAACACCGTACAGTCCTTTCGCTGGTTTGTCTCAGGGCTTATGTGAGATTTATCCAGTTTGATGAAGTCCAGAGAGCTGAACCATTTGAAACTATTCGAATCCTGGGTGGCTGATTACAAGAACCGATAACAGATGGGATCGAAACACAAAATTCAAGGCGAAAATTCACCATTGTTTCACCTAGATACCGAAGGTATTCAGATCACTTTGATGTGGCTAGCAATCATGACTGCGTGACGTCGCTTAGTAGTATTGTAACGACAGAAGACAAGGGCCATGCATCAGAACGTTTATTCAGAAAATCAAGAGATATTTATAGATTTTTATGTGCATTATTATCAGCGGAGAAGAAACCTCTTCTGATTGGTTGTTTTCTTGCTTGTGACCGTTTCTCAGAAAGTTAAGCCATATATATGCGGATCATATCTACACACGTTAAGTCTGCTGTGATTGGTTGTTGAGTCCCTAAAGGTTAAGCTTTGTTATTTTGTTTTCTTCTCATGACACCGATTAGGGACTTAAACATTGACATAAATTGTTGTCTGCAATGTTGGTTAACAGACAGCTCTAACCACAGTATATACCATCATGGATTTATGCTCGCTTTCTTTATTGCTAATGACGGTCTCAAGAAGATCGCATATTTTGAATTTTTACTTCGAAACATGTTATTTACAAATGACGAATTCACTTCTTCTTCTTCTCTGTCTATTTGAAGTTTGTTCATAACATCAAATTTCTCTCTACTCTCTTTTAATTAATTAATTAATTAGATGTCGGTCGAAAACCTGCTGCTATAGATCGAATCGATTGGTATGTCCAATATCCTAATGGAATACGACGTGAGATTAAACGAACAAAACTAGCCGAGAGTATAACAACTAGTCCACAGGGTGATTGGATTTATTTTCTTCTATTATCGGATAAACCACAAGGAGTCAACGTATTTTGTGTTGTCCGCCTAGAAGATATTCAAAAGGCCACCCAAGCATATTATTCTTCACCACAAGTTAGTCTTTGGATACGTGAACCAAAATTGTTAGTCTATATTGATGGGGAAGATCGACCTGGTATTGTCTCTGGTGCTGAAACACAAACGCTAAAGATTAAGTGTATTGTGAAAGGTGAGTTTTAACAGAATTACACTGATTTATTGAATTCATTTGATTGAGTTTACTCTACGAAAATGTCGCATCACTGTCAACATGCTGGTAGCGAGTAAAGGCATGTTGACTGTGTCCCGAGGTTAATCGGATGTTATTGTGCTGATGTTAGCTAAAAGTGGTGAAATTCAGGACACCCGTGCCTTTCTACTTCAGACACAGTCACGTCCAGCTGATGAATCCAAAGACGGACAAAATGAACAAACGCATAAATCTATTATTATAATATCGATTCAAAATAAAATGACTCACAGATAGAGATATTTATCTAATAAGAATATCACCTATCCTTCATACACTTAGTTGGATAAACAAGGTCTTCGTAACAGTTTATGTATAACATTCAATGCCTAATTTACACCTAATGTTAACTAAGTTTCCCCATTTCCTATTTACAGATGCTTGGCGTAATAAAACTATCGATGATGCTGAAATTGATTGGGAAACAAAGGTGACATCAATTCAAGAAGAAATGTCAGACAATAATGAACGTGCTAGACCCCAAGCATCACCTAGAGATTATCCAATGTTAGGCGCTAAAGCATTATATGATCAAATGATAATAGCTGGTATACGACGTCAACCAAATTGGGTTGCAAGATTCAGATGTAAAGGAACAGATTTAAAAACTGGTGCAAGTGAATATTCAGATTATGTGAAATTAGAAGTTTTAGCTGGTGATACTTGTAAGTTTGTTTTGTGTCTTTTTTTAATTTTGAGTCTTTTAATTAAGAAAGAAAGAAAAAGGCTTCAAGCTTATGTTAATCCTTATATATGTCCAAACCAAGTTCACTTTTAACAGTTTGAAAAAATGTTGGCATTGGGTATATGATATTCATTATAATAAACGTTTTCTTGTATTTCTCAATGAATGAAAAAAGCCAAACGATATTGTTGTTGTTTTTACTGACGTTTCGCTATTTAATGCTAATAGCAGAATTTTGATAGCATTATTAGAAGACGGAGATTATCTGAAAAGCAGTGTGATGTATTTGCGCTACACATTTCGAACAATCTGATCCCTCACACATTTACTTGTCAAGTCGATATATGGAAAAGTTAAATTAAACAAAGTGATAAAAAAAAAATCAAGAATAATTAACACAAACGTTTGGTAATCCAATCAAATAAGGATTACCAAAGTAGGTTAAGAGTAATAATAAACTGTTTTTGAATACACAAGGGGGGCTTAAGTTTATGAATGGCTATAACCTCAGCGTATTTCAGTAAACGTCCTTGACCGTTTTTATAGATGACCTTAAAGGCTGAGTTAACATCAACCTTATGGTTCAAATGAACTGTCGTCAAGATTTGACAGAATAGTTCTAAAATATTTGGGCGCCGAGTGAGAATTTTGCTATCGAATTAAATTAACAAAGAAACTATGTAATTGGCACAATCATCGTGTTTTCAGTCTCCGTTGTCTGGAACAAAATGCACATCCTAAATCCGTAGCTGTCGAGTCACCTGACAATTCCAGTAGGTCGAATAAAGCAGCTCAATATTCAGAAAGAAGACAATGCAATAAGTTCGACAGGGTGCTTAAACTAAACTCTAATCCTAAACACCATAATTTTGAAAATACGTCTAATCATAAAATTCTAGATACTAGCAGTTTGAACGGACATGAAGGTTTGATGTTAGCTGATGCATAGGAAATCCTGATTAATAAATAAAAATGGATATGGATCACTAATCGATAATACTTGGTCAAATTCCTGACTGTCTATATCTTCCTATGGAGACGTTAAGAGATTTTTTATAACTGTTTACACATACACGCATGCACACTCTGTTTAAAGTGTTTAACAAAGGTAGACCAATATTTGTAAGTCCGAGGTCAAATTTTGATCACGACTCATACAATTTTGTTTATTATACTTGTTAATACTTGTGTTTATGAATCATGATTGGACAAAGTTTTTAAAAACAAAAGATGTGCCTTTTATATATAAAACCTCTGTTATGTTAATTTTGATTAATTTCCCTGAAGAAGTTCGGACCAGATTGCCGAACGAAACGTTGGAATTACTCATTTCAATATCGCTGAGATATTACAAATATATTTTTTTTTTACAAACCTTATGGTTCATCTCGATTAAATGTTTAGCTATAGACGAAGTTGTTAGTCTGACACCTGCATCTATCGGCTTGTCACAATTCATCTGTTTTCCTAACCACTTTGGGATATGCTCTCCCACCCTCACGTGCAACGCGCGATTACTCCTCCCTATGTATGTATGTCCACACACACACGAAAATTGGTAGATAGTCTGGGATGTGATATAATCACTTGTGCACTTTTGAGGTTTCCAGTGAAGCATATTTTCAGCTTTTTCCACAATTACAAGCTGGGCTGCATAGTAGGTTCTACGGATGATGGAATTCAACCTTTGTCTCAAAATCCTACTATTTATTTTCCCATTATATGGTAATTTGATGAAAACCTTTTTCTTAGGGACGGTATGGATTGTAGGTTTAGAGGCTAGTTGACTTCTACACCTGTTTAAAAATTTCAAAGGATATCCGTTTTCAACAAGAGTATCCATCAATATTTCGTTTTCTTCGTCTATAACATCAGCCGTGCAAATACGCTGAATCCTCTTAAATAGACACTTCACCAAGCTTCTCTTATGCTGCAATGAACAGAAAATGTGAAAATTAAGGTATTGCCCTGTCCAAGTGAGCTTTCTGTAGATAGACCGTCTTACTGAGCCATATTCTCTTCGACTCAGAAGTATGTCTAAAAATGCGAGCTGGTTGCGACTTTCTTCCTCGCATGTAAGACTGATATGATTCTGTACAGAGTTAAGTCTGTCTGATAGACGACTCGCATCTTCATGATCATCGCATATCAATTTGGATTCCATTTGATATGAAATGCTTCTGATGATATTAGACGTTCTTTGTGATTTCTGAAATGCTTTTTCTGGATTGTTTCCATATTGTCAAAATCAATTTTGTGGCCTGATTCTATAGCGTGTAGACCACTATCTATGGCTGATGATTTTCCAAGCTATTCTAGTTCAACTTGATTCCTCGATGGTCGAACAGATGCTCTACGGTGGTCATTTCTTCCGATTTTGATTCCTGACGATGATTGTCCGGCGTATATCACATCACATTCCAAGCATTTTATTTTATCCACACAATTAGATAGAGAATCTCTGGGGATTTGGTCTTTTTTATAGACAAGGTTGTTTCGCAGTGTGTTTCATGTTTTGAAGAAAACTCTGATGTCCAGCTAATTGAGTACTCTTCTGATATCGTCTGACGTCTCCGCTCTATATGGAATGACATCTGTTGAGGTCCATGTTTTCGGAATACGTTTTCGACCATAATTAATGTCAGTGTTGATTTTGTTGATGAAGTTCATTGGGTCATGTTTGATATTTCTTCTTCTTTTTCTTTCTCATCCGTTTACGAGAGAGTGTGCTCGTCTAAGAAGACCTGAAACAACCGATACCTTTGCGCTGATGGGGTGTGATGCTACGAAGTCTAAATATTTATTGGAGTGGGCTTTCTTCCTGAATATGAATATACTAAAATGTCCGTTTTCCATCCTCTTAACTAGGCAGTCTAGAAATGGCAGTTCACTGACGTCTGATTCTGCTTTGGAAGTAAACTGAATTCTGGGAGGTAGACTGTTTATTTTCTCCATTAGTGAACTGTGTAGATCTCGTTTTGGGAAGTACAAGAAAACCTTTATTATGATGAATATGTTGATCCTTTTCTAATAAGTGTATGTAGTTGTCGAATACCTTCTTGAGAATGCCGATTGAGGACAAAGATAACACTTCTTCTGGGAGTCAGTTTCAAAACTTAATGAAACAGTACCCCAGAGATATATAGTCCCCATCTCTCGGCTTTTAAACTATCCTGATATATCATCCAAAGCGTTTCAACTTGATGAAATTTAAAAGATAAGTTAGATCAAGCCTGAAGTCAAACCAAAACTTGGCTTTATCAGTCAATGAAATCCACAACAGTTAGTTTAAGATGGCTACGTAGGAAGGTGTGGACTTTCTGGTTGAGGTCCTAGGCATGGTAAAAACCAATGGCTAGAGACAGTTATCGGTGATTTGGCTCAAAATCGTTCTCAGTGATGGCGAAGATGCATTTACTCCTTGCGACTTATAATACCCAATAAAACTGTATTATTCATCGTTATTACTATTCTTTTTTCCTCATATCTCTGTTTACTGTCTCTATTTTGCATTTCTTTTTACTTTCTCCTCTGGCTTTGTGTGCTGAGTGAAGTGTGGTGATTTGAACTGCTGCACAACGGTGCGAAGTTCTATGTTGAAACCAGTCAGTCAGTTAGAAGTCATTTCTTAAAACGCTGAACATTGTTAATACATCTCCTGCCTGCCTACGGTATAGAAATGAGAAGAGACTCGGATTATTAAGTCATTCCTTGTGCAATGTATTGTTTATGCCAGGAATCACACATGTTGTGTTTCTTTAAACTCTTTTGGACATATGTCTGTCATGTTTTCTGGCAGAGCTGTCTGCCTGGAAGCCACCTTCCAGTGGTTAGATCTGTATAAAATGGAAAATATTTCATTAATTATTCTGAAACTAACTTTAACATTATATGCTACATTCAGAACAAATAAAAAACATCTATATTTTAACACTAGTTTCAAGTCAATTTGGATCTCTGTGTGGTTCTGAGACTTGGTGCGTCACTAAAAGTATCTCCAGCAGCTTTCTGCAGGCTTTCTTCAACAGGCACCTTCGCTCCTTACTGAAGGTGAGATGTTCAGAAATTACGTGCAACGAGAAACTCTGCCAACAAAACAACCAGAAACCTACTGCCCGACAAATACGCCAGAAGGCAAAAGAGATGGACTGGACATACGCTGAGCAAAATCTTTGATTGTTAATACGCATCAGGTCTCGAAGGAGAACCCTAATGAGGAATGAGGATTTTAGTGTCCAAGAGTGAGGCAGAGGAGGAAGTTAAAGCCTATAGGCAATAATGGAGCCAACTTAAAGAGACTATGCTGAACAAGAAGGAATGGATATTTGTTGTTGAAGCCGCGTGTTCCACTCGAAACGTATAGGAACAATAATCAGTTTAGCTGAGATCTTTCTGCTACAATTCACTATGAAAATTATTGTGGATATAAAATCATATAAGCAAGAAATACATTTTTCACAACTCCTGAAAGTAGTGGACGAAAATCCTTTTGTATGAACTCGGTAATGTAGGAGCATGTTCACGTGAATAGTATTCTTGTTCTGCTTTCATCTACGTACATTCCACATTGCCTAAGACCCTTTCGGACGTCTCACTTTACAGACTGTTAACCAATCATTAGTGGCTTTCTTTTTCTCGACAGTGTCTACCTATTTTGAACTTTTCTCAAATAATATTGTTACACTGTGTGATACATCTAATAAACAAACTAATATGGAATTAGGAGCTACACAATTACTCATATTATTTTCTCTATTAATATTAGTGATAATAATAATTATTTCTTGATACTTTCCATATTTTAGTGGAACAAATCCCTAAAATTCGAATAGTATCCCATACTGATGCAAGTTCACCGTATCCAAACAAAGTTGAGTGTATTGACGACAATCAAAATCATGAATCGCAGGTCACTTGGACACGTCAAGATGAATCAATTGATCAGGTAATTTAACAGGATAAATTCTACCCTCATTATATAATCATTGCTATGTATTTTATATTTTTTATCACTAGTTAAGACAATGATGAATCGAAGAGCATCTTGAACAAATTTAAAGATATTCATCCTGCAGTAAATTTTACCTCTGAGAAAGAAAGAGATTCTAGTATTTTATTCTTAGACGATGTCCTTGTGACTGGGAAAGGGGAAGCTGCACTATTTAGAAAACCTACGTCAACTGGCTCTCAGTGTACTCACTTTTCAGCTTCGTGCCTTTGAAATACAAACGCAATCTGATAAAGTGCTTGGTCCATAGAGCAAGAACAATATGCTCTGATGAATGTCTTAATGAGGAACTTAATATTATTAAACACTTGCTAAGTGAAAACGGTTATCCAGAAAAGCTTATTGATAAGAATGTGATTCAAAAATCAAGGCAGCCCAAGGTATCAACAATTCCTAAAGAGGCCTTATTTTTACAAATTCAGTTCCTCGGGGATAACATCAGTGAGATATTAACACAACGCCTTGGAAATGCGGTAAAAGTAGCATTCCCTACTGCTGAATTACGCTATATCTTCAAAACCATCCCGGTAATTTACGTTCGGGAGTAAAAGATAAACTGCCTAATTTCGCCTCTTCCATGTGTGTCTACCAATTTAACTGCTCCTGTGGAGTCAGTTAGTTACATAGGTCGTACAATTAGTCGTGTTTTTCGTCAGATTTCTGAACATCGCCCTACGTGGTTGGTTAAGTAAAGGACAAACAAAATCTATTCGTAGCGCTATTCTATCTCATCTTGTGGATACAGAACACAAGATTGCCGTTAACGAGGCGACTTTCAAAGTCACCAACCGTATAATCTTAAATTCACCTTAATAGTTCGTGCACTACATATTGCTGAGGATGGCTGTTGGGATCCACATTAAGAAACCCAACATATGTATCCAAGACACCTTGGTTCATACATTGTCCTTACCCTCCTGGCAATCAAGGTTTTAACGATCCCCAATTTGTTGTGGAAATTTCCTTAATTTTATTTATATTCTATTTGCTTTTACATTTTTATGCTTATTATAATTTATGCATCTTTCTTGAACTGTGATAATTCCATTGACCTGACTAAACAAAATTGAGAGTATTTAAAAGACGCCAGTATTGTTAATGACGACTATTCTAGGATATTCTAAGTATATAAACATATATATGTGTACCTGTAGAGAAAGAAGAGGAAATTATCGAAAAGGATATCTTTGGATAAATTTTTTTCGTTTTTTTCTATATGTCTGGATGAATAAGAGACTGTTCGCAGGTTTCACTAATTAACCTTCCTCTTCGTCAACATAACCGTACTACCTTAGAAAAATGTCACCCTATTCCACGCCATTGTGTGATTACAATTAAGTGAGTTCAAGTGTTGGTTTTTTAGGGATTTGATTGGTTACGGGATTTCATCATGAGCTGACATTAGCTAGAGAACCATTGGAAAACCTGGGAGTACTGGACAGCTGTTTCGTCCTAGTTTGGGACTCTTCAGAAGTACGCGCCCACCGGGATTCGAACCCATGACCTTTTCGTTACAAGGCGAGCTCGTATACCATTAAGCCACTGAAACCCGATCCTATGACTAGCCCATGAATTCTAACTTCTGCCAATTCACGACATAGCGCGACCCCTCGCCAATATCTTCGGCGAGTATTTGTCCTCACACCTGGCCTGCTGCTGCACCCTACTGGTCACGACTTCTCACTATTATTCACTATTCCTTATTATTACTCCCTTGAGTTCGGAGTCGAACATAGGGCTGATTTCAACAAAACATCTCCAGCTCGTCCTATCTTTTGCCATCCACGTCAGCTTGAACCACAGTTGCTCACAATCTCTCATCTCCTCCTCACACGATCTCTTCCATGTCACCCTCAAACTGATGACTCACTCGTCGCTTCCCATTGGTATTCCTTTGCCCAGTATAATACTGTAGACGCATCGTCCTTTTTCAAGTATTGGTTTTGTAGGGAATTTTCGTTTGATTTGTTGGAGGATTTCATCATGAGCTGATATCAGTTAGAGAACCATTAGAAAACCCACCCGGGAGTAGTGGACAGCTGTGTAGTCCTAGTTTGGGACTCCTCCTCGGTTCACACTCACAACAGGGGTTCGAAGGCAAGAGCTTCCGGTTACAAGGCGAGCTAGCTGGCAGACCATTATGCAGCAACTGGGACCCTATCCAATAGCCATCCCATGAATTCTAACTTCGTCGCTTTTATTATCTGAACGTATTCAATCAAGTCATATTATGTTTGACTTTATGTTTGATGTCACACAAAATAGAAGACTAACAAGTGAAAACCGACAAACTGGTCGAAGAAGCAGCAAAAACGCGGCTCCAGGTGAACATATACAAGACGGAGGTTATGAAAATAACCAACCAACTACAACAACAGCAGCAACAACAACATCCAGCGCCAATCATCAACGGGGGGATTTGAAAGAGGTTACTTCATTCACTTATCTAGGGAGCATTGTCTCAGCTACAGGTAGGTGGGACGGACGGGGATGTCAAATCGAGAATCGGGAAGGCGAGAAACACATTCATCAACCTGAAACCAATCTGGAAATCTTCCGTGTCACTCAACTCAGCATCAACAACAGAATTCGCATTTTCAATACAAACGTCAAGTCAGTTTTGCTATACGGATCAGAAACTTGGCGGGTCACAAAGAATATTTCCAACAGCCTGTTGCGAACCTTTATCAACAACTAACTGTCTTCGCTGGCTCTATACTAAAGATCAGATGGCCGGAAAGAATCACCAACAAGAAACTATGGGAACAAACAAAACAGGAACCAATCGCCCAACAAATATGCAGGAGAAAGTGAAGATGGATTGGACACTCGTTGAGGAGGCCGCTCGCTGGGTGATATCGCGCGTCAGGCCAACGCTCGAGTGGAACCTGAAAGGGAAGCGGCGGCGAGTGGGACGTCCAAGGGTAATATGGAGGCGATCGTATGAAGAGGAGTTGAAGCAGTCTGGACTAACATGGATGCAGGTGAAAAGTACAGCAGAAGGCAGAAGCAAATGGAGACGTGCAGTTGAAGCCCTATGTTCCACTAGGAACCCAAGGGAACAATAATAATAATATTATATTTTAATAAAATTTTAATCGTATTCAACTTTCTTAATTTGTCTACATCTATATATATTCAGGAACAGATAACAACCGCGCCTAATTCAGCTACACTGAAATGGACGTATAATGGAGTGGATAAATTCGATCCAAGAATTCATGCTGGTATTTATACATGTAGAGCTGTTAATCCGTATTCATCGTCTGTGAAACAAGTGTACATTCCGTATGATTTAATGCCTACAGGTAAGTGTGAATTTGATTATTTTTTTGTTTTACTTCTTTGTTCAACTAAGCTAACTTGCTTCCAGTCAATTATTCATAAACTTTTTGAAAAACACTATAAATTATTTAAATTAATCCCCGCGTGTTTAAGAGAAAATCAAAACAAGATATGTTTTCTGAACGTTTCACTGTGTAATCCACAGCTTCTTCGGCAGATTTATTCGGATTTTAATTAATCATCAAAATATATAGTCAAAAAATTTAAAAAAAAGTCATGGAGGCTCATAAAGTTTTGTAGTTTTTTTTTCATCTGTCTTGCTTCATAAGAGTTTGCCACATAGGTGATAAGTCTATCCCTTCTCTCCTTTCTATTTACTGCATTCGATGTGGTTAAAATGTGCAAGGCTTCAGAGGTCAACCTTTCTTTATGTGTTGAATGAAAGCCTCTTCCTAGAATTTCGACATTGTCGAAATTAATCTGATATTCGCTGTCTACTGCATGCATTGCTATAGCCGATCTTTATTCTAGACTTTTTAGTTCTACTTCATTTCTAGGTGGATGTTTCGAGCATAGTCTATGTTCATTCACTCTGACCTTCACCTGTCTACTGCTTTTCCCTAGATATAGCATGCTTCACATTCTGAACATTTTATCCTTTGGACACAATTACTTTAACATTTTGGGGACCATATCTTTGACATTCACCAAAGCTTTCTCTAGAGAATTAGAGGGCTTGAAATAGAAATTAATATTATATGAAGCAAGTAGTTCTTTCGATATGGAATGGCTATCGCTGATAGCCAAGATTTTTCATTTTTTTGTTTTCCCTTATGCTCCATTTTATTGATATTATTATCTAGTAGCTTTCCCGGTTAACCATTTCCAATCAAAATTTGTTTTATATTGGATATCTCGTTATCCATATCATCATTATCTGTTATAATGTTTCTAGCTCTGTTGACGAGACTTAAAGCTACTGAAACTTTCATTCCCATTGGATGATCTGATTGGAAATTCAAATACTTGTTGGAATGTGTGGGTTATCTGCATATTGCAAACTTTAGTTTCTCGTCATTTTGTCGTTTTACAAGACAATGAAGAGAGTTTAGAGTTCCCTCAGTCTATTCAACTTCACTAGTAAGCTATATATATTCTGAGATTAAGTTAATCTCTGTTAGATAGTTTTCTTTTTCAGCTTTTTTAATGATGATAAATGTATCATCTACATATCTGTAGCATATTCTAGGATGACAACTAAAACTTATCAAAGCTTTCCTTTCTAGGGCTTTCATATACAGGTTTGCTGTCCATGGACAAATAACCCTCAAATAAACTGACTTCAATTTTTGTAAAAAATTTTTGACTATATATATTCTGATGATTAATTGTAATCCGAATAAATCTGCAGAAGAAGCTGTGGGTTACACAGTGAAACCTTCAGAAAACAGATCTTGTTTTGATTTTTTCTGAAACACGCCGAGATTAATTTAAATAATTTATAATGAATCAATCTGACTTGGCGCTCAAATTATTCGAGGAAGTTCGTAACACCTACGGTCTGGAAACTTATTTCTGAAAAACACTTTTTTTCATAAAAAAGCAGTTGAAAAATCTGAACTCGTAGAAGGATAGATAATTTTCTGTTGGGTATTAATCTTTATAACATTGATGCCCCTCCTAAGGTATCCTTTGAAAGGTGTTTATGACGCCGGTCGAACAAAATACGGGTGGAATATGTATTTTTTCAAATCGTGGAAAATACCCATCGGGACATTAGAGGAAAAAGAACAAGAAGTTCAGCAGCAAAGATATATGTCTTTTCGGCGATTTCATTCTCAAAAGCAGCTGTACAATCGCATTTATATACATTAGTTTACATGGATACAATTATTATTTATTTAATTCCACATAGTAACGAAAGAGATAATAATTTTCAATTTGATATGAAAGTTAGGAGGTATGAATATAGATTACAAGAGGCTTAGAAACAGAAAAAATTACACAGGATTAGAATATAATTGTAAAATGGTTATTCTAAACGGATTACAAGTGTAATCAGGAGGAGCATGGAAACAAACTTAAGATAACTGATTTTATAACTGAAAAAAATGGGATGAATTGAATGAAGACAGAGAGAAAATTACACACGCACAGAGAATAAAACAAGAAACTGAAGGATAAGAGAACATACTGAACTAGGTCCAGGGTAGTTGTAAAGGCTGGACTAGTTTCTTTTGAACACATAGCTCCGGCTTTTTGATGCATACGGCGAGGGCTTCCACAGTACTAAGAAGTCAGAAACACACTGCCTTTGGTAGATTTTTGTTTACTTTGTAAATGACTCTGAATGATGAGTCAGTTGAGATTCTGTGACAGGTATTGGCGAGGTGTTCAGTTATTGCGCTTCTGATTGAACCAGTACCTCCTCTTTGCACATATGTATTCGCATTTAAAATGGTCAACTAATGGAACTCCTTATCCAACCAAATGTTATTCTCTCCATCTCTGAATGTTTCCGAGGAGAAATTGAGTCTGCAGGAAGATTAATACAAGTTACAAAGATCTACTGCCCTGCGTCCCTTAGTCTGAATCTGATTTACTAGTAGACTTGTTCATATAGTCATACATATCTTTAAAGCATATATAAATTTAAAGTTGAGTATCAAATACCAACATGGCGTAGAACCTTTGTATTCCCATAAAATAGACCAAACCGCTTAGAAAAAAGGCTTTATTTCCTAAGATTTTCAAAGAAATCGCAGAAGTAAGGCGTTTTCTTTTTCCTATTATAACATCCAAAATCAACATACTGTGGTCACGATGTAGGACACCGATCTTTGTGTTCTTCTGTAGAGCTGACTAGAACTTCTGTGAGTTACTCACAGTCAAAAAAAATGTCCCATCGACAGCAAAATGACAGTTGTTTGCGATAGAAAATGTGGTACTATTTGACAATAATAACGTGTCACATAGTAAAAAAATTTCAGATCCAATCCTTTCTCGAGTACAAAACAAATACTGTACAACAAAATTATTTAACTAAAATAAACCAAGTAGAATATTCCCAATAAGGTGGGATCAAACCTCTGTCAGAGAGAGATCTCTGGGAGCGAACCAACGAGGAACCGATTGTGAAACAAATATCCAGGAAGAAATGGAGATGGATTGGCTGGTCATACTCTGAGGAAACCATCAAGTGACATCACTAGACAAGCTATTGCTCGAGTGGAACTCGAAAGGGAAGCGTTGAGTTGGTCGTCAGTGCAAGGGTGGGTGACTTGGAGGAGGTCATGTGAAGAGGAGATGAAAGCATGTGGCAGACGTGGAACCAGGTGAAAACTCAAGCAGAGAATCGAACGCAATGGAGACGCACGGCTGAAGCCCTATGTTCCTCTAGGAATTTGAAGAAACAATAATAATAATAATGATAAACCTCTGTCAACAAGAATCACACACCGACAATTCTTACAGACAGTCCAAGGTCAGAATGATTCCAACTCATTTAAATAAAATCGCATTGAGAAATAACACATTATCATTGTCCTCATACAACCACAAAGAGAAACACTAAAATTAGATATAAAACAGGAACAAAGATAAATGATAAGGATTAAGTCAATGGGTGACATGTCAACGTCAGAAAAACGGATAATGATGACAAAGTTAGTTGAAACATCCAGATAATTATCAACAATGCAACTGGACCGTTCACGAAGGAATTTCCCAACAATTATTCCTCTTACGCCTATTTCTTTTTCTTTCGGAGTATGTGGCATACAACTGACTTGTTGGAAAAGTTTACTGGGGTATCAGTAGGCTTAGTTTGGGAAGCATTATGCCAACGAATACTTCGAACTTATATTTTTATTATTCTTTCGTTTAGTTCCTAGAGGAACATAGGGATTCAGCCACACGTCTCCATCGCGTTCGGTTCTCTGCTAACGTTTTCACCTGGCTCCAAATCTGCCCACATGCTTTCATCGCCTCTTCACATGACCTCCTCCACATCACCCCACCCTCGCACTGATGACCAACTAGTTGCCTCCCATTCGGGTTCCGCTCGAGCAGTGGCTGGAGAGTGATGTCACTCACTTGATGGTGTGTTTTCTCATAGTATGGCCAATCCACCTCCATTTCTTCCTGCATTTGCTGCACAATTAGTTCCTGCTGGGTTGGTTCGCTCCCAGAGATCCTTGTTGCTCATCTTTTCTGGTCATCTTATCTTCACTGAAGTACTGAGTGAACACAGCTGTTGATGAAGGTCTGTAGTTTGTTTGAGGTGATCTTCATGACGCGTCAAGTCTCTGATCAATATAGTAGCATTGACTTCCCATTGGAGTTGGAAACGCATCTTATTTTCATTTCCATGCTGAGTGCTGAGTGTTGATCTCCTCCACACAGACTTGAGAGTAATGAAGGCTTACCTTGCTTTCCCGATCCTCGCCGCTTTGATATCCTCGACAGTTCTGTCTGCCTGTAGTAGAAACTATGCTTCCCTGATCGATAGGTGAAGGAGGTTGTTTCTTGTTGTCTGTTGTTGCCACTGTTGGTCAGGAATTTTCATCACCTCTGTCTTCCCTAAGTTTGCCTAAAGTGAAGTCCTATCTTTGGTGCTTCTTCTGTCAACTTGTTGCTTTTCACTTGCATATTTTCCAGTTTGTGGGGAATCAGGCATATATCATCGGCGAAGTCCAGGTCCTCCAAGTTTCTTATGTTCGTTCATTTTATGCCTGTTTCCTGGTTGCTCACTGTCTGTCTCATTATCCAGTCTAAATTATAAATGCCCACCCTTAGGTAAAGAAATACAACTGGAAAGTTTCCATTTACTAATTATGTAAACAGTTATGCATACCTATCTGCCGACTTTTGATACATTTGTTTGTTGTGTTTCTTTTTTTCAAGATTTTGAGACACCAATTATTCCTGAAGTACGTATCTTTTCAAATGTCAATGAAATATTCCAAGATGCTGAGGATCGATATGTTCGTGTTATTCAAGGTCAACCATTTGAAGTAAGTTTTATCGTGGACAGTAGTCGCGCCTTACACTGATTTATTTTATTCAAGTGTTCTGTATACATCTGAATGGAGACATGGAATCATGTATCACTGATTAATATAGTTAGCTGGAAATGACTCATGTCAACCAGTGATACTTGCCGGCCGTGATCGAAGTAGTTTGAACATCACTACAGACGAATTATAAATTCAGTCCCAACATCATTGGGAATCTGAAAATTTCAAACATGCAATCGAACTTTTCTACACTCTGAGGTATACTACATTCGTTGGTTATTGAAAAATGTTGAGTGAAAATACGAAAGACGTATTAGTAATAATGGTTCTATCGATAACAAGGACGAAGAAGTGAGGCGATCTGTGATAATAAGAATAACGAAAAACAGAATGATTAAACAAACAAATGTTCAGGTAGACGTAGTATTCAATGAAGGCTAAGAAAAGCAAATGAACCGATTAAGTAATGCTACATTGTAAGGGAAGTAAATAAAACGCTCTTTTAATGAAGATGTGATAAGATTTAGGGATGATAAGAGACGGGTTGAAAATACAAGTAAGGGAAGGTGGAGAAGTCATCAGTTGGTTATATCTTAATAGGCCAACGAGAGAGGGATAATGGTTATGTACGAACTTCTTTTGAATGCATAGTTTAGGTTTAATAGTTCGAATGCCTATCCCCTCAGTTGTGTGCAGTAGATGAGTCCGAAGTCTATTGGAAAGATTCTGTAGGATACGATGAATTACCTTCACAGGCCTCGTTTTCTCCACTACATGACCACTGACAACTGAATGTGACAAAATGGAGCTACGGATTGTTTTTGTTTGTCCTTTGCCAAACCACCACGATAGGAGATTTTCAGTAACACGTTGGCTAAGCTGTCTACTAGTGGTATGGTCAAAATAACTGTCACCGCAGGTGCAGTTGAATTGATAAACGCACATAGATGTGGCAAAACTATCTAGCTTATCCTTCCTTTGCGTCCCGATCATTCGTTTGCCAGAGAATGACAAACATAGGTATGCTACGTAAAATGTTCTTCGTATACTCCTGGAAATTTTCTGCAATAAAATCTTACCTGACAAGTCACCATTAAATTGTAACTTAATAAACAGAGGTTTTTTACGTGCAGTCATAGTCTCAGGTTTTCCCTCCAGTGTTTTAATATGTTTCTTTATGAAACCACTCGGATAGCCCATCCCCGTTAAGGAATCATGATAATATTCGAAAAGACGTATTAATTCACTTCGACTGTTGTGATAACAGACTAACAGGTGTCTCGCTGACTGAGTGCTCACCGTACAACTATGAACAAAATAGCAGCAGCAGCCCTAGTCGGCACACCACATATGGCGCACAATGGTATGGAAAAAATTTCAAAGGAACTATAATGAACACAAATATATCAGTGGAGTTTGATGGATCTTCGGCTTCCTAAATAACGAATTCATCTGCACCATTAAGATCAATACTGATGCCTATCGTCAGTAGTTTCAAGTCATTATTTCTTAGCGTCTCGAGGTCTCCAGCCCTACGTAACTGACTAAAATCAACTTCATGAATTGGTAATAGGTTTTGTTATGACCGCTGCTAACTCTTTTCCCACCTAACGCTAGGTCAGATAACATTTCTTGATGAGGAAGGTGATAGCCTGACATGCGTAGCAAGTGTTTTAACTATCTTGATCAACTCAGTTTCTCAGCGTCATCGACTGATTTCTCCTTCTTATGTAACACCATGTTATACCAATTTTCAGATGAGCTAGAACTTAAACACCTGTGGCCAGATGCTGGTGGCTTCTTAATGTCTCTACTTTGAAAGGCCATGCATCACAGAGATAAAGACGGACAAAGTGTCGTACAAACATTTAGGCATCGTGTAGCTACAAGAACAACTAATCTTTACATACTTAATCGGTGGATGATGACTAGCAGTGAAATCCAGCATGAGCATTTAGTCCTATCTGGGACTCTTCAACTGGGCGTGCCTGAATTCCGAAGTGAGTGATGACGTTCCCACCAAGGCTCGAACCCAGTTGTGGAAACATCATCACTCACTGCGGAATGCAGATACATCAAGCTAACGAGTCCCAAATAGGACGAAATGCGCATCCTGGATTTCACTGCTAGTCACCATCCACCAATTAACTTCTGATTACATGCCCAGACATCGTTGAAACATCCGCACAAGAAGCTGACATGTCAACTTGAAACCGAGCACTTTGGTCCAATCAATCGATGGGAAAATCCAAAATTGGATTAAATAATCTTTATGTTCTTTTACCAACTTTCGATTATTTCCTTTTCTTTGATGTTAACAAGCAGTGACATTAATTTATCTCATGAATTATATTTTCTCTTTTTAGCTGATTTGTACATTTTATGGACATCCTCCACCAGAAGGTGGTCTCCAATGGTCTATTGACAGATTCAATGGTACACGTAGTTCCTTAAGTTCACATTGGTTATCAATGCAAGGCTTGACAATTCATTCTGGTCGTCATTATTGGACACAGATTGGTTCACAGCAATTTGATGCACAAGGTAGACATACAGGTGTATTTCAGTGTACAGCAATGAATGCTATTGGTCAGATGATTGAAAGAGATCAAGTCAGAGTTGAACGTGAGTTAAATTTTAAATGTTTTATATATGATTACTTGTCATTAAGTTAATTTTGCATTTCCAACTGACTGATTACATTGGACCGAAATGACCGGTCCATGTTGACACATTGGCCAGTTGTGCATACGTGAGGTTATCCAGAATGCGCGTTTCGTCCTGTTTCAGATTCATCATCTGGATGAACCTGCACGCCCAGTAACTGATAATGTTCCCACTAAAACTGCAGCCATTGTCTCAATGCCAAAGTTTTACGCACTAGGCTACGAGGGCTTACTGCGAACCGCAGGCACATCCAGATGACCAGTCCTAAGTAGGATAAAGTGTGTGTGTCCTTAACTCCACTGGCAGTCACCTCCAGCCAAGAGTAACTCTGTTCTATATGATAATGTGTGTCGCTACGTTTTAGTATCATGCCGGTAACTGAACAGAAAGTGTTTAGGTTGTATTACACCGACAGATCTGTGAGTAGAGAATGTTCCGATGAGAAAAGATGCATGTTTCTTCGATTCGCAAAATTAGAAAAAAGGCAGATAAGCAGGAAGGAGGTAGAAAAAGTGATTAAGAATCGTAATATTCAGTGAAAATCTTAGTATAAGCATGACATATTTTACCACTCAGATTGGTTGTTTAGGTAACAATGTAACTGAATGGCTCAGTGTTCGGAAGGACAAAAAAGTAAATCGCTAGACTGTTATAACTGAACTGACCCGTCGCCAATTTGTTATGACTGAAGTGAACTGAATAAATCCCGTGGCTGCTTTGTTATGTCTGCGCTTGTTAATTACTATAACGGTAATGAACTCGACTGGTTCGCTAATACGTCTCTGTTTGTCCGTTGTACTTTCCAATTCACTGAGGCACGCAAATATCAATAGACAAAGGCTTGCCTGTAACTGTAAGATATTGTATTGTTGTATTATACTATATAGTTTAAGAAACAACACATGATATTTACACATTTTCTTTACAAATAATAAAGTTGGCTCACAACCGTGAGAATGAATTGTTCGTATTGTCTGGATACGGTGATACAAAACACCTTAACATAGTAACTCCATCACAAGATAAATCACACGATTCGTGAGAAAGTATGGTATACTGTCCTATATATATATATATATATATATATCAAGAAATTGGTGCGTCACGAAAAGCATTTCCAACAGGCTACTTCAAATTCCCTATAAGTTTGTTTATTAGATGGATCACACAGTGAAAGTGCCACTTGAGGACATAATGCTGGGAATGCAACTATGCCTGACTATCACAGTATTTAAATTCCTCCAAGGGAAAATATACAAACAAACTGAGAGTTGTCATGGTGTTATCAATATCCTCGGTTGTGGCAGATATGATCATGGATAGGTGGGAAAACATAGTGATTGAAACGTTCAGACCCACCCCAAAAGTATGGTGGAGGTATGTAGATGACACATTCACTGTGTGTCATCGGTGCGTCGGTGGTATAGCGGTTAGGACGCTCGCCGACCATGCAAATGGTCCGGGGTTCGATCCCCGGCCGACGCACTCCTTTACCTCACTAAGCCAGAAATAATGCTGGTAAAGAGGAAAGGTTGGGCATGAGGCTAGCAACCCCATCCTGTAAAAATAAATACTGCTACAGAAACTTCAAGCCTCCAGCTTGAAGCCCTATGTTCCACTGGAAACGTGAAGGAATAATAAAAAATAAATAATAATAAATGTAGATGACACATTCACTGTACTTAAAACACAGGATAAAGATAGATTTTTCGAACACATTAACTCAAAGGTGGAGGTGATTCAATTTACTTATGAATTAGAAAGTCAGGAAGAGGAGCTTCCAATGTTAGATTGCAGAGTAAAAAGGAAAGATGTGTTTACAGGAAACCCACACATTCAAACAGATATTTGGACTTCCGATCATCCCACAAAATCTGTGTCAGTGAAAATAGGATTGGTGAAGTGTTTAAGTGATAGAGCACAAAAACTAAGCAGTAGCGAGGAAAATCTAAGACGTGAAGTGAGGCATATAAGAGAAGCTTTGAAACTTAATAATTACTCTAATAAATTAGTCAGAAAGTATGTAGGGAAGTTTGTGCGTCGGTGGCATAGTGGTTAGGACGCTCGCCGACCATGCACATGGTCCGGGGTTCGATCCCCGGCCGACGCACTCCCTCACCTCGCTAAGCCAGAACTAAAAGCTGGTGAAGAGGAAAGGTTGGGCATGAGGTTAGCAACCCCATCCTGTAAAAATAAACACTGCTACAGAAACTTCAGGCCTCCAGCTTGAAGCCCTATGTTCCACTGGGGAACGTGAAGGAATAAAAAAAAATGTAGGGAAATTCAAAAATAAAATAAATAATAATGGTAGTGATAGTGATAATAATAATAATAATGATAATAATAATAATAATAGTGACCGCATGCATGTCAAACATGTGGTTGCGCATGTGCAAACACCAACAATAAGGAATCTAAATCATCAGTAGTAATTCCATACAAGGAAGGAACCTCGGAAACCATCTTACGCAGAATTCTTAACAAGGTAGGAATAAAATTGGCTGGCAGTCAAGCCCACAAACTCAATTAGAAACAAGTTTTATCGGTTAAAGGATCTGTCCTGTGGAAACTTTAAAACAAAACAATTTAGTTTATCTAATACCCTGCCTGCAATGATTGTCAGGTCCAATACATGGGTCAAACTAGTAGAACAGGTGCAGTGAGTCAGACTAGCGGAGCATAAAATCCTAGCAGCGAAATCTAGATTAATTGACCGAATAAGATAAGAAATCTAGAGAATAGTTTGGCTATAACACTACACCACATGCAATTACACACAACCACACAAATAGGCTGGATGGGATAAGATGACAGTTTTAAAATCTAATGTCACAGGGTGGAGGGAGAGATTGATAACAGAAGCTTTGTTTATCGAATCAAGTGCAAACACGTGTAAGGAGAATAATTCAATAGCTTCCCCGCCGGACATCTGGAAAATTCTCCTACCCTTACGACGAATGGGAAAGAATAAAGAAAACTATAAAACTCAAGTTTCGAAGATATAAGAATAAAACTTGGGTACTGTGGTAGAGTGTAATTCCATTATGGGTAAATTTTTTTTTAATTTTCATAAAGTCTCACAGTGTTATACAGTAATATTTACTGATGACGTTTCGAGCACAATTTATTGCTCATAATCATATCAAGTTTCGAAGTCATGTGATTATAATTGGCGATATGATTATGAACAATAAATTGTGTTAGAAACTTTGTCATCCAGTAAATAATACTGTTTCACTGTGTGATATATCTAATAAACAAACCAATATGGAATTACTACCACAATGCCCAAGTTTTACACATATTTTAATAAGGCCACTTCAAACTTTTATCAACAGCTCCCACCTTCGCTAGCTCCATATCGAAGAATAAACAGCCGGAAAGAATTAGCAGCAAGATACTATGGCTGAGAACAAACCAACCAAGAACCTATTGCTCAGCAGATATGGAGAGGAAAGTGAAGATTGATTGGGGGCAGTCTAAGGTGACTATCGAATGAAATCGCGCGCCACGCCATTGCTCAAGTGGAACCCACATAGGGAACGACAAGTAAAACATCCAAGGGTGACATAGAAGAGGTCATTTGAGACTGAGATGTAAGAACATGGGCAATTGTGAGGACAGCTAAAGAGGACCCCGGGAAATAGAACAAAGTGGAAACGTGCTGTTGAAGCCCTATGTTCCACTTGGGAGCGAAGGGAACAATAATAATATGATGATATAAATCACATTGTCTCTACCTTAAATACTCCGTTTATGAACTCGGTATATGCCCTTTTTACAAAAAAGACAAATCAGGCTATTAAATAGGTAGTAGTGTGGGAACTGTGCGTCGGTGGCACAGTGGTTAGGACTCTCACCGACCATGCACATGGTCCGGGGTTCGATCCCCTGCCGACGCACACCCGATATCGATGGTCGGCCTGTGAAATTTGGGCCACCGATATCCATGCTGAAAATTCCATACTTGTACTGAAAATACGGTGTGGCATCAAGCTGTAATCAAAAAATAAATAAAAAAATAAAATAAAAATTGTGGGAACTGTAATACATGAGGTTGGAAAGACTTCATTCTGGTTTCACAATAGAAACAATTTCAGTCAACATCTTTCAACTCAACAATTCCATTAGATTTCGCTTTAAACTTTGGAACCTTCCTACTAGAAATTATTTGGTAAGTAGAGTAATTAGTTCCCTTTTGCATAACACATTTCGGACAGTCTGATCACACACACACACACACAAACTTGTCGTACATGTTTACATAAAAGGCAGTAGAGCACAAGGGATCAAAATTTTTAGCGGAAGAGTGGTAAGAAAAAAGTGGGAAGGGTGATTGAATACATTACGAAGCTTGGTTCTAATTGGTTTCGCTCATCAATACTTTCATCCCCTTTCTTTCTTATCTCATTTTTCTTACCCCATTTTCTAACCTCACATCTGTGTTCTTGACCCCTAGACACTTTGATCTGTATTGATAAAAACTATGATCCTATGTGATCTGTTGTCTTTTGTATAAATATATAAGACAAGTACGCGTGCGATTAGACAGTCAGAAGTGTATTTTTTAATTCATGGAGAATTCCCATTGGGACATATAGAGAATCAAGATAAATGACTCAGCGAAGAGACTCTTTTCAACAACGAAATTATTATTAAGCTGAACAATGGCAAATGTATGGTTTTTAAGAAATTATATCCAGTGAGGGAATTGAATCAAAGGTGTGAATACACAAATCGATGATAGTAGTATGAAATGCAATTAAAGTATTTGTGATTATAATCATAGTTCAGTGGCAAAACATTTAGTGTCATATATAGAATAATTCATAGGATGGATAGAACTTGGAAGGAGTGTGTGCAATTATAGGATTAATAGGCAAATCGAATAAGAATAACAACGTTACGTAACATTGTGCGAAATTTGATAACATAGAATTCAGCGTTGCAAAACAAAATTGATTGAGAATGATAAGTATTATTATTATAACTTTGGGTTCCAAGTGGAACTTGGGGCTTCGCCAACACACCTCCACTTTGTTGTATTTTCTGCTGTCCTCTTCAGCTGGATCCACGATTACCCATAATCTCTCTTCTCCCCCCCCCAAAAAATGATCTCCTTCATGTCACCATAGCAGTGACGACCCACTCGTCGCTTTCCATTCACCTCCCACTGAAAAGACTGCCTTCACTAAATGCGATGTCATTCGACGGCTTCCTTAGTGTATGCCCCATCTGTCTCCATCTTCTCTTACATATTTGTTGAGCGATCGGCTCTTGGTTGGTTATTTCCCAGCCAGCCAGAGTTTCTCGTTGCTAATTCTTTCTGGCTGGGTGGCTGGCTGGCTATTTGATCTTCAGCATGGAGCCAGCCAGCAAAGTGGGCAGCTGTTGATAAGTCTGCCGTAGTCTGTTGGAAATCATTTTCGTGACATGCCACACCAAGCTTCTGACCCGTATGGAAGAACTGACTCAATTTCCATTAGTGTTGAAAATCCGAATCTTGTTCCGTATGCTTGGTGCAGAATGACAAGTGGAAAGAGTGAAGTAACACAGAGGGCAATTCAAAGTGAGAATAATAATAATAGTAACAATTGACGCAATAAAGGAAGAGTATACAAAGTGAATAAACAAAACGAAAAAATAAGTAGAGCCAAAATATGAATAGGGTTTATCATACTTAAGCATACAGGGATTAAAACCATGAAAGTTGGAGGGTTTGAATGGACTTCTGTATGCAGAGATCTAGCTTCCCTATTTCAATGGCCACGATAAGACAGACTGTCACCTACCACCTGTGTACTTTAAATATGTATTATTATATTATTGCTATTCATCTGAGTTCTAAACAGAGCATAGGGCTCTAGCAGTATGTCTCTATCTTGTCCCGTCCTCTGTAGTCCTCTTTAGGTGGTTCCATGAATACCCATAAGCCTTCATCCCGTCCATATCACCGTCGGATGCCCAACTCATTGTTCTCGATTCAGGTGTCATTTGGGGGCGTGGCGGGTGATATCACCCAACGGTCTCCTCAGAGTGTATCCAATCCGTCTCCATTTTTAACCGACAAATCTGTTGAGTTATGAGTTCTGGATTGGTTAGTTCCCAGAGTTTCCTTTTGCTAATTCCTCCTTCAATTGTATATTTTAGCTTAAATTAACTTGTTTGACACTGAACTATCATCCTATGAAAATCACACATCCAGTAATTGTTACTGAATGAATATTGCTAACCAGAATAATCTTAAAGTGGAGTCAGAAACTCAGCAGAAGTAGCTGCTGCAACTCATAATGTTATTTAGTTGATGGTAGGTAGCAGTAGAATCCATGATGTGCTTTTCGTCTCATCTCAAACTCCTCAGTTGGATATATATCTGCATTCCTAGTAAATAATGACGTCTCCACTGATAGCTGAACTCATCAGTGATCGTAACAAACGCTAAACAGCTATCTACTAGGCTACTAGGTCATGTTGATTTACATTTTATTCATTTTGCTTTGTTTTTCTTTTCACAGTTCATAAAGTTTATGTACGTATTAATGAATTGAGTGAATCTGGTCTAATCGAGAATCAAAAAGGTCAAAATGGTACAATTACATGCAATGCCTATGGTAAGTATATAGTCCTTATATATTATAAATTCGAATTCTACTCATTTGTATGAACTAAATTAAGAAGAAGCTAAAACAATCTGGAATCACTCAACCTATGCTTTTACAATTTGTTCACTCGTGTATCTTACCTATTGTACTTTACTGCTCCCCACCCTTAGTCTTTCCTGGGTTTTTGAAAAAGGACTGTATCATATTGAGGCGAAGGGTATTAAAGATTACCAGTATGGCAAATGGTGTATGTCCAAGTTAAACTTTAAGCACCACTCACTACCATTGGAGTGCGACCGCACCAATGACCTCGGATCGCTCACTGAGCAGGTTGGTAAAATTCGGCAAATAATGTTGACATCATCAATAAAATATGCTCATCAAAGTGTTTTGCTATTAAATGGGATATCTGGCAATTTTAAGCTTAAGTTTGGGAAAGATTAAGTTACTCTTCAAGCCAAAAACAAGTTAAGGTTAAGTTAACCTAATAAAGGTGACATTAGGGTTGGTTCGAGTTAAATTACAATTAGTTTAGGGATATTTTCACGTTAGGGTTAGGTTCAGAAACGATTAGGGTTATTGTTAGGGTTAGAAGACCTAAATAATTATATGCATAGAATGTGGTTAAATTTCTCTGTTGATATAAGAATAGAAGTTGGGCACTGTGGTAGATTATAATTCCACTGTGGGTAACATTTATTTTGATAAAGCCTCACAGTGTTATACAGTAATATTTACTGATGACCACGTTTCGAGCACAATTTATTGTTCAGGAAATATTACTATATAACACTATGAGACTTTATCAAAATAAATTTTACCCACAATGGAATTTATAATCTGTTGATACTCCAACTTAAAACTGAGAGCAATTTTTATCACATGTGAGAGCAAGGTATCCTCTGTAACACTTTTCTATAGTTTTTATGCATTTTTTCATAAATATATGAAATCAACGAAAGTATTTGATACACAAAAATGTCTCCTTCGCGTGATTGGTGCGTTCGGGTTCATTTGCTGATTGGTAGTTAGTTAGTGGTGCCCAACTTTGTCAACTTGTTACTACGTTAGTTGATAGACGTTTAAAATCATTCCATTATGGGTAAATTTTATTTTGATAGAGTCTCACAGTGTTATACAGTAATATTTATATATATATATATATATATATATATATATATATATATATATATTTAAAATCATACGAGAAATGGTATAAATCTATATTGTCTGACCCTCAACACCCGCTCCATTCTCAACTCTCTCCTTGCTGCATCTCATCTAGTAGAACAAGAAGTCAGTACAAAAGATTATATTGTTATACTGCCAAGTATAGGAACTGAACGATACCATATTTGGCCAGCCCTATGTTCCATGTGATAGAGACAATGTAAACCGTGAAACTTATGAATTACTATGTTGTTGGCTAAATAATTGGCCCTTTTATTATCACCTATTTGTAATGGATAGTGACAGTACCTCAATTAACTGACGATCTTAGCTACTAACCTTATTATTTACAATATATATGTATATATATATATATCATTAAATATTTAACAAAGAAATCTTTAGACCAATCAGATACTGGTAAACTTTGTCCTCAAAAAATGTATTCAGTAATGTAAGGTGTAACCTAGAAGGAGTGACTAATTGGAAGCTGGAAAAGGGGGCAGAAGTTGATATGACGTAATCAGTGTTGAGATAATGATTAGTCAGTAAGCTCGTGTAGAATGGACAGGAACTAGTGGAAAAGCGATAAAGTGTTTTTATATAAAATCTGTATGAAAAAGCAATGTTATTAATAAACAGTAATAGAGTGGTAATAAAATATGGATGATGGGAATAATAATAATAAAATAATAATAGTAATAACAATAATAACAGTAAGCTAACACAATAAATAGAAGCAAAATTATAGTAAGAACTTTACTCTGACCACGGTAGGGCGAGTGAATGAATGTAGCACTTTCGAATGCAGAGTTCCGGTTTCAGATCTTGAATGGCCAATGATTCAGCTATGTACAGATGGCGTATGCGAAGTCCCTTTGCACGATATTGAGGGACTCTGTGTAGCACCGTGAAGCATTCATGCAAGTGGGGGTGCTCGATGTCCGGAGATGACAAGGTGTTCAAGGATGGAGCTGCTGCTATTCTTCTTTTCTCCTCTGGCTAGCTAACCAAGCTGGGCAGTGTTCCAGAATACGTCTGTGGACCATTTTGTTCTTGAATTTTGAATCGAAGGGGATGCCCACTTTTGTAGATGATATTGATTTTGTCTCGTTTTTTGTTGTTTATTTGGGTCTGCACAATATTGGATGGAGGGAATGTTAGTATTAGCCGTCATTTTAGAGATATTCTTCATATATGATGGGATGTATTTTCTTGCGGTCTTTGAGGCTAGTTTCTGGCTGCTGTGAACGGCGTGTCTGAAGTCCTTTAGTGAGGTATTGAGGAAATCTTCAATTTTATGTCTATAATCTTGGCTTTATTCAGCCAATCTAATTTAGACTGGTTCTAAGTGATCGTTTTAGTTTAAATTATTGTCCTATTCAGTACCATATTTCGCTATTTACTGCTTTATCGGGGTCATTGTTTTTAATTATTCCTCTTAGATGGTTACCTACAATTCATTCTACCTGATGCCACTTACTCCTGGGAGGTGGAACGTATCAATGGTGAACGTGTCCATCCAAATCTAATCGCCGATCAAGTAGAAATTGACAATAATCAACTACGTTATTATGGTTTATCGTCTGCAGCAAACAATCTGCGGATACGTTGTATCTCGCTGAATGATACAGCACGTTATATATCCTCAGATTTCAGTTTTCGTGTATACGGTGAAAAAGGTGAACCGATTAAAACGTCTGATTTAGAACCTGGTGGAACACGATGGATAAGTGGAGGTTAGTTTTAAATAAAAGGCTATTTGTTATTTTTTAAAAATTAGAGACTAATGGTATACAACTTCAAAAATAAGATGGTCATTTTACTTTGTCATAATTGTAACGAATCAAAACTGACTCCCTGAGATTTGTACTCAGGAAACCGTTTTCCATATCCCACTGTATAGTTGATAAAACTTCCTTGAGACACGCGGAGTTAAAAAATGCTCCAAAGACAGCCAAAAGACGGTTAGATATATGTGGTTCTTTTCAAATCTTTAAATATTCCCATTTTTAATATTAGAACAAGACATATAAGCGAACAAAATTGTTGTTTTCAATTAGATCTTCTTCAGGCTTTACTCTAATTTACATAGATTTATATATAAAACAGAATTTAACCAATGACGGTGATTTTGTGGATCAAATAATAATAATAATAATAATAATGTGAAATGTTTTGAACGTAGTTAATAACGATGATTATAATGATAACAAAATATTGATAATAAGGTTTATGCAGGTGGCGATAAGAATAACAAAGGTAGTAATATATGTATATGTAGACAATTCAATAAATAAATTTGGCCAAATTTTAAAAGTTACGTAATACTAAGGGTGAAGTGGACAGATAATCAGACTTTAAATAAATAACATAAAAATACGAAGGAGATGGAAAATAAGAAAGGGTGGGAGGGTTTTGAATAGAATTCACCTAGGTCAAGGGAGAGACAAAGGTAGAACAAACTTCTTTTGTTGTATGCAAAGACTAGGATTGTTCTCTCGAATTCCCATAGCTTCGGCTATGTGTAAAAGACGGATTCGCATTCCGTTCGAAAGGCTCGATGGAATGCGATATTTTTATCCACTTGGTGACCACAGATTTCTTTCTTGCTAAGGTTGAAAATGGTCCATTGAAACAACTAATAGATAAAACTGATTCTTATTTTCGCTATGTTGATGATACGTTTATTATTCTTGATGTGAAAGCTGACAAGAACGAAATGTTAATAAAATTTAATGATGCACATCCATTGTTTATCTTCATTAGTGAAGAAGAACATGATGGTAGACTACATTTCCTTGACGTCCAATTGAGCAGAAGAGAGGATGGTTCACTCAAGAGAGATGTCTATAGAAAACCTACATCTGTAGGACAATATACACATTTCCTCAGTTTTGTACCGATCCGATACAAAGTCAATTTGGTCAGATGCCTCACGAATAGAGCAAGACGTATCTATACAGATGACTCCCTGCAAAATGAGTTAGAATACATCCAAAATACGCTGGTCCAAATGGGTTAGGAGACACATGAATACCAGGTACAATAAAGAAAAACTGACAACAGTTGAAAAGAAACAACTGTTCGTGAAATTGCAATTATGATTGCTCAAGTGAAAGACAAGCTACCTAGCTGTGCCACATCTATGTGTATCTATAAATTTAGTTGCTCCTGTGGATAGAGCTATATAGGGCGAACAACTAGACAGCTTAACAAACGCATTAATGAGCATCTTCCTTCATGGTTTGGAAAAGATCAAATAAAATCTATAAGAAGTTCTATTTTGGCTCATTTGATTTATAGCGGTCACCAAGTGGACAAAAATAGTGCCTTCAAAGTTATCTATCGCATTCCATCGAGCCTTTCGAACGGAATGCGAATCCGTCTTTTACACCTAGCCGAAGCTATGGGAATTCGAGAGAACACTCCTAGTCTTTGCATACAACAAAAGAAGTTTGTTCTACCTTTGTCTCTCCCTTGACCTAGGTGAATTCTATTCTAAACCCTCCCACCCTTTCTTATTTTCCATCTCCTTCGTATTTTTATGTTATTTATTTAAAGTGTGGTTCTTTTCACCAACAATAGTAATATTGAAAACTCGAGATTTCCTCAGCATTGCAGTTAGGCAGCTTTACAGTCAACAGAACTTCCAAATACGAAATAAATGCCGTAGAACAAGCTTAGCTAACCAATATTCAACTGTAAGAAGTACCTTAGAAGAATTAAGGAGAATTTTGTCAACAAGTTGGGATAAAAACTCTGTCCTTAAGAATCACACATCAACAATTCTTACTGACAGTTCAAGATCAAAATGACCTTGATTCGCTGAAACAAAATCACATTGTGAACGAGCATATCATCACTGTATCACAGAACTACAGAGAGAAGCACCAAAATTAAGAATTATACAGGAACAAAGATGAATAAAAAGGATTTAGTCAACGGGTGATGTACGAATTTACGAACAGTGATATACAGTCTAGGAGGAAAGCAGATAATCATTACAAAGTTGCCTGAAACATCCAAGTATCAGTATTATAATTAATGTTCAGGAGAGGTTTTCAATATTATTCCTCTACAGTAATTCATACTTCAAGACGTTTCTGACTGCATAGGTTACAATCACTCCTAGACAGTCTGTTGTGTAATGAACAGTCCCTGAGTGTAGAAATCTACAACTAATTCAGTCAGAACATTAGAAACTAAATACTTTAGTACTAATTCGCTGCTCCTCAGTAACTAGTCTCGAGAGAAATTTTCTAAAACTCTATGCAGAAGTCAACAGTGAGACGGAGGTTGATCAAATCATGTTTCAGAGCAAGTACTGATTGGTGTCTACTAACCGAACGCGATGGAGATGCACGGCTGAAGCCCTATGTTCCTCTAGGAATTAAAGGAAACAATAATAATAATAAAAGGTGATGGTGCGAAATCAAAAATTGATGAGAGTTGGAATTCATAAGGTCAGTGAATCTCAATTC
>OX235272.1:6652168-6937713 GCA_944472155.2 Trichobilharzia szidati | reverse complement strand
CACAAGTTCTCAAGGTTAGCGTGAAGGACAACGACGATATCAAGGGTATATATGCAGCGATGGTGTACAATGATTGTGGAAATGCTGTTTTTCTGAATGAACTTGAATCTCTTATCAAAAATCAGATAGAGAAAGCTGAGTCAACCAAACGGACTAAGTTTGTATATCCTAAGGAAGCCGTTAGATTAACTCGTATGTTGCACTTACTCAGTGTAATTGCCTTTATAGCTGGGAGTTGTTTAGTAGATCCACATTTTAACAGTTTCGTTTGTAAGGCAGTTGGAGAGCTGTGTATTAAACTTGATGAAAGTATGGTAGTTTCATGAACTTGACCTTTATTTCCAGTCATTGGTGAAGCTGTACATCCTGAGTATGGCAGCGTCCGGATATCAGCGATGGTACGAGATCTCGAGCGGAGAGTTAGGAACACATACAGTCAGTTCACAGAGAAAGGCTGTAAAATAACAAATCATCCACCTGTGTCGATCAAGTTGGGTGAGTTTCAATATGACAAGATATGTGTTTTTGTTAAGGTCTATTAATGCCAAGCTATAATTTTTATTCTGCAATATTGTGTTGCCTGTAAATTTGGCATTCGTGATTTTTCAGGTTTTTGTGTAATAAAGTTAGTTGTGAGATTTATGCTTAAACTATTCTTAAATTGATGTAAACATTATTAACAGAGAAATAGAGTTATGTACAATATAGATTGGGGTCTTGTAAATTGAATCAGAATCTCAGAATTAAAAACCTACTTGGCATACATAAAGAAATGGTTCACGAGTAAATGTAGACTAGGAGAAATAACCTCTATTTTCTAATGCATGCTAAACATTAGTTAGCGTCTGTATTAGTTGCGTATTATTGAAGTCAGTAGAGAGTCAAGTTTTTACTATGTGTGTATTCTAAGTAATCACCCCGTCATCGCGAAAGTGACAGAATGCTTCAGTTGCATCTGCCTTCACCAAGGCGGAGACAGCATTCTGATATATACTACCAAACTACTTTTTATTTATAGCCTATGCATTTAAATTAAAATTTTTAAAAAGTCTTTATTATAGCTAGAAGTGTGGAATTTTCAGCATGTAATATCGGTAGCCCAAATTAAGCAGGCTGACCATTGATATCAAGTGTGATTCGACCGGGGACCGAACCTCGGACCACGTGCATGGTCGGTGAGCGGCCTAACCGCAGTGCCACTGACGCGCCGTCAAAGCGTATGTCGGAAGTGGAATGACAGCAGTTGTACGGCAGCTGGTTAGCGCATTGCTTCTTCAAGACGACTGTAAGTTAAAATCAGTCTGAATGATCTCTCCCTGGAGCTACTTCGTTACTGGTCATCACCCGTATTTCTAGCAGAATTGATTGATGAGTGATTCTACATTATTTTATTCCTCAACGTTCTAAGTGGAACATAGAGCTTCAAGCTAAAGCTTTAAAGTTTCGGCAGCAGTGATGTTTATTTCTACGAGATGGGGTTGTTAGCTTCATGCCCCACAAACTTCATTTTTTACCAGTCTTATTACTGGCTTAGTAAGGTAAAGGAGTGCGTCGGCAGGGGATAGAACGCCCTGACTACACGAGGTGGTTAGCGAACATCCTATCGCTCTGCCACCGACGCGATTCTATATTGAAGTCCCTGAATTCAACCAGTCGTAAGAGATCTAGTGTAAAATAGTTCAAAAATGGATGATAGATACACGCGTCTGTAGTCCGTTTGTTTGGCTTTTGTTCATTTATCATGATGGCGTAGTGCAAGAACTTTCATTTCGTTATGAAGTTGTCTCATGATATTTTGACTAAGAAAACAAAGGATGCATTCATTGCTCAGCAATTCACTCCGTACTGCGGTCTGGGTGTGAAACATGATTAAGACGGGGAGACTAAGATTTGTTTGCCTTCTGTCTCCCGTGTTAAGTTGTAAAATATACCAAATAATATTGAGATTGGACACAGAGGGGAAAACCAGTCACTGAGTTTGTGAGGCTATATCAACTGAGGTAATTAAGGTGCGTTACACACGACAGTCCATCCCCTTCCTCGTCAAGCCACATTATCTGATATTGGATTAAGTTGAAAAAATAGTTAAGAGTGATCAAGTCAAAAGCTTACGTCACTCCATAAAGTTTCTGACTGTTGGTTTGAGTCAGCCAAATGGGTAGGTGTATACTGCTTGACTGGGGTCTTCAAGGAGTAAAGAGCATTGGCTAGAGATTCGAGGACATGACCGAAAGTTGTTCTCAGTAGCGTGGATGGTTTATGAATTCTCATATCAGTCGAATTGTGATTATTCCCCATGTAATTCGTATTTCTCCCAGAAATTTCTATTCATCATAGATCCCCTGCACTTCTTTACACTACCATTTTACTATGTAAAGTGCTGCAGCTTGAATTGTTGCAATTTTGTACAGAGTTCTTTGTCGGAAACTGTCAGTCAGATAAGGAGAAAATCTGAGTAGAAGCATGTTTCGTTGAGAAGCAAAATCCATAAAACAGCTTTTTCAATCGTTTTTGGTTTTAGCATCTTTCATTATATTTTCAGTCCTAACGTCATCCTAATATCATGAATTTTTAATTTCCAACATTTTTAGGTAGTGTTTATGCTTGGGCACGTGAACAATCTGGTGTAGATTTTAATGGTCTTCAAATGTGTTCAGATCTGAGAAAAAATCGTTTACGTTTATGTCGAAAACTTTGTCGTTTAGTACGTCTATCCAAGTCATCCAAACAACGAAGTAAATCTCATCCTTTGTTGTCTAGCCTTAAACATGATCTAATGAAAATACGTTCTCGTGCTGCTGGGAAAGTGTTTTCAGAAAGGCCTGTCACACTGACCTCTCATACTCCAGGTAATCAGACATGATTATTTTTATTGATTCACATCTTGTGTGATACTTCTCCTGGTCTCAGTTTATGTGTGACGCGAATAGTTCTGTTTTCATTGTGATTAAAAAGAATTCTGGTCAAGTGTAGACTAATTTAAGGATGCGTGGTAATCAGTACAAGGTCATACTATCCAGTATAGTTTTATGCATTTTTAAGACTTTTGTATTTCAGGATGAAGCAACCTTTTAGAAAGGTTATTATGAATACGACTGGGCTTTATAAGCTTCATTATAGTTTCATAGCGCAACATGCACCCATGTATACATGGTAAAAAGAGAAGCAAATGTCAGGTTTCTTTAAGATTAAAATATAAACGATTAGAATGACACTTGTTTTTATGAGCTTGTATCTGAGTTAGTTGATTGTGTTTGTGTGAGGACTGAGATACTGCCCGGGCACCCAGACTGAAGTAGGTGGTTGTCTTAAGGAATCACCCCTCCCCCTCGAGACTTTGACTTGGAGTCTTATCCGCAAGGCAGTAGAGCAGCATCAGGAGCTACGTTCCGATGGTTATCGGTGACCAATACAGGTTCATACGCCATTTCATCCGATTGGGTTCTGAAGCCCATGTACCCCATAGCATAGTAACTGCTTTTAGTCTAACCGCTATGCAAACAACCTTCCTGACATGGTAGGACCTGCTCTTGTTGAGAAAGTGGTGCAGATAAGCTCTGCATAAATGGGGGGAGTTAATTTATATTCCCCTTCCTCTCCCTCTAAGTGATCTACCGATAGCAATACAAGTTGTTTAAAGCAATTACTGGTTAGCTGACCGTGTTAGACAAAAACAGCTCCAAAGTAAGACTTATTATTATTGTTATTTGTTTGTTCCAAAACAGTGCTTATTATATAGTGTAGAATTTCCAGCACTTTGGTACAATATTGGATCTAATTTCCTCAACAATGGCAAAAACAAAAATAAAAAATAATATTACAGGATTAATAATAGCAGCTTTTTTGGTATTAGCAGTAACAATGAGGTCAAAATGTACAAAAAGTGTAACGTGATGATAATAATGTTAATGCCTAAAATCATAAGTTAATTGAAATTGTTTCACCATAGAGTACAAATATGAGAGAGTAAAATAACCAATTATTTTGTTAATAGCGTAGTAAGTTGTAGGTTTCACGCCTAACACTATCTCTGCTACATAGAACGCGCGTCAAATAGGGTATCATTGAGTTTCTGTACTTGGTTGTACGAGTAAGCATATATAATCTTTTATAATGACTTCTAGTCCTATTTGATGAGATGCAAGTGTGGGGAGAGTTGAGAATAGAGGGTGTTGAGAATTAGACAATATGGATTTGGACCGTTTCTCAGAAAAGTTCAGGTGTGTTGACTATAGTAGTAACAAGTTTACTAGGTGGCACACCACACTTCCCCTGTTGATTTTCCTTAATAAACGATCTGTTGCCTGGCCCTTGTCTTCTGTTGTTACACCAGCATATCCACTTGTAAGCACCAGACGTTCGTATTCGCCCTTTGACTTTTATGAGGAACACTTCCCCCCACCGCATGAAGGCAATGGGTAAGACTTACCTAGCCAGAGTCTATGAACTTGTGGTCACATGAGAGCATTTGGCGGGGAGGACTGAAGTCTATTCACCCTTGGTTGCACAAGGTCATTTATAGGGATAAGAACTGATGTTTAAATGACTTAGAATGAATCAATTGTCATTTCGCCTTCCTATAATTCCCTTCGTCGTTCACGTATGCTAATTTTTCGCAGTGAGAGATCTCCGTCTCTCTCTCCCTATTTATATATATATATATATACCTGACATTTCCCATAAATTATATGCATACTTTTGTTTTTATCTCCTTTTGCCTACCATCGTCTCATTTTCCGTCAATCTGAATAAATATCATGTTTATTTTTGTTCAGTTCATACAAAACCAATCCGCTTTACAGAGGATCCTTTTGTCTTATTTGAAAAACCTATTATCCAGTCAAAGCTTGCTATTATCTTTGATAAATTGGCTGATCAAATCACCGATCTACTCTTACCAATATCACATTTAATTCCAGGTATGTGTTAAAGACAGAAAGATAGAGAGAGAAAACTTTGTTTTTTATGTCTTATTTGTTTTTTCATGAATAAGGAGAAAAACATGGTTTTTGTTCATTGTCAAGCAACTGTACAATCGTATTTATATAGTACAGAAAAAGGCATTCGATTCAGTTAATAAGGATAGTAGGGCTCTTGTGGCTATGTGTTAATCCTTGCGATATATATATACACATATATGCATATATATTTGAAAAGATCTACCTAATTTCTCTTTGAAAAGGCGTCCAACCGAAGGCATCAATACTACTTGGTCGGATAAGGAGTTTTAGACGTTGACTGCTGTATGAGAGAATTTAAATTCCAAACATTGTATTCGTCCGCGGTTTGAACACCATTTTTGTGGTCGGTCGGTCGGTCGGTTTTCGACATAGAACTTTACTCATATGTGTGGCAGTTCTAGTCGCCACACTCCATGTAGCACACAAACCAAGAGAAGAAAGTAGGAAAAATGCATAATATAGACAGTAAACAGAGGTGTGAGACAAAGGAATAGTTATAACGAAGAACGAAACATTTTAACTGGAAATCATAAGTCACAAGGAGTGGATGCATCTGCACCAGCCATTGAGAACGATTTTGAGCCATGTCACCAATTGTTTCCAACCATTGGTTTTTACCGTCCCGAGGACCCCAACCACGAAGTCTACACCTTCCTACGTGGCTTAGACTAACTGTCATGAATTTCATTGACTGGTGCCATGTTTTCGTTTGACCGCCACTAGCTCTTTTCCAGCCTGGTCCTATATCAGCTTACAATGCTCGTCGTCGAGGAAGGCGATGACTAGGCATACATGCGTAACACATGTCCTAACCATCTCAGTCGATGTAGTTTCACAGTCTCGTCGACTGATTTCCCCGCCTTACCTAGCACTCGACGCCTAACCTCAATATTGCTCACCTTATTATACCACTTCACGCGGGAGATAGAACGCAGACACCTATGATCAAAGGCAGCTAATCTTTTCATGTCTTCTGCTCTCAATGGCCAGGTCTCACAGCCATATAGGAGGACGGAGCGGACTGTTGAGCAGTACACAAGCTCTTTGGTCGATGGTCGGATATCGCGTCTACGCCAGAGACGGCGTAAACTGGCATATGCGAAACAAGCCCTCTGTATTCGTGCTGAGATTTCGTCGGAGATCAACCCGTTGGGGCTGATGGTACTTCCCAAGTAAGTGAAGCGGTCAACGTGCTCTTTGTGGTAACGTCGTAAATGTATCCTAGAGGGAGAATGAAGATTAGAAAGGTCCAATCACCCTTTCATATACGATAGCTATCTGTTTGATCCTAGATGCCTGCTTTCTATCTCCCGTGTTAGGTGGCATAATGGTGTGAGTGTTATTGAGGTCAGGCGTCAAGGGGAAATCAATCGATAAGGTTGTGAAGCAGCTGCATCAATTGAGATAGTTAGGACGTGTGTTACGCATACATACCTAGCCGTTGATCGCCTTCCTTTACGACAGGCAATGTTAGCTGACATAGGATGGATCAGGTTGTTGGAAAAGAGATAGCTAGTGGATGTCAAACGGAAACATAGCTTCATCAGCCAGTCAACCAGCCACGTAGGGAGGTGTGGACGTCATGGCTGGTTGGAGTCCTCAGGATGGCAAAAACCAATGAAGGTTGGAAGCAATCGGTGATATGGCTCATAATAGTTCTCAGTGACTGGCACAAATGCATTCATCATTCCTTGTGATTTTTCATATCCAATAAAACTCTGGTGCGTCGGTGGCACAGCGGTAGAGTGCTTGCCGGCCACGCATGTGGTCCGGGGTTACCGATCAGGCATCATGAGTTTTTCGTTGCCAGTGTGCTTGTACTAAATATATTAAACTTAAGCTGAAATTACTTGGTGGGTGGTGCTAGTGACTAGTTGTAGACTTCAGGATGCATATTTCATCACACGGGGGACTCATCATCTGGATGTACCTGCAGTCTAAAGCGAGTAGTGATGGTGTTCCTATTCAGACTGTCGATTTCAGCACCCATCGTTTCAAACGCCAAAGTGTTGTCCATTAGTTCATCTGGCCCCATGAGAGTCATTCCTTGTGCAATGGGGATTAATAATTAACTCTGTTTAAGTCAAATTTTGTTTTTACCGCTGATATTGATTATATCAGACCGAAATATCCAGTGTCTGTTGACTTGTTGGCTACTCGTACTGAGGCTTCGAGATAACTTTGGAGATACAGGCAAATCCACCACATGACAAGTCACAGACAAGACGAAATGTGCGTCCTGAATTTCGCTGCTAGCCATCAACATCACGTTAATCCTCAGAGTTCATCGAAGCGGTGCGTGAGTATTAGGAGACAACGTATTAGCAGACACCCTCAGCTTTAGCCCAGTATACTAAATCACCTGGAAGTACAAAATTAATTTAAACCAAATACTAAGAAGGATCCCAATGTTCGAACGGTCTACAAGCTTGTCTTGTGACGGGAAGATCGTGGGTGGTGTACTGATGAAGAGTGTCAGATTAGGAAAAAATAATTGTCCAGTACTCCCTCTGGCTCACCGGTAGAGGAGGAGTACTTGCCAATCATACATATGGCCTACGGTTTGATGCCCTGCCGACGCACTCCTAGACGTCTCTTAGCTGATGGTAAGCCTAGTCGATGGGGAAAGGTTGGCCGTGAGGCTAGAAACCCCACCTCGTGTAAACTTCAAAGCTTAAGCCTGCAGCCCTATGCTCCACTCAGAACACTAAGGGAATTAAAAAAGAATGTTGATAAATGTTAAAAAGTCAAAATTGTTTTGTCACCTTAAACAAAAATTTTCTTTGTGTTTTCATTTTTTTCCCCCTGACAATAATAAAGGCATTTCTATTGTAAAAAGTGCTGATGATATTGGAAAACGTCGAGAGAATTTACGTGCACAGATTGTTCTAGCTATTCAAGGATTTTATTGTCATTTCAATGAGACTACTGATGAAGATAATGATGACAATGATCCAAGTATTGATGATCCTATGAATGGAAGTTCCAACATGCCTGATCCATCTGAATCGAGTTCAGATGATGAGGATATTACCGGGGCGAAGTAAGTCTACTTTATGCATATATATATATATATATATATATATAATTAAATGCCTAGTAAGCTAAAAGCAGTTTATTTACTAGTTGAAATAATAGAGAAGATTTGTAGCTCAGGTGGATGATTTGCAATTATTAGTGTTCTCTGAGCTGGTTGGTTTAGTTGCAGAGCTTTCATCGTCCTTCTGGACAACATCTTCAGCGCAATATTTAGCATAAAGTGAAATGATTTAAATTTCTTCATGAGTGATATAATTGCGTCTCCCGGTAGCCATCTTTACATATGTAGTGACCATTTTTTATTGACTTGGATTTTAAACTTTCTGGTCACCTGATTTACTTTTCATTAGTTGGTATATTTCGTCTATATTAACGTGTTTGTTAATTGCATATTCGTTTGAGCACCAGGCTTCTAGGAATTCCCTGACTGCACTTTTGGTGTTTCCTCTGTCTAAGATTTTGACATTCTCCCAATCATTAAACTGATGTCCATAATTATCTATATGCATTGATACTAAAGAATACATATCGTGTCTTTTCATGGCTGATTTGTGTTCTTGGATTCTGATTCGAAGGGGATGCCCACTTTGGCCGATGTACTGCTTGTTGCAGTTCATACAATTTATTTTGTAAATGGTGTTAATTTTATCCCCTTTTTCTGTTGGATCTTTCGGTTTGCATAATATCTAATTAAGCGACTTGACTGGTTTGTGTGCTATATCTATTTCAAACGGTTTCAGTATTCTAGCTGTTATTTCAGAGATATTACCCGTGTATGGTAGGATGAATTTTCTTGTGGTCTTTGATGATGATTCTTTGTTGGTGTTTTGATTCGACTTTAAACACTTTTCGATGAAATTTGCTAGTTGTTTATTCACTTGTCTAACTGTCAAACATTAATACATGCATACACAGGCTTTTGTGTCATCTGAAGTGATGACAACTAGTAGTGTCCATCAAGGATATGCCCATTGTCCCCATTTTTTGTTTCATTTCATCAATATTATAGATAGTAAATTGACAGTGGTTTGTCGTTCATAAGGCAGTCGACCACATCTTTTGTGTGGGCGTTTTTAACTCCAACTCAAAGACAAGGCATACGATTTGACCTAATAATCTACACGAACATGCCCCGTGGTTTGAACTCATTTAATTTAATGTTAGACAGTTTGAGGTGATTGCCACGAAGGTTTTGGGAATGATTCAAATGATACCCGAAGATTCAAACTGGTATTATTGGGTGTTGCTGTCAGAAAAAGAGACAACACTAAACCATTCCCGTCGTTTTCAGTGCACACAGAGTGAAGAGGAAGTGAAGAGCCATCAAGTAGAGGAGTTGTATTAGTGGAAGGAAGGCAAGATAATAGAGATGAAGATGAAGACAAAGATGAGTGAGGATTAGAGAGGTTTCGCGTGGACTTCGGATTGTGAGGGCGATTGTTACTTCCCGGCTGCACACACCGTGGAAGTTGGTTGCGTGACCGCAGAGCCCAAGGGACAACTGCTTGAGGCCGGTCACACACGGCCTGTTTTTTGTTTGTTCTTTTTCGTTTGGTGTGTCTCAGTAGCATATTTATCATTTCTACCCTGTGACACGGCAGCAGGAAGCGCGGTCGTTGTTAATCCGGGCCCCGACCGATCCGGCATGATATTTTGTGATTTACTTTGAGTCATAGGATTGGATTGGGTAACTGCTTTTAGTCTAACCGCTATCCAAACAACCTTTCTGGCATGGTAGGACCTCAAGTGACATATGTCTCAGCCAGTATAACTTGTTGGGTCATTGCGGTGTTCAAGCCCGACCACCACGTCAAGGTAGCAGCTTTCGGTAGAGACTAAACCATTCCAGAAGCTCCCACCTGCTGATGACTTCCAACCGCGTGATATTAACTGAAAATGCACCGTGATGGGAAATCACCACTCGGTAGCATGAGGACTAACATTGCAAACTTGACTGTGATAGAATTTAGTCAACTCTAACGACTAACTATATATGACACTGGTTACACCTTAGTCCGCGATTTGTCTGCTTATTTGACCGTCAGCTGACTGAGTGAGTGAGTGACTGGTTGTGTTTGAACATAGAGCTTTGCACCAAAGTGCAAAAGTTCAAGTTGCCACTTTCCATGTAGCACAGAAACGTAGAGAAAAGACAAAAGAGAATCAAAAGAACTACAATAAACAGAAGAGTGAGAGAGAAAGAATATCAATATGCGAAAATAGGAGGCCACTTCAACATGCATATACAAGTTCACTTGCTCGTGTGGAGCTGAGTACATTAGCCGCACTATGCGTCCGCCTGTAAAACGCGCGCAGGAACATTATACATCATGGTTAACAAACGGAGAACGCAAAGGGGTATACACTTCGATGACAGAACATTTGATAAATTCTGGACATTCAACTCCATTTGAAAAGTCCTTCAAAGCCATATACAAGATCTGATCCAACCTATCGAAGGGAGTGAAATCAAGATATCTAGGAATAGCTGAGGCACTGGCTATCCAAAAACTCAAGCCTACTCTATGTGTCCCGCCAAGATACGTCCAACCGTTGTCCCTACCGCGGCTACCATGAAAAGTCAGTCACACCAATAATGATTATGCCATTACCTTTCTTGTCCAACCTTCCCGCTTATTGGTTATATTTACGTTTTTAAATCCCTATCTGCATTATTAGATCTGGTTACTGTTTTTATTTGTATATGTCCGAACCTCCTACCCATTTCGTTAATACCATATTCTTAACTCGTAATTATACAAACTGACGAGTTTTCCAGTAATTGTAATCCTATTTTGTCTTTTCTACCCGATCTTCCTGATTATTACACATTGTCATTTTTAATTTGACATTTGACCTGAAATATTCCTAGAATAGTGGCACTACCACCTATCTTCGTGTTTATTACACTTAGTAATTTTATTAATCTGACCTCTGACTGGAAATAATTCTGGAACTTTCTCACACACATAATATAAATACACGAATGTACAACTGTCTAGTTGATGTTGACTTCGTCGAAAAGAAAATTTTCTTTGCTGCAACTTTTTTAAGAAAGTAGGAGGGTTTAATAGACATGGGAGACCATAAGGAATGAATGTAACTGAGAACGACGACTTTGAGCAATACCTCCAATAATCTACAGTCATTGGTTCGCAGCACCCTGAGAACCCCAATCAGGTGGTCAACACCACCCTACACGTGGCTAGTTCAAAGACTTCATGGACTGATGTCGTCACCCCTAACTCTTTTCTAACCTGATCCATCTTATGTAAGCTAACATTGCTCGGTGAGAAAGACGCCTGATCGGGATACGCAACACGTGTCCTAGCTATCTCAACTTCACAACTCCATCGATTACTTTCACTCTTCACCTAGCATTCTACGCCTAACCACAGTATTAACCACAATATTATACCACTGAACACGACGCAGAGAACGCAAACGTCTGTGTACAAAGGTAACCAACCTTTTCATATCTTTCACCTTCAATGACCATATTTCATAGCCGTAAAGAAGGACAGAGAGCACTGGTGTTGAGCAGTACACACACACACGTCCTTTGATCGACAGTCGGATATCACGTCTACTCGAGAGATGAAGTAAGATCACAAATGCCACATAGACCTTTTGTATCCATGCTGAGATTTCGTCAGAAATCAGTCAGTTCATTGGGGCTTCAGAAACATGCTCTACTATCTAACTTCCTCTCTTCTTAAGGCTAGGAGTCAACTCCGACCAGTCTTGCAGAATCATCTTACATTTGACACAAATGAATTGCATGTCAAACATTCGAAGATTTCTGCTCCTCAAAGTGTTCAGAAGACTGTGCATTTCATCGGATTCTTCAGCTAGGAGGAAAATATTATCCATATTGTCTAAGTTAGTCAGACTCTTTCCTTGTAAAAAGTCAATTCCACAATTCCTGCAGGTCCTACCATGCCAGGAAGATTGTAAGGATAGGGAATAAACTAAAAGCAGTTACCAAAATATTGTAAAAAAATCTTACACTATGCTGCAGGGTCTGTGGGCGAAGTCGTACTGCTGGGGAACAGGGATGTAACAGCAGTGAGGTGTTTCCCTCAGATGACCAGCATGCCAGCCAGCTATTCTGTCTCTCCACTCTGGAGAGACGGGGGTAGAAAAGGTCAACCCCCAAAAACTGTACATCCCGACTAACCCTACGGTGGTCCGTAACCGGGGATAAGAAACCAGTTCATACAGGCCGTGTGTGACTGGCCTCAAGAAGTTTTCCCCTGGGCATTGCCGTCACGCAACACTATCTTTCGGTTTCAGGTACCCGAAGAACCAATCAACTTCCACGATGTGGGCAGCCGGGAAGTAACTACCGCCCACACACCACCAAAAGCACACGAAGCTCTTCTAATCATCCTCCTCCTTATCTCTGTCACCCTCATCCTGTTTTTCCCCTACTGTTAATGGTATTCTACAGGCTAGTGAGTTATGTTCATTTCATTCTGTGACCAGAAATAACGATGAGAGCCAGAAAAACGCCCGCGAGAGCCTCTTATGAAACCACGACGCCAACTTCATATTAGAGCATTTAGCGTCAGGACCCTCTGCCAAATCGGACAACAAGCATCTCGAACTTTGGATGGAAGTTGTGTTTCGGAGACACACATAAAAGACCCGAGTGTGGTCATTCACTTAATCCCACCCGGCCAACAAGGTACACCTTAAGGGTGTCAGGGAGATTCCTCAGCTAGTTCCTGAGGACTTGCGGGTGTAGGGATAGCTATTGATTGTTAGGGCAGAAAAATCACTTCTTTACAGGATCCCAGTAGATAGTCGTATGTGTGCGGTCCGTCTGAACGGGTGAGTTAGAAGAAGGAAGGACGGCGTTACCCATTGCTTACGCCCCAACTGACCGCAGCTCGGATGAACTGAAGGATGACTTCTATCAGAAACTGTCTAATTTGCTGCAAAAAGCAAAACGCTCAGATGCAGTTGTTTTAGCAGGCGACTTCAATGACCACGTAAGGAAGTTATTCCAAACTGAGAAGTATATAGGTGGTACGTACGGAGTCCCCTACCGAGGAAGTGACAACGGTGATCGTCCTCTATAATTCTGTTCAGATAATCATCTGATCCTAGTCAGCACTAACTTTATGCACAAAAAGGGACATTGCCTAACCTGGCGACCTCCATATTTCTCTACTTTCTTCACTGGCTTTGTGTATTGCGTAGAGGGTGGCAACTCAGACCGCTGCACATCTCTGCAAAGTTCTACGTTGGAACCCGTCAGTCCGTTAAAGACCTAGGTTGCGTCATGGGTGCATACTGATGAAGATTTCCATACTAGGACGAAATGACTGTCCAGTCTTTTCTGGTTTACAGTGATTCATGGTCCAACCAACTTGAGATCAATCCAATCTCTGTTCATCAACACTTGATGATCTTGGTTTTTTTTCCCTTGTTTTGTTTTCAATTGATCAGATTAACAGTTCAAATGAATCCTGCTATAGTTCAGGCATCACTTGATCGTTATGATCATTTCAACTGGAATAAACAAAAGAAATTTTCATCGATTCGAGCAAAAGAACAAGCCATAGATCAGTTCAGTGGTGGTAGTCATAATACTTCACGACAACAAGGTTCTCTATTTAAATCAAGATGTAAAATAGAATTAAGTGATCCAATAATTCATAATACTGAAGAAGTTTCTGCGGTCTCGGCGGCGGTTGCGACGACGACGACAACAACAACGACGACGAGTCAAATAAATCAATGCGAAGATGATGAAAACTTGAAGTAAGTTTCAGCATTCTATTCTGCCGTCTCGTCTTGTTTATATATTCATTACCAATGTTGTACAATATCCTATAATAAGTACTGCGAAATTGAGGTTAATACTGTCACGAAGCAAAGCAGCAGGACCTGATGGAATGACTCTAGAGGTATTAAAGTACAGAAAGATCGAGCGAAGAAATATTTACTTTTCAATTAGATCCTCATCTCACTCTGGCTCTACCCTAATATACACGTATAGCATTTTTATTACAATACATAACAACATCGGGCATACAATTAGGCAGGTTCATCATCGTATTTCCAAACATCATCCAGCATGGTTAACAAGGGATAAACAAGATCTATTCGTAGCTCTATTTTAGCACACATTATAGATAGCATAAAGTTGACGTTAATACAGCATTTAAAATTATTTAGCGCATTCCTACTAATCTTAATTTTGCTTTGCGAGTTCGTCTTCTACAGACAGATGGAGCAATAGGAATCCACCTGAAGAAGCCAAATCTGTATGTGTTCAGAAGAAATTCGTACAGCCACTTACCTTACCTTGGCCATCATTACATGAATGTATAAACCGGACTACTTCGCCCCTCTCCTCCTAAACCTTTAAAAATTATAATTGTCCAAATTATTTTAGTATTTGTCTGACCACTTCATCTTTAATTCCATGTTATCCTTGTAAAATTAATTTATTCTTATGACCACTTCATCCTTAGTTACAAGTTATCACTGTCCAAATCGTTTTATTTTCTATAACAATCTGTTATGTAATCAACCTATGCACACGCTTATTCCTTAATTACTCTTCAATTTTTCCAAAATTATTCATTATACAATCCAAGTGTTGTAACCATTTCTACCTTTTAATTGCGTGTATTAATTTTCTTCCTTAATTATCACCAGCGCCTTGACATTTTGGCACTGACTAATAATTGTTAACAAACATATCAGTGCCACTTGTTTGGTAAATTGTTGTGTATTGTAAAAATGCTATATATATTAGAGTAGAGCCAGAGTGAGATGAGGATCTAATTGAAAAGTAAGTATTTCTTCGCTGAATCTTTCTCTTTTCTAAATGTCTAAATGGAGATTTTTTCTGTATTTAAGTACGATGGAGACAGTTTACTGTCTGCGTTAACTAAGGTACTAGGCAGCATCTGGGAATCAGAGGAAGTCCCGTCGGGTTGGTATAAGTCACTGAATATCCTAATATGTAAGAAGGGACACAAGTTTTCCTGTGATAATCATAGGGAGATTAGCTTGACTAATTTGGTATCTAAAGTCCTAGGCTTGATAATCATGAGTAGACTAAGTGGTGCTCGGGTGAAACAAACACAAGAGAACCAGACAGGTTTTAGACCAGGAAGAGGGTGTATTCATCACATGTATAGTGTTTACCATTCAACAGATACTGGAAAATGGGCATACTTACCGGCGTCCAATAATCGTTGTATTTTTTGACGTGAAAGCGGCATTTGACTCCGTCGACCTAGAAGTACTATGGCGATGCTTGGCTGTAAAGGGAATGCCGAGAAAATACATTGCACTGATCAAGACACTGTACTCGAACTCCTGCAGCCAAATAGGTAAGAGTTTACAGAGAGTTGTCATCTGACAGATGTGATGACAACGAGTAGTGTCCATCAGGGATGGCCTCTGTCCCCTTTTCTATTCAATTTCATCATAGATATACTAATGGACTTAACTCTAACTAACTTCAGTGACTCTGGGATTGACTTGTTACCATCATGGAACAATAGTCTCGTTGACTATGCAAATGATATGGTCCTGCTTCTAGGTGAAGATGCTGACAAAATCCAGAGTCTTCTGAACACCTTGAATTGCAATCTGAGAATGTTTGGCATGCGAGTCGCTTCCTCTGCCAAAAGTAAGATGATGCTACAGGACTGGACTACAGTCACTCACTTCTAGCTTGAAGATAGTTACTGAAGTGTTGTAGGGCGTGTTGACCACTTACTTCACTTATTTGAGAAGTTGCATCAGCCAACGCCAGTGGGTTGGTCATTGACGAAGTTTCAGCATGGAGACAGAAGTCTCACGTGAGCCAAAGTGTATTTTTCATTAATCAAACCGCTGTTAATATATCTACAGTTTATATCCGTTAACCAATCACTTAGCGTGCGATTTTAGTTTACAACAAACGACATGAAATAGAGTGTTCAACTGTACATAGTATTCTGTTGCCAAAGCATGATTGAACTGTGGGAATATATGAAAATAATATTCCGTTGGAACACACATTGTCTTTATCACACCACTACAGTGTTACAGGACTGGACTACACTGACTCCTAGTTTAGAAATAGGCAGTGAAGTGGTAGAGCACGTTGACCGCTTCACTTATTTGGGAAGTACCATCAGCCAGTGCCAACGGGTTGATCTCTGACGAAATCTCAGGATGGATACAGAGAGCTTGTTTCGCATATGCCAGTTTACGCCATCTCTGGCTTAGTAGACGTACTGCTGAGCAGTCCGCTCTGTCCTCCTTTATGAGTGTGAGACCTAGTCATTGAGAGTGAAAGACATGAAGACCCTGGCTAGCTGTCTTTGATCATAGGTGCCTGCGTTCTATCTCCTGTGTGAAGTGGCATAATAGGGTTAGCAATACTGAGGTTGGGCGTCGAGTGCTAGGTAAGGAGGGGAAATCAATCGACGAGGCTGTGAAGTTACATCGATTGAGATGGTTAGGACATGTATTACGCACGTCTAGCCATCGATCGCCTTCCTCGACGACGGGCAATGTTAGCTGACATAGGGTCAGGCTGGAAAAGAGCTAGCGGCGGTCAAACCAAAACATGGCCTCATCAATCAACAGAATCCACAACAGTTAGTTTAAGCCAGCCAGCCACGTAGGAAGGTGTAGACTTCCTGACTAGTGGGGGTCCTTGGGACGGTAAAAACCAATGAAGGCTGGAGAAAATTGGTGACATGGCTCAAAATCGTTCTCAATTGCTCGTGCAAATGCATCCACTCCTTGTGACTTATGATTTCCAATGAAACTGTTTTGTTCTTCGTTATTACTATTCTTTTGTCTCTCACCTCTGTTTACTGTCTATATTATGCATTTCTTCTACTTTCTTCTCTTGGTTTTTGTGTTACATGAAGGGAGTGTGGTGTCTTGAACTGCCGCACATATGTTCAAAGTTCTATGTTGAATAGAGACAGACAGACAGTGATTCGGCGGGGGAAGGCGGCGCATTTTGTTTTATTTTGAGCACAACAATTGGTAATTTTGTTCCTTCAATTGTTCTTTATCTTGTATTTTTTCTGTCTTAAAGAAACACAGACAACATTGAAGGTGAGCCAAATGATGTGCCAATGGATGATGCAGTACAACATGATGAAGGCACTGAAGAGAAGGATGAGTCTAGAACTGAACATCCAGAAGAAGGAGAAGCAGAAGAAGAGGAAGAAGAAGGACAACACCAACAACAGGATGAACAACTATCACAAGAACAAGAAGAAGAAGAACAACAGAAGGAGCAACAAGAACAACTAGAACTTGAAGAAGAGAAGGTGGAATCCCATTCTACTCCTAAGCATAATAATAATAATAATGATAATAACAATAATAAATTGACTGAAATTTCAAGAAAGCCTTTAAATCGTTCTCTACGTTCACGTCATAGTCATACACCAACAGATACAAGTTGTTCAGAAGGTGAAGTCCTGTCAGATACAGAAGAAGATCAAGAATTATCCGATCAGCATCATCATCAACATCGTCGTCATCCTCATCGGGATAATGTTAATGATCCTGATCAACAAAATCATCATGATGATGATATTGTTGGTGTACATGAAAAAGTCAAACCAATCGGGAGTGAAAATCAAAATGGAGATTTTATCCGATTAGCAACAGGCCATCCTCATCATCATGATGATACATTACAGTCATCATCAACAGCAGAAACAACAACAACAACAGCAGCACCATCAGAAACAACAACCACAACAACACTAGCACCAATGAATGATGTTAATTTAACTGAGCTAGAAATTATGAATGAATGGGCACAGCCAACAATATCAACAGCTAATCGATTAGATATTTCGCTGAGTGATATTAATCTTCCATCTGATGAACCGGTAAGTAGTATTATAGTCTTGTGTAATTTTGTTTTGTCTTTGTGAAGATGAATTCCTTGTAGAACATAGCGCTGGCTTCAACAACACATCTGCTGTCCTCTTCATCTGGGTCCATGATTAGCTATAATCTCTCATCTTCTCCATGTCACCCTCGTAGTGACGACCTACTCGTCGCTTCCCATTGAGGTTCCACTCGAGCACGTGATTGTCTGGCGCGTGATGTCATTTGACGGTTTCCTCAATGTATGCCCGATCTATTTCCATCATTATAACCACTCTCTCAGTGTGCCCATGGTTGTCGTCTGGGTGACCGGACTGGAGAAGAATACTGACTCTCCAGTTGACAATTTGAATAATCCACATCCGATTCCATCTGCTCTCGCAGATACCCAGCATTATTTCTATGCCATGTCTTCGCATTTCTTTGGCTACCTTGACAGTCTTCCCAGCCAGTCTCGTACATTGTACGGACATTCCACGTCCCTATTCTTATTCTTACTTTCATTGAGAGTGAGAAGAGACATCGGTTGGCCGACTGGCTTCCCGAAGGCTGGCTTTCAACAGCCCGCTGTGTCCTTTCGCCTCTCTGATTCCAGCGAAGAATAAGATTGTTATTTGAAGTTTTGTATTTTTAATATATTTTTTGTGCGTTGAAGTTTCTGTAGATGTTTGATACCTTTTGTGGTGTAGGGTTGCTATTCCCATTCGCAGTCCTCCCTCTTTACCCGGGCTTTGGATTCGGCTACAACACTAGCGAGGTAGTTAACTAGGTGAGGTTTGTGAAGGTGTGTTTTTCCTTCACGTTCCCCAGTGGAACATAGGGCTTCAAGCTAGAGGCTTGAAGTTTCTGTAGCAGTGTTTATTTTACAGGATATGGTTGCTAGCCTCATGCCCAACCTTCCCTCTTCACCAGCATTATTTCTGGCTTAGCGAGGTAAAGGAGTGCGTCGGTGGCCGGGGATCGAACCCCGGACCATGTGCATGGTCGGCGAGCGTCCTAATCGCTATGCCACCGACGCACCGAGGTTTGTGAAGGTGTGTAGTCGCAATTAATTCTTTTGTCAGTTATTATATTCTTATTCCCTTCGATACCGAGTGTCATTTAGGACTTCAACAGCACGTCTCCATTTCACTCTGCTCTGTGTAGTCCTCTTCAGCCGACCCCATGATTACCCATGAGTCTTCGTCTCCTCCATTGTGGATAAAATTTATTTTAATGAAGTCTCACAGTGTTTGTTATGCAGTAAGTAATATTTACTGATGACCATGTTTCGAGCACAATTTACTACTGCTACTCATAATCATATCAAGAATAACTATCCTATAAAATTCATTAGGACGATCAAAAAATATCAAAAGCAAAATAAAAATAGTGGTGAAATTAATAATGAAAACATAAATAAGAAAGAATATAAGGCGTCTGCGGTAGTTTTAGCATATAAGGAGGGGACATCTGAAACCCTTAATAAAGCGGGAATTAGGGTGGCATTCAAACCTACAAACACTCACTCAGGCAGGGAAAGCTCCGTAAGTTAAAGGACCCAGTTGACCAAATTAAACAAAATAATATAATTTACAAAATACCTTACAGTGACTGTGAGCTAGGTCAATAACATAGGTCAAACTAGTGGATCGAGGGTTGTCAGATTATCAGAATATTGTCAGAATTTAGCTAAGCTTAGATTGGTTGATCCTAAGCAGAGAAGTAATTTAGAAAAAAGCTCAGCAATTGTACTGCATGCATTAACACACAACCACACAATAGGGTGGGAGAGGGTTAAAATTCTAAAATGTAATATAGGTAGGTGGAGAGAGAAGTTGATTATTGAATCCTGCTTGGTTCATTGAGTCTACACCCAACACGTGCAGTAGAAGTGACTTATTACTCATACCGGAAATATGAAAAATACTACTACCAATCAAATCAAGAGATGATAAATAGTGGGACCATATAAAAAATTAGAAAGTTGTGTGAATAAATTTATATGATTATAACCAGTAATAAATTGTGCTCGAAAGGTGGTCATCAGCAAATATTACTGTATAACAAACACTGTGAAACTTTATCAAAATAAATTTTCTCCACAATGGAATTATATTCTACCACAGTACACAAGTTCTATTCGTACATCTTTTCACCTTCTCTTCAAATGATCGACTTCATTTCACCATGAGACACACGCCCAACTCCTCGTTTCTCATTATTCGGGTCCCTCTCGAATGATGACCTCGCTGGTGTACTGTGTCACCCAACGGTTTTCTCATCGTGTGTCTAATCCACTTCAATTTTCTTGGGGAATATCTGTTGTTGGGCAATAGATTGTTGATTGATTCGTTCCCAGAGTTTCTTGCTGCTAATTCTTTCTCTTTTGTGATCTTATCTTCAGTATGAAGCCAGAAAAGAGAGCAGCTGTTGGTAAAAGTTTGCCACAGGCTGTTGGAAATGATTTTCGTGATGCCCATAGCCAATTTTCTGACCCATACAAGAGAACTGACTGACTTAATATTAGTGTTGAAAATCCGAATTTTGTTAAGTTTTTACACCTTATCTTTAGTTTTGATTTTCTGTTTGTCTGGCTTAGCGACTAAGGTATTAAGTAAATTCTATGGGAATCAAAGATAGTTCCGTCAGATTGGTGTAAATTATTGATTATCTCAGTTTATAAGAAGGCAGATAAGTCTTCCTGTGTTAATCATAGGGAGATAAGACTGAATAATATAGTATTTAAAGTTGTAAGTACAATGATCATATATAGACTAAGCGGTGATCCCGGGGAAACAAACCCAAGAAAACGTGGGGACAGGCTTGAGACCAGGAGGAGTGTATATTAGTCATATATTCATCTTTCTACAGATTCTAGAACGTAGACGTACATACTGGCGTCCAACACTTTCCATATTTCTTGCTCTGAAGAGGGTTTTCGACTCCATCTACGGGGGTGGGGTGCTGGGGGAATATTTTGACTTGAAGTGAGTGCCGAAAAAGTGTGTCGCACTAATTAAACCACTCTACTGGAGCTCACGCAGTCACGTAAGAGCTTATGAAGAGGGTCGTCATCTAAATTGATGACAACCATTCGTGTCCATCAGCTGTGTTCAATGGTTTCATTTTTCTTTAATTTCATCATAAATGTACTAATGGATATGACCCTAGTCGACTTTAGCAACTTAAGGATTAACTTTTTACCTGGAAGCTGTCTTTTCAGCTTAGAGTACTCAGGTGTTTATGTCCTTCTACAGGAAGTCGCTAACAAAATGCAAAGTCTTCTGAACGCCTTAATCAGAAATCTTCGAGTGTTTGGCATCCGATATGCAGTCTGTTGGGCCGTAAGCGGAGACTACGAAAAGACAACGATGGGTAACGTCGTCCTTCCTTCTTCTAACGGACCTGTTCAGACGGACCGCACACAAACGACTATCTACTGGGATCCAGTCAAGTAGTGATTTTCCTACCCTAACACTCAGTGCTATCCCTACAACGAGTCCTCGCGAATTAGATGAGGGGTCTCCTGACACCCTTCAAGTAAATTTTGCAGATTCACCTTGTTTGCTGGTTGGGGTTAAGTGAATGACCACACTCGGGTCTTGTATGCGTGTCTCCTAAACAAAACATACATTCATGGCTCGAAATGCCAGTGTCCTTGCTAGTGATGCCTGTTGTCCAATTTGGCAGAGGGTCCTGGCGTTAAATGGTCCTATATGAAGTTGGTGATGTGGCTTTAAGAGGCTGTCCGGGATGTTTCTATTGCCCTCATCGTTGTTTATGGTCACAGAGTGAAGTGAAGATAACTCACTAGCCTGCAGAATAGTACCAACTGTAGTAGGTAAGTAAGATGATGAAGGTGTGATATGGGTAAAGGGGAATGATGCTCTGGGAGGCTTCGTGTGCTTTTGGTGGTTTGTGGGTGGTTGTTACTTCCCGGCTGCTCACACCGTGGAAGTTGATTAATTCTTCAGGTATCTGTAACAGAGAGAGGATTAGTGACCACAGAGCCCAGAGAACAACTGCTTGAAGCCGGTCACACGACCTGTATAAACTGGTTTCTGGGATTGGTTCCGTATTAGCAAACTCACTGCCGGTTACGGACGACCGTAGGGTAAGTCGGGATGCACACTTTTGGGGATTGACTTTTTCTAACTGACCCCCCTCAAAATTGAGGGGAAGCATAGTTGACATGTTGGTCGTCTGAGGGAAACCTTACTGCTGTTACATCCCTGTTCCCCAGCAGTACGACTTCGCCCACAGACCCCCAGCATAGTGCAAAAAATTGTTACACAATGCCGGTAACTGCCTTTAGTCTAATCGCTATCCCAACAACCTTCCTGATAAGTTAGGACCTGCAGGAACAATAGTTCCAGCCACTGTAGCTTGTTGGGTAATTGCGATATGCAAGCCCTTTCACCACGTCAAGGTAGCAGCTATCGGTCGGAAGGTTCTCCTCTATCACATGTAAGATGATGCCTGCTACACAGCTAGTCTGCATCGACTCCCAGTTTAAAGATAAATTAGCAGCTGAAAATCTGCTACAGAATGGTATATGCATATTTTACAATGTGAGTGGAAAATTCCTATACTGGATTATGAAGAAAACGTAACAATGGAGAAAATGTTTCTTTTCGACGAATCATTTTCAACGATTGTAATTTTCAAGAGTTGGTTTGTAAGGATTAGATTTGTTTTTTCGAGTTTTGACCACGGATTGTCATCAGTTAGAGAACCATTGAAAACATGCATGGAGTACTGGACATCTGTTTCATCCTAGTTTGGGATTCTCCAGCAGTACGCACCCACCGCCACGGTCTGAGCCCAGGACCTTCCGGTTACAAGGCAAGCTAGCTCGTTAGCCATTCAACCACTGGGACCCGACTTAATGGCTGATCCATGAATTCTAACTTCTACCAATTCGTGATTTAGCACGACCATCAACCAATTTCATCAACCTTTGTAATTGTGTGAGGGCCGGCGTACTACCCGGCCGCCCAGACTGAAGCATGTGGTTGTCTTAAGGAACCACACCCTCTCCCCGAGCTTTTGACTTCGAGTCTAATTTGGAAGGCAGCAGAGCAGGGGCAGGAACTACATCCCGATGGTTGTCGGTGACCAATACAAATTCATACGCCATTTGATCTGATTAGATTCTGAAGCCCATGTACCCCATAATAGTAACTAACTTTGTCTAATCGTTATACTAACAGCTTTGCTGACATGGTAGGACCTGTAGGAACGTAAGTCCCAGTCAGTGGAGCTTGTTAGGTCGCTGTGGTATTCAAATCCGACCACCACGACAAGGTAGCGGTTGTTGGCTGGGTCATTTTCAGCAACCCCACAGTCGTACTTATGACTAATTGACTGACCGGGCTTTGACGTAGGACTTTACATAGAAGTGCACCGACTCTCCACACTTGGCCACTTTCTCCCTATAGTACACAAAGTTAGATAATAGAAATTCAAATGAACTATAACGGGTATTTATATTTACCAAAAGAAACGTATAACAGTAGTCTGTTACTGAGTAGAACCTCTGAGGATGATTACGTTGATAAAGGAAATTTTCATCGTTGAAGTATCATGAAAATTAATCTGTCGCTCATTAGTGACTAACTTCAGGGTAGTTGTGAGCAGTGGAGTCGAACAAGTCGGGTGTGAGGACAAGTACTGCCTGATGATATATATATATATATATTGCTGTATGGTAGAAGTTAGGATTCATGAGTCATAGTATTCCATCTCATTAGATGAATGGGCAACGGACTTACATCGTAACTTGAGGGTCCTTGATTCGATCTCTTCTGGGGGTCATGTGTGCGTCCCAGACTAGGGTGAGACCCTGGTTTTCAGTGGATCTTTAACTGAGCTCACTCAGTTATCTCATTTTTTAATAACTAAATTCCTCCAATGTTCCAACGAAAGCAGAAATCTTAAATGCGACCAAGATACTGAACACCGCCCAAGAAGGCAGCAGGACCAGACGGAATTCCCTCCGAAGCACTGAAAACGGACTCCGAGACTGTGGCAGATGTTCTCACGCCGTTATCACAAATGGTTTGGAAGGTGGGAAAGGTGCCTACCAATTGGAAGAAAGGTTACCTTGTTAAGCTATCAAAGTAAGGCGACTTAGGCCTCACTCTGCAAGAACGCGTGTGGAATAATGCTCTTGTCCACGCCAAGTAAAATACTAAGTCGCATCATTCTGGAGAGAAGAAAAGAAAGCACTGGATGCAGAACTTCTCCCGTCCACCATCAACGGGAGAGATTTATCAGAGGTTATTTCCTTCACTGTGGGAACAAACCAACAAGCAATAGCCGATTGCTCAAAAAATATGTAGGAGAAAAGGGAGATGGATTGATCGGGTTTACGTCGAAGAGACAGTCGAAGGACACTGCGCTCATTGCATGTCATTGTTCGAGTGGAATCCAAATGGGAGGCGATGAGTGGGTCGTCAGTGAGAGGGTGAATTGGAGGAGATCGAGTGAGGAGGAAGAGATGAAAGACTATAGGCGACCTTGGACCCAGCTGAAGAGGATGGCAGAAAATAGTAGAAAATGGGGATATTTAATTGAATTTTAGATTTTCCCATCGACTGATTAGACTGAATTGCTCGGTCTCAGGTACATCCAGCTGTCGAGTCCCAAATAGGAGGAAATGCGCATCCTGGATTCCACTGCTAGTCACCATCCACCAATGAAAATGGAGATATGTTGTTGAAGCTAGCCTTATGTTCCACTCAGAACCCAAGGGAATAATAATGATAATATTTGTGAATTGTTTTATATGATTGGAGGGAGGATTTCATCATGAGCTGACATCAGTTAGAGAACCACTGGAAAACCTGCAGGGAGTACTGGACAGCTGTTTCGTCAGCCTAGTTTGGGACTCTTCATCGGTACGCACCCACCGCCGCCAGGGTTCGAACCCAGGGTCTTCTGTGAAGAGTCCCAAACTAGGACGAAACCAATACTTGAATATTTGTTTTATACCTAAGGTATACTTATTCATTTTTTGATTAAATATGCTGAAAGGAACTGATAGTATGCCTGGATTTTTTCCGCTCTCCGCCTGTTCACCTCGTTTTGTTTTTTTTCCTTCTCAGACTGACGCAGATAAATCTATTAATACCACTACTACTACTAATGATTCTGATGATGAGAACGATGAAATTCGAAGAATATTCAATGAATCTCTTGAATTCTGTGCTATTCATCTACAAGAATTAATTTCACAAGCTGAAATCAATTCTAATCGATTATCCGCTAAAGTCAACAGAAATGCCAGTCAGCATACAATGATGAATTCTACAAATCGATGGCCAATAGTGTCTATATCACCAGAATTAGAAGCTAGTATTGAACGGACAGCAACTGCTTTCACGGTGAGTATTCTTTTTGTATTCCGGAGTCTTTTGTGGTTCTCTGGTGGTGGCTTATCATTGTCCTTCTGCAGACAACATCTTCAGCGGTTACATCAGCGTGGTGAAGCTCAGAGGACGAACGCATCTACCCTAGTTATGACCATTCTCCATTCTTTCAGTATTGATTTATTTTAGATGAGATAGAATTCATACGAGTATATGACTGACTGACTGGTTTTAACTTAGAACTTTGCACCGATGTGCAGCAGTTTGAGGGACGACTTCATCACTGATTATTTGGGAAGTTGCATCAGCCAGTGCCAACGGGTTGATTGCCGACGAAATCTCAGCACGGATACCGAAGGCTAGTTTCGCATATACCAGTTTACGCCGTCTCTGATTAGCAGACGTGATATCCGGCTTGCTATCGACCGAGGGGCGTGTGTACTGCTCAGCAGTCCGCTCCGTCCTCCTTTATGGCTGGTTGTGAAACCTGGTCATTGGAAATGGAAGACATGGAAGGGCTGGGTGTATTTGATCATAGGTGCCTGGAAGCAGGTTGGGAAAGAGGTAGCTATTGGTGTTCAAACCAAAACATGGCTACACCAGTCAGTGAAATCCACAACAGTTAGTTTAAGTCACGTAGGAAAGTGTAGACTTACTGACTGGTTGTGATCCTCGGGATGGTAAAAGCCAATGAAGACTGGAGACAATTGTGGTGATATGGCTCAGAATCGTTTCCAATGGCTAGTGCAGTTGCATCCACTCCTTGTGACTTATAATTTCCAATAAAACTATGTTGTTCTTCATTATTACTATTCTTTTTGCTTCATATCTCTGTTTACTGTCTCTAATTTGCATTTCTTTTTACTTCCTTCTCTTACTTTGTGTGATACATGGAGTGTGGCGACTTGAACTGCTGCACATCGGCTCAAAGTTCTATGTTGAAATCAGACAGACAGACATACAGAGTTTGAGTCGTCACACTTCATTTAGCACACAAAGCAAGAAAAGAAAGTAAAAAATAAATGCAAAACAGAGACATGAGGCAAAAAGAACACTAATATCGAAGAACAATACAGTTTCATTGGAAATTATAAGTCACAAGGAGTGAATGCATCTGAGCCAGCCATTGAGAACGATTTTGAGCCATATAACCGATTGTATCCAGCCTTCATTGGTTTTTACCGTCCCGAGGACCCCAACTAGTCAGTAAGTCTACACCTTCCTACGTGGCTGACTGGCTTAAACTAACTGTTGTGGATTTCTTTGACTGATGAGGCCATGTTTTGCTTTGACCGACGCAAGCTCTTTTCCAGCCTGACCCTATGTCAGCTAACATTGCCCGTTGTCGAAAAAGGAAATAACCAGGCTAGGCATGTGCAACACATGTCCTAACCATCTCAATCGTTGCAGCTGCTTCACAACCTCGTTGATTGATTTCCCCTCCCACCTACCTAGTACTCGACCGAAGCCTAACCTCAGTATTGCCCACCCTATTATGCCACTTCACACGGAAGACAGAACGCAGGCACCTATGATCAAAGACAGCTAACCAGCCTTTCCATGTCTTCGACTTTAAATGGCCAGGTCTCACAGCTATAAATAAGGATAGATCCAACTGTTGAACACATGGGTATATTGTATCTTATGAAAGTAGCATGCGAATTTGCGGGAGTTTGGTTAAATTTTTATTGAGGTTATTTTGAATTCCCCATTAGTGGTTTGAAATACTTGGTAATTGTGTTGATATGTCGGTTCCTAGTACGGAGTCCTTCGATGGTGTCTGAAGATGTTATTTGGAAATACACTGCATTCAACATAAAGAACAACGTCCAGATTTTCGAAATTTCACATGCTTCACAAGAATCTAATTGAATTTTGGATTTTCCCGTCGATTGATTGGACCGAAGTGCTCGATCTCAGGTTGATATGTCGGCTTCTTGTGCAAATGCTTCGACGATGTCTGGCCATGTAACTAGAGGTTAACTGGTGGATGGTGACTAGCAGTTTGGAATCCAGGATGCGCATTTCGTCCTATTTGGGACTGGTCATCAAGATGTACATCCAGCTGACGGCTACAATTTTCCTTGATTACTTATTACAGAGCTATTCATATTTATGGTGATCTACTAGGATGAAGGCTGTTTACTTTGATTAGGTATCGTGGAACATTAACTTCATTTTGTGTATATTGGAATCGGTAATATTAAATGAGAATTCTAAATTTGAGAAGTAATAGAATGATATTAGATAGTTGGAGGCAATCGGCAGGAAGCCTTGGCTGTACCTAGGTTTTGTGATAGTTGGCACTCATCATCAGCAAGGCGTATCTGCAACCTCGAAGGAAATCATGTCCCTTCTGCGATTTGAACTCGCGTCACATCAGAGACGTTACCACTGAGCTATTCGGGCTGGCTCGCGATTGACCTCCTGTAGGACTGTAGTGGGTATTTTGATTGGACAATAGTAACAAGTGTCCAATTCAATCAGATCAAATTTCAATTCATACACCTATTTTTATTTTTTATTTCTGATTACAGCTTGATTCCACGCCGAATTTTTCGGTACCAGTATGGAATTTTCAACATGCGATATCGGTAGCCCGAATTTTCAGGCCGACCATAGATATCAGGTGTGCGTCGGCAGGGAATCGAACCCCGGACCATGTGCATGGTGGTCAGTGGGTGTCCTGACCACTGTGCCGGCGACGCACATCGTTGGTTCAATGGTAAAATACCTACCAGCAATTAGTGTATGTGTAAAACTTGGGCAGCACTGTTGTAGTAAGTAATTCCATATTAGTTTGTGTATTAGATGTATCACACAGTGAGTGAAACAGTATTATTATTTACTGAATGACACAGTTTCGAACAAAATTTATTGTTCATAATCGTGTCATCATTTTTAATCACACGACTTCGAAACTTGAGTTTTATAGTTTTGTTTGTTTTCTCCTATTTGTCGTCATTGGGGTAGTAGGAACCTGAATCATCAGTAGTAATTCCATACAAAGAAGGAACCTCGGAAACCACCTTACGCAGAATTCGTAACAATACAGGCAGGAATAAAAGTGGCTTGCATTCACACCACTCACAAACTCAATTAGAAACAAGCTTTGTCGGTTAAAGGATCAATCCTGTGGAGTCTTTAAAACAAAACAATTTAGTTTATCTAATACCCTACCTGCAATGATTGTCAGGTCAAATACATAGGTCAAACTAGTAGAACAGGGGCAGTTAGTCAGACTAGCCGAGCATAAAAACCTAGCAGAATCTAGATTAGTTGGTCCGAATAAGAAGAGAAATCTGGAGAATGGGATAGTTCGGCTATAGCACTCACTACATGCAATCACAGAACCATACAACAGGATGGGATAAGATGACAGTTTCAAAATCTAATGTAGCAGCAGGATGGAGGGAGAGATTGATGTCAACAGAAGCTTTGTTTATCGAGTCAACTGCAAATACATGTAATAGGAATGATTCAACACCTGTACATTCAGGTATCTGGAAAATTCTACTACCCCACTGACGACAAATAGGAGTGGACAAAGAAAACTACAAAACTCAAGTTTCGAAGTCGCGTGATTATAATTGATATGATTATGAACAGTAATAAATTTTGTTCGAAACTGTGTCATCCAGTAAATAATAATACTGTTTCACTCACTGACTGTGTGATACATCTAATACACATACTAATATGGAATTACCTGCCAGCGATTTACATGGTCTTGGTTTCATTCCTGCCTGGCGTACATTCCTAAACTTTGTCTAATTGACTAGCCGTTGATAAACCCGGAACAGAGGCAAAGTTAAGAGCTAAGCTGGTAGCTTCACTCCATAAATGTAACACCGCTATTGGCGTTTAACTCAAAACACAAAAGAATGGAAGTAGCAGTCTCAATTCAATTGACTACCGATCTTGTAGACTGACATTTTTCGTATTTTGTTGCTTTCTGGGTGGAAGATACGACTTGAAACTTGAACTTTGAAGTTTCAGTTGTAGTGGTGTTGTTTTCCTCTCTATAAGGTGGCAGAGTTCATAATTTCACACGCAATCTTCTCTCTTTTTCGGAATTAATTCTGGCTGGTAAACAATGCAGGAGTTAGAATTACATATCAGTCGGGAACTGGACACCTCGGCCGCGTGCATGGTGGTTAGCGAGCTTTCTGTCATTGAACGAACAACGAATAGTATGACGTAGTGTTTTCAAGAATTTAGTTTGTGCTATTTCTACTTGTTTCAGTTTAGAGCACGGATGGATATCAGTTAGAGAAGCATTGGTTTCAGTTAGGTGTTTCGTCCTAGTTCGGGACTCATTGGCGGTATACACCCACTGGGTTTTGAACTCAGGACCCTCCAGTTGCTGAATGGTATGCGAGCTTGACTTGTAATCGGAAGGTTATGGGTTTGAACCTTGGTGGTGGGTGCGTACTACCAATGAGTCCGAAACCAGGACGAAATAGCTGACTATCCAGTGCTCCAGACTGGTTTTCAATGACTCTCTAACTGATATCAATCCGTGGTGTAACCAGAATAATAATAACTTTATTCCACAACAATAACAATTTACAGCATGGAGTTTTCAGCGTTTTATTTTACATATTGCATTGGTTTAGCTCTTTTTTATAATTATATAAATGTATAAAATGTTAAAATATTGATAGTTAGTAGGAAAAAATAAAAACCTCAACAAAATCACACCATTTCTAGGTCATAGTGAATAATAAATAAATAATATAACAAATCACACATGCAATAATATGCATCATTACATTTTATAGTTTAGTTAATGATTTAAAAGTTGTAAAAGTTCTTTTCTGATATTCGTCTCTTCACACAATACTCGTGCCAAATATGGTACGGTCGAATTTTTATATTTTGTAGTACAAGCATAAGTGTTTATGAAATTTCTTCTGGTCTTACTCGAAGAGATACAAGGAAGTAAATGTGAATAAAGAGGATGTTCACTATCAGACAAAATAACTTTAGCTAAGTGTTTACAAGAATTCATATGCCTATTGACAACAGTGTCGGTTAGTTGAGTCAAAGGGATAGCACTCACCCTACTTACAGCCCTCAATGTTCTTCGTAGTATTATATGGTCTTTTTTGAGTAGCCCAGGGAAGAATAATGGAGAACAATAAAGAATGATGGGCAAAACACATGAATTAATAAATTGTATGAGAAGAGATTGGGTTATACCTGAGTGCCTCAACTTCTTTATGTAATAAGTCAGACAGAAAATCTCTTTAGAAACTATAAGAATATGAGACGACCAGCAAAGGTTTGAAGAGAAACTAATGCCAAGATAAGCAACACTTGACTTACTCTCTATCATGGTACCATCAATATTACAACAATCATGAGACTGGATCAATCCATGCATGTCTTTTTCACTTCTCAAGCTGAAATCAACAGTATTACATTTAGTTGGATTTAGTTTAAGACCATTTGAGCTAGACCAATCCTTAACTTCAGCTAAGAAGCCATTCATATGGGAACAATCCGATGTGGAAACTACAGGGACAGAAATGGTCAGATCATCATCAACAAAGTAATTCTTGAAAATTAATCTAATGCTCGCTAGTGACTACTGGCTACAGGACGAAGTTGCATGGAGCTCTTTCTAGTGAGAAGTCGTGACCAGTGGGGTTCATCCAGTCGGTATTGAGGATGGAGTTCCCGCCGATGCAATTGATTGGTGATCACGCTAAATGCATCACGAATCGGTAGAAGTTAGAACTCATAGACTGGTCAGTGAAACGGGTCCCATGGGGTGAATGGTATACAGGCTTGCTCTGTAATCGGAAGGTCCTGGGTTCGAAATTCAGTGGGTGCGTACATTCAGTTAGTCAGAGAGAGAAAGAGGTTGATCACTACGTCATTTCGTGGAGACGAAAACCAAAATCACAATACAACTAGAAGCCAGTTACTTTTGAATCATTGGATCCAATGTTTGTGTCGTTTGTAAAGCAGCTCTTTACTTGTCAATGTCTTGTTTTTTTATTTTTAGGAACATGTCACATCAGTTCTAGCCAATCTGTTACACGCTGTACCAGATCAATTTTCATCGAAATCTGAAGCTGACACAAAGTTGCGTAATCCACGTGTTGCGCCGCGTAGACAACCGATTATCGCACGTCGTGGTTCTCGACTTCGTGGTATGCTATTGGCTTATCAAAAAGACACAGGGAAACGTCAGAATTCAAATAGTTCATAGTGAACATCATCTGGTTTGCTTATACTTCTTTCCATGTAAACTTTACTCTCTTCTTTTTTGTACTCCGTTTTCCATCGATAAGCTAACCATTCAAGTGTAAATTTGTTTTCAAATATATTTATACGCTTATATTCACTTTTTAAAACCAATCTATGTTATAGTTGTTCATTTAGCTGTTCGCTGGTAGAATACTCGCTTCAACCACGCACACTTGGTCCGGGTGTTGGTGTTGGTGGGGGGGGGTTCAGTCGCTAGCCGACGCACTCCTGAACCTCGCTTAGCTTGTAGTAAGCCTGGTAACGTCAAATCTCAGCTTGAAGTTACGTGTGTTTCACTTAGAACGCAAAGGAATAAAACGGGATGAGCTTCATGGCGATCTAGTGTCTCGCTGTCACTAAGTTGGTAGTGAGGACAGATAATGCCACTTTGTTGCTGGTTGCAGGTGTGTCGTGATATGTTACGAATCAAAAGAAGTTAGAGCTCATGGACGATTGGGTTGTATCAGTGTGGTTAAAATAAATAATCAGCGGTCTTGCGTCGTAACTAGAAAGCCGTGGTTTGATCTCCGGTGAAGTCATGGATGCGTACTGCCGAAGAGTTGCAGACCATAAATATATATATATATATATATATATTAGTTAAAGAAGCAATGAAAACCACAGAATAATGGAAAGTTATTTAGTCCTGGTCTGCGACTTAGTCTTCCCTCTTCCCAATTACGACGTTGGAGTCCTATTGGCTGTTGACGGTAATTAGGGTCTGCTAAGGTCATTTAAAGCATATATATATATATATATAATATGTATATACGCAAGTGCTGTCAACCATTTTCACTTCTGATGCGAGACATCGAAAGCTCTCTACATCGACGAACTGTTTTCCCTTCTTGCGCCGAGGTTTCGGTAGTATCGTGTCATGTTGTTGTTGCTAATAGTGGTTGGAACAATAGACTCGCAAATCGGCTAGGTAGGAAATTCGTTAACTCAACTACGTAGTGTATTAGCGGTTATATCACTAACTGATCTCGGTTCAGAATGAATGTACTTGTCGTTAATTATTTCATATAATGATAGGTAGTTAGTAAGTTGGAACTCACCCTGTATCAGGCTACGGATCCATACTTATTGTGTGAGCACTGATCATACTACCCAAGTTAACATAGGTGGAACGATATTCCGAACCAGGAATCGGAGTGCCTAATCCAATAGGCCCCGTCTTCACATAATGGTAGTCAACTTGATTTTCTAGGTATTTCTATTCTCATCTCCCTGTGATAACCACAGGGGGATTAGCTTTACTAATATGGTATCTAAAGTCTTAGGCTCAATAATCATGCGTATATTAAGTGGTGCTTGTGAGAAACAAACACGAGAATACCAGGCAGGCTTTAGACCAGGAAGAGGGTTTATTCATCACATGTATTTACCATTCAACTTACCGGCGTCCAACAGTCGTCATATTTCTTAACGTGAAAGCAGCACTCGACTTCATCGACCTAGAGGTACTGTGGAGATGTTTGGGTGTGAAAGTAATCCCGAGAAAATACATTGCACTGATCAAGGCACTCTACTGGAACTCATGCAGCCATTATTATTATTGTTTGCTTTAATTCCTAGAGGAACATAGCGCTTCAGCCGTGCGTCTCCATTGCCTTCAGTTCTCTGCTAGAGTCTTCACCTGGCTCCAAGTCTGCCCAAACGCTTTCATCTTCTCTTCACGTAACCTCCTCCAAGTCACCCTTGCACTGACGAACAACTCGCCTCTTCCCTTTCGGGTTCCACTCGAGCGATGGCTTGTCTAGTGATGTCACTTGATGGTTTCCTCAGAGTATGCCCAACCAATCCATCTCCATTTCTTCCTGCTTATTAGTTTCACAATCGGTTCTTGGTTGGTTCGCTCCCAGAGATCCCTCACTATTGCCGATCTTTTCTGGCCATCTGATCTTGAGCGAAGACAACTGTTAATGAAGGTCTGTAGTTTGTTTGAGGTGCTCTTTATGACGCACCAAATCTCTGATCCGTATAGTAGCACTGACTTCACATTGGAGTTGAAAATCCGGATCTTATTTTTGATGCTGAGTGCTGTTGATCTCCTCTACACAGACTTGAGAGTAATGAAAGCTTGTCTTGCTTTTCCGATTCTTGCTTTGATATTCTCGTTAGTTCCGTCCGCCTGTAGTTGAAACGATGCTTACCAGGTCGGTTGGTGAAGGAGGTTGTTTCTTTCAGGTTCCTCCCATTTATGCTGGCTGATTGTTGTCTGTTGTTGTTGTTGCTGTTGGTGGTATTGCCCAGGAATCTTCATCATTTCTGTTTTCTCTATGTTCACCTGAGGTCCTATCTTTGATGTTTCTTCTGCCGACTTGTTGCTTTTTGCTTGCATATCTTCCAGTTTGTGGGAAATCACAAACTCATGCAGCCAGGTGAGAGCTAACGGCGAGTTGTCGTCCGAAGAGGTGAAAACTATTGGTGTCCATCAGGGATGCCCCGTGTCCTCATTTCTATTCAATTTCATCATAGATGTACTAATGGACTTAACCCTAACTGACTTCAGAGACTCTGGGACTGACTTGTTGCCAGGGAATAATCTCGCTGACTTAGAATATGCAAATGGTATAGTCCTTCTGGGTGAAGACGCTGATAAAATGAAGAGTCTTCTGAACATATTGAGCTGCAATCTGAGAATATTTGGCATGCGATTCACTCGTGCTGTCAAATGTAAGATGATGCTATAGGACTGGACTACGCTGACTCCTAGTTTAGAAATAAGGAGTGAAGTGGTAGATCACGTTGACCGCTTCACTTATTTGGGAAGTTGCATCAGCCAATGCCAGCAGGTTGATGGCTGACGAAATTTCAGCACGGATCCATAGGGCTAGTTTCGCATATTCCAGTTTACGTCGTCTCTGGCGTAGACCTGATATCCGGTTGGCTATCGACCAAAGGAAGTGCTTACTCCTCAGCAGTCCGCTCCATCCTCCTTTATTGCTGGCTGTGAGACATGACCATTGAGAGTGCAGCACATGAAAAGGTTAGCTGTCTTTGATCATAGTTGCCTGCGTTCTATCTCTTGTGTGAAGTGGTATAGTAGGGTGAACAATACTGAGGTTGGGTTTAGGTTGAGTGCTAGGTAAGGAGCGTGAAGAAATCAATAGACGAGGTTGTGAAGTTACACCAATTGAGCTGTTTGGGACATGTCTTAGGCATGCACAACTAGCCATTGCCTTCCTCGACAACGAGCAATGTGAGCTGAGATAGAGTCAGGTTGGAAAAGAGCCAGTGATGGTCAAACCCAAACCAACAAGGCTTCATCAGTCAGTGAAATTCACAACAGCTAGTTTAAGCCAACCACGTAGGAAGGCGTAGACTTCCTGACTAGTTGGAATCCTCGGGACGGTGAAAACCAATGAAGGCTGGAGACAATCGGTGATATGACTCAAAATCGTTTTTAGTGGCTTGTGCAGATGCATCCACACCTTGTGACTTATAATACCCAATGAAACTATATTTCTCTTCGTCATTACTATTCCATTTGTCTCATATCCCTGTCTACTGTCTCTGTTTTGCATTTCTTTTCTTGCTTTGTGTGCTACATGGAGTGTGACCAGTTGAAATGCTGCAAATCAGTGCAAATTTGTATGTTGAAAACAGACAGAGGTTTTACAGGCATAGAGCAAAACTGTATGCAACGAATCCTTATAAACCTGACCTTTGACAATCAGGCTGGTGACCCTAGAGATGGTTCAGGTTGGCATGTGTTACTGTAACTTACAACATACAGTTAGAGATTTCCCTCGTCGCACAGCCAGCATACACATCTATCAAGATACACGTGCTTATAGACAACTTCAGGTGGTATACTTGAGAGGGTGAGAGTGGGTTCAGGCTTTTGCCACTGTTGCAAGAATAGTTTGCATTTAAACGGCCCAAAGCACACGCCATACTTATAGACACTGATTGCCAAATATCTAATTATCATTTCTGTAGCCTACTGTTATCGTGTGGTTAGATGATGCTGTCTGCATTCTCGAGGTAGAAAGGTCTTCCTTCAGACCTGTCTTAAGAATATCGTCGATTACAAAGTTAATCGGTATGATTGGGTGACCTTCTCTAAGTTCGTGTTAGATATAATGCAGAAGAGTTATGTCCCAGAACCATGATTTTGATGCAGTCATGTTCTCTGACCTGGATGTTTTATTCGCGAAGCTTTCAGTGCCTTACTTGGTAATATCTACAGCGCATACCTCAATTTGAAGTGAGCTTTAAAATTTCCTCACGAGTTTTCAAGTCATCTCTCCTAGTAAACTTCAACGTCGTGATTGGTTGCTTCCGTCTAAATTCACACCCTCTAGTCTACTTATATTCGTAGTGATTGTTTCCTTGATCTGAAGTTTGACTATTTTTGCATAAGATTTCTTCTTCAATGTGCTAGTTAACTGCCGATTCACTGGAATACCGGGCTTCCAAAACTTCTCTGGCGTTCTTGGGTTTTTTTTGCTGTCTAGTATTTGAAAGTTGGTTGTCCAAGTCGAACTGATGTCCGTAGTTGTCTATATGTAGTGATATGAGGGAGTGGATACCGTGTATTTTGACAATTAGTTTGTTTTCTTGGATACGAAGACGAACGGGACGTCTACTTTGACCAATGTAGTGTTTTTCACAATCGTTGCAACTTACTTTCTAGACGATGTTGGTTTTATCTTCTTTTGCTGTTGCGTGTTTTGATTGAAACATAGTTAAATGGGATGGTTTAGTTGGCTTGGGTGCGACATCCATTCCTAAAGGTTTGAAGAGTCTTGCAATGACTTCTGTATAGTGTTTTCGTGATGTTAACAGTTTTCTCAAGAACACTCTCCTCTCTATAAACGGAAATTTCAAAAAGGACTCCTGTGCAAAGAACTGAAGGCAGCCGTTTGCATCAAGCCACATAATGACTGTTGGCCTGCATTACAAGTAACGTTGTTCTGGCCACTGAAACAAGGTGGACACATAATTAGTTCATCCACGCCCTGAAGAAAACCCATCCTGCTCATCGCATTTCAGTTTCTCATGTGTTTTTTTGCGCAGCCTACGAAGCAAGATAAGATGCATTACTTTTAGACATGGCTGTCCCGTCTATTATGTAAAAACTAAAGGTTTGTTACTATATATTACAAAACTACGAAGTTCTTGAAAATTAATTTCTGTTTATTAAATTCTTCTTTTGAATTGAAGCTACTGAAAAATTTGTTAGTAGCCTAAGACGAAAAGACAAATTTCAACAATCATCCTACGTGTGATCATGTTTCTTCACCTGACGTCCAGTGCTGGCTTCCACTGGTTCTCTAACTGATATCAATCCGTGGTCAAACTCGTATAAACAAATCTAATCCTTACAAAGCAAACTATTGAATGGATAACAAAGTTTTTATATGAATTACATAGTGAACTAAAGACCATGGTAACGAAAGTAGTAGTACAAATTGATTTTGTACACAAAGTTCTGGTTTTATGTGTTATGTATTGCTAAAGCCTTTGCTATACAAAGCAAATGTGCTCGTGTTCCTTTTGGTAAATTTTATTTACTTTGTAGACTATATTAAACGATGAGTCAGATTCTGCGTGGTCAGTATCTACAATATGTTGCAAAATAGATGAATTAATATGTCTGCTGTCTCCTTTGCTCAGCCAAGCTGGGATATGCTCCCGAATGTTTCTCGACGAACGTCCTTCGTACCTAACTCTACATAAGTTGGTTAAAAATATAAGTAAATACACGTGGTATTGGACAACCGCGGTAACAATTCCGTAAGTGTAGGTTATTCGTAAATTGGCAGGAAAGAACGTTTTTCTCAATAATCATGTCAGCCAATTTCTAAATTGAATCGCTTGTAGTGTCACTCTTAAATTCTAAGTTTAAGTGCAACCCTTCTTTAGCTACCTTGTTTCTCTCTGTATTTCTTCGACGTAATTTTCTTTGTCTCCTTCGAGACATGCACAACATTTTCTTGAAAGACGATTTCAAAAAGGTTCAGGAGTACATTTTTGTACCCAAGGTCATAGTAATCATGATAGCTGGATAACTGATGACTTCAAGTAATTAGTTTCATTTGTCAAGCAGTGGCAGCATGCACTAAAAATGTCAGGAATAATTATTTCGTTTATTGAGATACACTGCCATCCACGATTACGTTTTTCTCATGTTTAGTAGAAACTTGTGAATTAGCAGGTTGTAGACATTTTAAATACTCGCTGGAGTAGAAAACACCATTAGACATCATATTTGATAGATTAAAACAAACTATACAAGAGAAGTTATATGCGATTTAGTGATAGAATATTTTGGTAGCGTAGGTTTCAAACAGGCTGCCTATTAACCACGACAACATGCCGTTTACATGTAATGGGAATGTGAATGTTGATTCATCATTTAATTAATTCGACTGAATCAATTAGGGTCATCAACTGATATGTCCTTGTAACTGTCTACACTTTACATGTAAATAATGAATAACCAACCGTCATTTCAGGACTGAAATTTGATACCATTTCAGAGGTTAGTTAATTTCAACCATCGATGACCTTTTAGTACATGACAAATATGTACAAATATGTATAAACATCCGTTAATTCTCATTTTTGTTTAAATGAATCGAGTGGTTTATTCATTTGACCTTGTGTAATTAGGTTAACACATTTAAATTGAACAATTGTCTATATTGAACAAATTTCTGAATTATGTTTCCTTTATTTCAATAAATCAACTTGAAATTTGAGCACCTATTTTAGAAAAAAGGCGATTTGCAAATAAATAAGAAAAAGTTTTCATTGAAGATACTGTTGTCGGTGGCGAATTCATACACTTAGGAGTACACTACGATTTATATAACATTTTGTGTGTTTACACCCAGTTTGTCAAATATAGAAAATGAATAACGATGAATTAACTTTGATCACGCATTGATATCAGTTAGAGATCCATTTTAAACTAACAGGGAGTGCTGAACAAGCGTTTCGTCCCAATTTTGGGACTCTTCAGTAGTACCCATCCATCAACCAACCAAGAATCGGACCCAGAAGCTTCAAGATGCAAGACAAACTCGTTGGTCAGTCATGCCCTGTAGTTTAGTCCAATGGTTTATGAATTCCAACTTCTATCAATTTGCGATTTTTAGCGCCATCGCGAGCCAGTGTCATTGGTGGGTATTCATCTTCACAGTCGACCTGGTGGACGCTGCCAGTCACCATTTATCACTAGAACTCCAGGGATCTTGGTCTTTTAGTCATTCACGAGTGAGTATTAGATTAAATTTTCATGGGTTAGGTTATAGGGATTTTAATTGGTTTCCAGTCTGATCATGGATTAATATCTCATGCTATTCGGGTCAACTAGTCTAGACTTCGCCCATTTTTCATGATGCTTGTTGATGGTATCACTGTTTCGGATATTAACAAGCTTATTTATATATTTCTTTACACTACTCCACGTTTAAGTATTCCTTTGGTCTTTGATTTATGGCTTATGGACCTCTTGAAGTTTATTTTACCGGCTCTTGTTACATCGATAAAGTGTTAAATCTACTTTCTGACAGCAGTAAATTCTGGAAACCGAACGAGAAAGACAAAACGGAGTAAATCAGAAAGCATTTTAGCCAAGCTTTAAAAAGAATGAAGAACAATCATCTTATTCATGAAGAACTTAACGAAAATATTGGTCCAAGCGGATCTGTAATATCAAGACTCTATGGTCTACCGAAGATATACAAAGCTGGCCTACCACTCTTGGTTATGTGTGGATCTACTTACCATCCAATAGCTATGTGTTTAACTGGAATCATCTAACCCATCAGGGGGTAAATATCTATTCATCCCCTGAATGACACCTTCCGATTTGTTGAATGTTTACAGAATACAAATACTTCGAATAAGCATATGTTTTGATATACACTGAAGAAAGTTCTTCATCCTCTTCTTCTATCTTGGGTGTAATTCCAAGTTGAACTGTTATCAATATTTTGTTGTTATCAGTGTATTTGGCATTTTCTGTTTGTGACATTTATTAACATCACTTCACTAACTAACAATTGGTTCACTCTCGTCATCTACTGCATAGTTTATTTTGATACTTGTCTTCATGCTTGCTCTTTCATTGATATGCAGTTATTTTTGTGAATGTTTTTCATATTAGGCAGTCTTAGTCTACACTTGTGATGAGAGTTGGCTGCGAACAAGCCAAAATTGTAGACAACAATTTACGTCAATGTTCACGTCTCGAATCGGGGTCGTGAGAAAAACAATAACAAAGTTTAACCTTGAGGAAATCATCAGCCAATCACAGCGGAGTTAACGTGTGGAAATATGATTCGCAGATATATGGCTTAACTTTCTGAGAAACGGACGCAAAGCGATAACAGAATAACCTTCAGCAAGTAACCAACCAATCGGAAGACGTTGCTTCTCCTCTAACAATAATGTACATAAAAATGTATAAGTACCTCTTGGTTTTCTCAATAAACAATCTGTTGCCTGGTCCTTGTCTTCCGTTGTTACACACTTACTATTCTCCACTCCCCTCAAAAGCTTTTTACTTAGAATTTGATTATTCATTGTCGCTTTTAAATATTTCGCTGATGTCAACAATACTCCAAACTAGTTTTTATAATTCGAGCTGTGTACACTCGCTTGCAAAAATAAATAATTATGTATATTTTTTTAATAATAACACCTTTATTCTGTACATTATTTATAAAGTGGTCAGAATTTTTAGAAAATTTTATTGCATGATATCTTCAAATAAAATATTAATTGACAGTATATCCTTCCTATGCCACAATGGTCTCTGAGCTGAACCACAAACCATTCCACTATGATATTTCTGCGTTTTCTCCTTCAAGAAATCCACGATATGTGTGATTGGTTGGAGGAATTCATCATGAGCTGACATCAATTAGAGAACCATTGAAAAACCAACCAGGGAGTACTGGTCAGCTGGCTGTTTCGTCAGCCTGATTTGAGACTCTCCATCAGTACGTACCCACCGCCGCAAGGGTTCGAACCCCACGACCTTGTGGTTGCAAGTCGAGTGAGCTAGCTCGTAGACCATTAAGCCATCACTGGGACCTAATCCAATGGTCAGGCCATGAATTCCAACTTCCGCCAATTCACGATATAGAGCGACTACTTCGCAATGTCTTTTTCAGTGAGTTACTGCCTCACCTTCAACCTGTTGTACCCTACTGGCCACGGCTTCCCAGTAGAACTCCAGGTTAACTGCCTGAATAAAGGCAGTCGCTAGTGAGCATCAGAATAATTTTCAATTATTGGTTTTGTAGGGATTTTGTTTGATTCATTGGAGCGTTTCATCAGGTAGGAACCCCGGTGGTGCGTACCTCAGTCTTAAACTAGGACGAAACAGCTGTTCAGTACTTCCTGCAGGTTTTCCAATGGTCCTCTAACTGATGTCAGCTCATGCTGAAACACTTCAACCAATCAAACAAAACACCCCTACAAAACCAATACTTGAAAATCCACGATATCTAGTTGAAAGCCAGTTGTATGATGTTCAGAAGTCCATTTTGATACCCAAGGACATAACTGGAGGACTGTTATCTCTCATATTCTGTTGGAACACGTTGCCATCCACAATCACACCATTCCTTAAGTCAAGTAGGAACTTGTAAACATTTTAAATACACACAAGAGTAGACAATACCATAAGTAGAGGTCATATTTTAATCGATTAAAACAAACCGTATGAGAGAAAATATATGCAATAGAAAGATGTAAGTTTTTGTTAGACCAAATTTTGATCAGGCCGCCAGGTAGAACAGCTGTTTTTTCCTCATTTGAGACCCACAGGCAGTACTTGCCCACCTTCAGGGTTCGAACTCATGATCTTCCAGGCACAAGACTAGTTTTGTAGATCATTCAGCCACTGGTGTCTGACTGCCGATAAGTCCCAAACTAAGATAAAACAGCTCCTCAGTACTCCATTCTGGTTTTCGAAGGTTCTATAATTCCTATAAACTAACTCATGAATATACATAATTTCGAACATACACTGAAGTGGGTGAATTCGCCTATGAGAAGAGACTTTGCTGAACTGTTTGTTCTTATTTACACTATCTAAAAGCTTGTCCTTCATTTAAGTTCCAGTCTATGAAATGGCTGGTGTTCAGTTGATCAATAAAGTTCAAATTGTATTCACTCTCTAACTCTATTTATTTATTTTCGCGTTCTGGTTTTTTCACATGAGAATAGACTCTTATAAACACTGAAACACATGCACACAAGTACTCAATAAGGCATGCACGCCCACACACCCACACAAACACACACGTACGCACTTCAGAAGCCTTATATTCATTTATATGATATGATATTTTTTGCATGTGTTTGTTTGTGTGTTTTGAACAGTGTTCATTGATTAATTAAGAACTTTTATAAGTTTGTTCTCATTATGCTTATTGTGTTTAAATTGGAGTGTATTTTATGGTCTGAGTAGAGTAAATAAGTAAGGAAGGCACAGTCAATCGATAAGGGTTGTGAAGTTATTTCAAATGAGATGGCCAAGGGATATGCTTCACAATAATAATAATAATAGTAATAATAATAATTTGCTTTATTCCAGAAACAGTACTAGTGGTACAGTGTGGAATTTTCAGCACATATCTACAATATTTGCATCTAATTTTATCCAACGTTTAAAAGGAGTATTTTCAAAAAAATAAATAAATAAAAAGACAACAACAGCAAAAAAACACAAAATCATTTTTTTAATGCGAAAAAATACCAAGAAGTACAAGGGAAAATAAACAGCATATAATAATATCTCAGTATTGGGTAGTGGAAGCTATGATATGGTTATGCATGGTGACAGTAAAGCTATAGTCATACAAGAAGTTATGAAATGATATTTAAGAATGTTTATCGCCAAGATGATCAGTTAATTTGGTTGAAACAACACTAAACAATCATAAAATAACATTTCACGGTTGTTGTTTTGTTTTTTATTGTCAGTTCTAGTGCAGTGTTTGTAGTGGTAATGTGAGTAATCCTGCATAAGACAAAATTTTTTAAGGTGGTGACAGTGGCGTTCACAACTAATGACTGTCAGTTAATATTGCCGAAAAAAATAAGAAAAAAACAACCACAAAAACTAGTAATTACATGATGGTTAATGACAGGACAATTTTGTAATACTCATAGTGCTAATATAGTCGGAACCAGTAGATACACAAAAGAAGGAATAGAGTAAAGTACAAAAAGTAAGCCAATGTTAATAATTTAGGTAGCTAAGTGTGTTTAAGAAGGAGTTTACTATAGAATACAAAATAAAAGAGCCTAAGATTATGTTACTAACAACAAAGCAAGTCATAGGTTTAGCGCTTAACATTGTCTCTGTCACTTAGAACACGGTCTAAGTATGGTATCGTTGAGTTCCTGTACTTGGTTGTACGAGCATAGATTATTTTATACTGATTTCTGGTTCTACTTGATGAGATACAAGGAGAGAGTTGGGAATAGAGGGGGTTTTGGGGGTCGGAGAGTATGGTTTTTGACCATTTCTCGCATGTATTTAGATGCCTTTCAACTGATGTAGTGACGAGCTGACTGATTTTTTTACCACTAGTCCTACTGACTACCTTCAACATCCTTCTCAGGATGGTGTAGTCCTTTTTCAGAAGACCGGAAAAGACTAACGGGGAGCAGTAAAGTAGAATAGGTAAGATACAAGAGTTGAGAAATTGTGAAAGTAGAGGTTGGGTGATTCCAGATGGAACAGTAACTTTTCTCGATGACGAGGAATATTAGATGATGTAGGATTCAGTTAGAAAAGAATTAGGGGTGGTTAAATCAAAGTATAGCATCAATCCATGAAATCTATGACTTTCAAGTATTGGTTTGCAGGGATCTGATTGGTTACAGCACTGATCATCGATTAGAGAACCCTTGGAAAACATTCGAGTACTGGACGGCTGTTTCGTCCTTGTTTACAATTCTTCATCGGTACACCCACACCCACCGGGATTCGATTCCTGAATAAGACGAAATGAGTTTCTCGTATTCCATTATGTGAGCATCCGTCCATGGGGCGGTATTTTAGAATTCACTATGTATGATATAACCGTCTTTTCTGATCACCTTTAATTTTTAATGCTTTTCTTCTGAGATTTCTTTTATCACAGCATTATGATCTATTTTTAATCAATACTGGCTAAAAACACTGACGAATAAGATAATTTACTTCTATTGATTATATTACATGTCCATTGATTGATTTATTGATTTCTTATTAACACTATTATGACCTCTTCCTATTGATTTTTTCATTCTATTAAGTAAATAGTCGGTTATTATTATTTTAATTTACACCTTCCATTGAGTTTCATATATTTTTTAATTCTATTTTCAGTCTTCTTACTGACTACTTGCTTAGCTCTTATTTTCTGCAGGAACTATTATTATTATTATTCTGTTGGGTTCCAAATGAAATAGGGTTAAAGCATCACATCTACACTTCACTCACTTCTGTGAAGTCACTTCCAGCTGGACCCATGATAGCCCATAGGCTTTTGTCTCGTCCTCCTCATCCTCCTCACACGATCCCCCTCATATCAGCCTTGGCCCAACACCCAACTCATCATTTACTATTCAACTCCCATTCGAGGGCCTGGCTCGTGACGTTACACAGTGGTCTCCACAAAGTATTTCTAGTCTCTCTCCATTTCCGCCTGCACAACCACCGTGTGATGGATTGCTGGTTGGTTCGTCGGTTGGTTGGTTGGTTGGTACAGTTCCTTGTTCCTTATCCTATCTGACCAGACATTTGACCTTCAGCATAGAGTCAGCAAATGCAGCTGTCAATGTAAGTTCATATTAGCCTATTAGGAATGATTTTGGCTGCGTGCCAAGTTAGTGGACCATTCAAAAGAACTGATTAACTTGACATTCATATTGAAGTCTTGGATCTTCTTTCTCATGCTAAGTACAATTGATTTCCACACTGAGTAATGAAGGCCTAACCCTACCTTTAATATCCTCATCCAATTTTTTTATTCCTTTACATTCCCAGTGGAACATAGAAGGGCTTCAAGCTAGGGGCTTGAAGTTTCTGTAGCAGTGGTGTTCATTTTTACGGGATGGAGTTGCTAGCCTCATGCCGGAGAGCCTTACCTCTTTGCCAATCCTATTGTAACAACAGAAGACAAGGACCAGGCAACAGACCGTTTATTAAGGAAAATCAACACATATTTATAGATTTTAATGTACGTTATTGTAGGTTAATGTTAGTAGAAAATACAGTCTTTTGATTGGTTGTTTCCCACAGAAATTTAACCTTGCATCTCTTTGTGGCTGTGTCAGATCATCTATATGCTAACTGTATCCGCCTACCCAAAGCCTTTGTTCTCATTTTCTCACCACCAATATTGGGGATATGAACAATGACGTCAATTACTGTCTACCAACTTTGGCTAGCAGCCAGCTCTCACCACACTATTACTGGCAAAGGAGGAGTGCATCGGTGGCTGGGGATCGAACCCCGGACCACCTGGGATAAATGAAAAAAGTAGCTTCTTTTTTGATGGTGGTTGACGCTTATGGTTGTAATCGGTTAAGTATTTTCATCACTTGTGTGTTCTCTGTTTTCTCTTAAGTTCCACTCTTCGTTGCTTCTTTTGTCAGGTTGCTGATTTTAGAATATAGATCTTCGAGTTCGTGTGGCGCTAGATACAAATAGTCCACGAAATCCGGATCTTCCAATGTCCTTTTGTCAGTCTAACGTATGCCCATGTTCTCCTTCATCACCATCTATTTTATCAGGAATTTCACTTATTATCCTATACATATATTTTAAATAACTTAGTAGCATGTCTTATATCGTCACTCATTTTACTCTTGTAAATGTTGCAAAAGTCAATAAGAGTGAAAGTATTTAGTTCTGTTTCGCTTCCAACTGCTTGATAGAGAATGTTACAGTGGTGGCCAGTTACAGTAGTTGGTGTTATTCATCGTCCCCCAATTTGATTTAATACTAATTGCTTAATGGATTGCTGTAATTATTTCAAATGTTAAGACTCCGTTTATTATTATTAGTTTATTTATTTCAGGATTTCATCATGAGCTGACATGGGATAGAGAACTATTTGAAAACCTAAAGGCAGTACTGGACAGATGTTTCGTCCCAGATCAGGACTCTTCATCAGTACATATTCACAGTCAGGGTTCGAACTCCGGACGTCCCGCCTACAAGGCGAGCTCGTAGACCTTTCAGCCATTGGCAGCCAATCCAATGGCCCATGAATTCTAACTTCTGTCAGTTAACGATATAGCGTGACCACCAGCGAATGCCATCTGTAGTGAGTATTTGTCCTCCCACCCGACCTGTTGTACCTCACTGCTGGTCACGACTTCTTACTAGAACCCAGGTAACTGCCTACCTGAATAGGGACAGTAATTTAAGAGCTCTTACGTAATTCCATATTTTCCTATGTATGTATACGCATCTTAATCACAACTGACTCATTAAACTTTTCATCTTATTGCGTAACTGCATTGCGCTTATTCAGCTTCTTTTATGTGTTGATTATCATTAATAACTATGTTATTTCGACAACGCATCACCACTACCCTCTTACCAATCTTCATTCCACCCCCCCAAGGTACAATTTGATTACTCATCACATTTTTGAAATGTTTTGACAACAATAACCCTAACGCATTTTTGTTCTTATCGAACAAACCTAATGTACATACTCATACAAAAATGGGTATATATAATTGCGATTGTACAGCTAACTGAATGATTTGACCGGCGAAAAGAGACTCTTCGCTTAACTATGTGTTTTGTTTTGTTTTCATTAATGTCTGGATGGAGAATATTCATGAACAAATTGTTTTCACGTAAAAATCGATAGAAAGAAAGAGACGAATCGTCATAAGAATATTTAATTCAATTTTAGATGTCTCCGTCGGTTGATTAGACCAAAGTGATCGGTCTCAGGTTGACATTTCAGCTTATTGTGTAGGTGCTCAGACGATGTCTGGTCATGTAACTCGAAGTCAGTTGGTGGATGGTGACCAGCAGTGGAATCTAGGACAGTACGCATTTTGTCCTATCCAGAACTCACCAACTGGATGTACCTGTATTCTCCAGTGAGTGAGTGATGGTGTTCCCACCGGGGCTCGAACTCAGTGCCCGTAAATTCAAACTCCAAAGCGTTATCCATTAGACCACTTGACCCACGCGTCTTGTAAATAATTCAATTCAGTTTAAATAAGACCCGTGGCTCAAGTGGTCTAATGTATAACGCTTCGGCGTTTGGAACTATGAGCACTTGGTTTGAGTCTCGGTGGAAAAATCATCACTCAATCCCTGGAGAATGTATATAAATCCAGTTGACGAGTCCCAAAATAGTACGAAATGTGCATTTTCCTGGATTCCACTGCTATTCACCATCCACCAATTGACATCATAAGAGCAGCTGATAATAGTAATCAATAACATAAGAAGTTGATTAAGGTCGATAGAATTACGTAATACAACAAATAGTTCAAGAAGTGAGTTGTAATCTCAACACTTATAGATAGAAAATAAATTTTATATTATCTTAGAGTTTAGGAGAATAGATGAGGCAGAAAGGTTCAGAGGAGCATAATAAGGAAAACAGCTGGGTTGAAAATAATAATAGAGTCCTCAACATGATAATAGAAGTGGATAAAAGCTTTCCTTTCTGTATACGCAGATCCAGTTTCTACACCTGGATGGCTAGAGTCTCAGCAATGCAAAGAAGGCGGAAGCGGATCGTCTTAGGCCGGTTGCTTTTCACTTTGTAGATCACCTTAATGGAGAAGTTTGTTGAGATAGAGTGGCCAGTGTCTACAAGGTGTGAGATTATTATTTCACTTCTTACAGAGTCGTTTCTACCTTTCTGCAACCTTACAGGATAATTTTCTTGCACCTTTTTGGACAGGATCTGCATCGAACGATCAATATGCCTAACTCCACAAGAACACATGCATGTAGAAGTGTCCTTTGAACTTTTGTAGGTAGGTAGAAGACTAAAGAATACTATTCTTAGAGCTACTGCGAAAAAAGTTTTTTGGTTACAGGATTTTATCATGAGCTGACATTGGTTAGAGGACCACTGGAAACCTGGGAGTACTGGACAGCTGTTTCGTCCTACTTTGGGGCTCTTCACAGTACGCACTCACCGGGGTTCGAACCTAGGACCTTCTGGTAACAAGACACTGTTGAAGAGTCCCAAACTGGGATGAAACAGCTGTCCAGTACTCCCAGCTTTTCCAGTGGTTCTCAAACCAATGTCAGATCATGATGAAATCCTGTAACCAGTCAACCAAATCACTACACACCAATACTTGAAAAAGGTTTTTCCTAAAGAAACCGAAATTTGTCTTAAAAGAAGCATAAAGACCCTATCCAAACAATTTACACCTTCTTACTCAGGTCAAACCAATTTTCACTAACTGAATTAGATTGACCTCATATTTTTGTTTTGCATTTGGCAGCCACTTACCTTTCAAGAATAAAACCAACCTATTTCAGTAAACATTAATCAATAAAAAAAAATCAATAACCAGACACTCTAACCATCACGATCGATGAAGATTCATAATTATGTATGGTATTGAATGAATTTATAACATACTGGATACTTTAATTGGACACTAGTTAATAACTAGTGTGATGTGTCTAGTCCTTTGTTTGGTGCAGACTGAATTCTATCAGTCAGGTTTGCAATGTGGCACGAAACCTAGGTCTAAAGCTCCCTGCCAACTGCCTCAAACCATCTAATATCATCAAATCAACGTGAACTGTGATGGCGAGCTACCTAGCATGGTGACCATATTGTAAACCCAATTGATAGAATTCAGTGTGCACACGAGAAAGAACTGGACACATCATACCAGTTACTAGTGTCCAGTCAAAAACATCCAATACAATCCTACAGGAGGTCAATCGTGAGCCAGCCCGAATAGCTCAGTGATAGCTTCTCTGACTACAGTAATCACTGGATGAGGCGGGTTCGAATCTCAGAAGAAGAGACATGACTTCCTTCAAGGTGGTTGCAGATACGCCCTGCTGACGAGTGCCAATAAGCACGAAACATAGGTCCAAGGCTTCCTATCGATTGTCTCCAACTATCTAATAACAACAGTTTAGAATGCTTCGTGATGGCGAGCCACCTAGCTTGATGGCTACATTGAAATTGGACTATTATTATTATTGTTTCCTTTAATTCCTAGAGGAACATAGGGCTTCAGCCGTGCGTCTCCATTGCGTTCGGTTCTCTGCCAACGTTTTCACCTGGCTCCACGTCTGCCCACACATTTCCATCTCCTCTCCACATGACCTCCTCCAAGTCACCCACCCTTGCACTGACGACCAACTCGTCGCTTCCCTTTCGGATTCCACTCAAGGGCTTGTCTATTGATGTCACTTGATGGTTTCCTCAGAGTATGGCCAATCCATCTTCATTTCTTCCTGACTATTTGTTGCACAATCGGTTCCTGGTTGGTTCGCTCCCAGAGATCTCTGTTGCTGATCATTTCTGGCCATCTGATCTTGAGTGGTATTGAGCGAAGACAACTGTTAACGAAGGTCTGTAGTTTGTTTGCGATGCTGTTTATGACGCGCAGCGCAAGTCTCTGGTCCGTATAGTAGCACTGACTTCACATTGGAGTTGAAAATCCGGATCCTATTTTTCATGCTGAGTACTGTTGATCTCCTCCACACAGACTTGAGAGTAGTGAAAGCTTGTCTTGCTTTTCCGATTCTTGCTTTGATATCCTCATCAGTTCCACCTGTAGTTGAAACGATGATTCCAAGTTAGGTAGGTAAAGGAGGTTGTTTCTTTCCGGTTCCTTCCATTTATGCTGATTGTTGTCTGCATTAAACCAAAGACCAGACGGATGACATTTGTTATACTATCTAGGGACCAATCAAAGAATTTATAACATTGGTATATATCAAAAATAATCAATAATATTTGATTACTATTGTCGATTATTTTAACTGTTAACAAAGGTTAATTAATTTACCAGCTTAGTCATATATACGTACAACTAATTCTATATAATAAATACAAGTGTGTTATTGTGTACGCTTTAAATTTTACTGATCAATAATTAACTGATTATAGAATTGTTTCTATTCATAGAAGGTCATTATTGATCGATATAGACAGTGTGGTAAATATGTTTGACAATGAGAATGACGTCTGTCAAACGTATAACAAAATGCGACACAGAGAAATGGGGAGAGAGAGAGAGAGTGTGTGTGAGAAAGGGAGTGTGCTTTGCGTCATCAAGCATAAACATTTTGACATAAAATATTGATTTCATCTAATTAGTCTATGTATAATGAAGCTCATAATTAAAAAAGGTTCCAAGTGGAGTGGTACATCTCCATTCCACCGTGTTGTCTCCTATTCTTTGTAGGTGGATTCACGACCGCCTGCAGGCTTTCATTTCCTATTGTTGGTATTAGATGGTTGGAGGCAATTGGTGATAGGAAGTCCTCCCTATCTGACCTAGGCTCCGTACTAGTTAGCATTCATCGATCAGTAAGGCGTATCTGCAACCACCTTGAAGGAAGTCATGTCCCTCCTTCTGAGATTCGAACCCGTGTCATCCAGTGAGTGCTGCAGTCAGAGACGCTATAACTGAGCTATTCGGGCTGCCTCACGATTGACCTCCTGTAGGACTGTACTGAATGTTTTTGATTGGACACTAGTTATTGACTAGTGTGATGTGTCTAGTCTTTTCTTTGGGGCAGACTGAATTCTATCAGTCGACTTTGCAATATGGCCACCATGCTAGGTAGCTCACCATCATGGTGCGCACGTGGCTGATAGAATTCCGTCTGCACCAAACAAATGACTGCACACGTTACAATAATTACTGCCTAGTGTCCAGTCAAAATTAATTGCCTCCATATCACCCAAGGACTCATGCCGAACTTGTCGTTTCTAATTCGAGTTCCGCTCAAGGGTCTACCTTGGGTGTGATGTCACTCAACGATCCCCTCAGCGTGAGTCCGATACATCTCCACACGTCTCCATTGCGTTCGGTTCTCTGCCAACGTTTTCACCTGGCTCCAGGTCTGCTCACATGCTTTCATCTCCTCTTCACATGACCTCCTCCAAGTCACATACCCTCGCACTGACGACCAACTCACCGCTTCCCTTTCAGTCGGGTTCCACTTGAGCAATGGCCTGGCGTATGATGTCACTCACTGAATGGTTTGTTTCCTCAGAGTAATAATAATAATCACTTTATTCCACAACAATAATAATTCACAGCATGGAATTTTCAGCGTTTCATTTTACATATTGCATTGGTTTAGCTCTTTTTATAATTATATAAATGTATAAAATTTTAAAAATATTGATAGTTAATAGGAAAAATAAAAAACCCCAACAAAATACACCATTTCTAGGTCATAGTGAATAATAAATAAATAATATAACAAATCACACATGCAATAATATGCATCATTACATTTTATAGTTTAGTTAATGATTTAAAAGTTGTAAAAGTTCTTTTCTGATATTCGTCTCTTCACACAATACTCGTGCCAAATATGGTACGGTCGAATTTTTATATTTTGTTGTACGAGCATAAATGTTTATGAAATTTCTTCTGGTCTTACCCGAAGAGATACAAGGAAACAATTGTGAATAAAGAGGATGTTCACTATCAGACAAGATAACTTTAGCTAAGTGTTTACAAGAATTCATGTGCCTATTGACAACAGTGTCGGTTAGTTGAGTCAAAGGGATAGCACTGACCCTACTTACAGCCTTCAATGTTCTTCGTATTATTATATGGTCTTTTTTGAGTAGCCCAGGGAAGAATAATGGGGAACAATAAAGAATGATGGGCAAAACACATGAATTAATAAATTGTGTGAGAAGAGATTGGGTTATACCTGAGTGCCTCAACTTCTTTATGTAATAAGTCAGACAGAAAATCTTCTTAGAAACTATAAGAATATGAGACGACCAGCAAAGGTTTGAAGAGAAACTAATGCCAAGTTAAGAAACACTTGACTTACTCTCTATCATGGTACCATCAATATTACAACAATCATGAGATTGGATCAATCCATGCATGTCTTTTTCACTTCTCAAGCTGAAATCAACAGTATTACATTTAGTTGGATTTAGTTTCAGACCATTTGAGTCAGACCAATCCTTAACTTCAGCTAAGAAGTCATTCATATGGGAACAATCCGATGTGGAAACTACAGGGACGGAAACTGTCAGATCATCAGCATACTTAATAAAGTTAACTTTGGGTGAGTTCGGAAGGTCATGCAAAAAGAAAGAGAAAAGAAATGGAGAAAGTACTGCACCTTGAGGCACACCAATTTCAGTTAGCTGAGAAGTGGAGCGCTTTCCAGCCAAAACAGTATGCTGTTTCCTATCCTTAAAATAAGAGGACAGCCATCTAGTTGCCCAGGTCTCTGTCTGTGCTGAAATCATCTTTCCTAATAAAAGTGTCCTAGGAACAGAGTCGAAAGCTGCAGTATAGTCTAAAAAAGCTGTTCGAACGAACTTAGCACCCTTATCAAGGCAGGAAACAATATTGTGGTGTAGTACAACGGCTGCATCTAATGTACTTCTTCCACACTTGTATGGCCAGCCAATCCATCTCCATTTCTTCCTGCGTATTTTTGCACAGTCTATTCCTGCTGGGTGGGTTCGCTTTCAGAGATCCCTCACTATTGCTGATCTTTCCTGGCCATCTGATCTGGAGCGAAGACAGCCGTTGATGAAGGTCTGTAGTTCGTTTGAGGTGCTCTTCATGACGTGCCAAGTCTCTGATCCGTATAGAATGTAGCACTGACTTCACATTGGAGTTGAAAATCCACACCTTATTTTCATTTTCATGCTGAGTGCTGTTGATCTCCTCTACACAGACTTGAGAGTAGTGAGAGCTTGACTTGCTCTCCCGATCCTTGCTTTGATATCCTCGTCAGTTCCATCTGCGTGTAGTTGAAACGATACTTCCCAGGTAGGTGGGTAAATGAGGTTGTTTCTTTCAGCTTCTTCTCATTTATGCTGATTGTTGTCAGTTGTTGTTGCTGTTGGTGGTGTTGCCCAGGAATCTTCATCACCTGTGTTTTCTCTATGTTCACCTGAACTCCTTCCTGTCTTTGATGCTTCTTCTACCAACTTGTTGCTTTTCGCTTGCATATTTTCCGGTTTGTGGGAAATAAGACATATATCATCGGCGAAGTCCAGATCCTCCATGTTTTTTGTGTGGGTGCATTTTATGCTTGTCTCCTCGTTGCCCACCTCTGTCTGCCGCATTATCCAGTCAACTGGAATCAGTAAAATCATTGGAGATAGTAGGCAGCCAGCTTGTCTTACTCCTGTCTTCACTTCGAAGGATTCCGTAAATTATATCATAATATTAGTATCAATAACACAAAATTATAAGATATTGGGGATAGTGAGGGTCACCATCAAATTACAAATATGGGAGAATGACTGAGCCATTTTTTATTCTAATTACACAGTAAGTCATAAGTTTCACGTTTAACACAATCTCTATCACATAGAACGTGGTCAATTGGGTCAAATGGGGTATTGTTTAGTTTCAGTACTTAGTTGTCCGAGCAAGCAAATAGAGTTTTATAATGAATTCTAGTCCTCCTACCTAATGAGATGGAAGTGTAAGGAGAGTTGAGAGGATAGAGAAGGTGTTGAGAGTTAAACAATATGGATTTGGACAATTTCTTACACGAGTTCAGATATCTACCAACTACAGTATTAACAAGCTGACTAAGTGGCACACCACTTACCCTAATTTTTTTTATTGTATCCTTGGGTTACTAGTGGAAACAGAGGGCTTCAACTGCACGCCTCCTCTTGCTTCTGTCTTCTGCTGTACTTTTCACTTGCATCCGTGTTAGTCCATACTGTTTCAACTTCCATTCACATGATCTTCTCCATGTCACCCTTGGACGTCCCACTCACAGCTTCCCTTTCGGGTTCCACTCGAGCGTTGGCCTGACGCGCGATGTCACCCAGCGAGTGGCCTCCTCAGCCAATGAGTGTCCAATCCATCTCCACTTTCTCCTGCATATTTGTTGAGCGATTGGTTCTTGTTTTGTTTCTTCCCATAGTTTCTTGTTGGTTCTTGTTCTTTCCGGCCATCTGATCTTCAGTATAGAGCGAAGACAGCTGTTGATAAAGGTCTGCGACAGGCTGTTGGAAATATTTTATGTGACCCGCCAAGTTTCTGATCTATCCGTATGGAAGAAGTGACTTGACGTTTGTATTGAAGATCCGAATTTTGTTGTTGATGTTGAGGAGTGACGAAGATTTCCAGATTGGTTTCAGGTTGATGAATGTGTTTCTCGCCTTCCCGATTCTCTCTCGATTTGACATCTTCGTCCGTTCCACCTGTCTGTAGTTGAGACAATGCTCTCTAGATAAGTGAATGAAGTAACCTCTTTCAAATCCCTCCCGTTGATGGTGAATGGCGCTGGATGTTGCTGTTGTTGTTGTTGTTGGTTGATTATTCTCATAACCTGCGTCTTGCCTTTGTTCACCTGGAGTCCTGTCTTTGCTGCTCCTCCTTATCGACCAGTTTGTCGGTTTTCGCTTGTAAGTCTTCGATTTTGTGTGACATGAAACATAAATCATCCACGAAATCCAGGTCTTCTAGGTTCTTCAAGTCGCTCCAGGATATCCCTGTCTTCTCGTTTCTCACTGTCTGAGGCATAATCCAGTCCACCACAATTAGGAATATCATTGGTGATAATAAGCACCCTTGTCTGACTCCTGTGTTTACTCCAAGCGCCTCTCTGGGTTTTCCGTTGTGGAGGGATCACTTGACATGTGCCGTTATCGTACAGTTGTTGAATAAGGTTGATGAATATTTGGGGTACGCCATAATTGAGTACTTGAGTAGTTTCCAAATTACTTCACGGTCAACGCTGTCGAAGGTCTTCTCAAAGTCTATAAAGTTGAGGTAGAGGTTTGATTGCCATTCCATACTTTGTTCTGTGATGATGATGCGTAGAATTGCAATTTGGTCAGGATATGATTTGCCTTTCCTAAATCCAGCTTGTTCTGGTCGGAATTCTTCATTCAGTGCGTCTATTATTCTCTCTAGGATGATGCGACTCAGGATTTTACTTGGCGTCGACAGGAGCATGATTCCTTGCCACTTCTTGCAGAGTCCCAGGTCGCCCTTCTTTGGTAGTTTCACTAGGTAACCTTTCCTCCAGTCAGTGGGCACCTTTCTTTCCTTCCAGACCTTTTGAAATAATGGGGTCAGCATATCTGCTGTGGTCTCTGGGTTCGCTTTCAGTGCTTCTGGGGGTATTCCATCTGGTACTTACCCTGAGCAATATGACATAGGCCTTTCTCAGTAGCCAAAAATATCGAAGGGAGAAAAGTAAAACACAATGGTTAGATGTTGAGTGATACACCTACCTGATTGTCATAACTTCTTAATGTAGAAGGTTAGACAGAGCATTTTCTTACAAACAGACTGGTTATGGGGATATCAAGAAAGTTCAGAGGAACCAGCCAAGGTATTTTATGCTTGACTTATTTTCTCTATCAGTGACCTCTACGCTATAAGCGTCATGTGAACGAATCAGCTGGTGTGGGTAACGTTTATACCTGGAGGTGAAGTTAAGAGTCTGACACTCTGAGGGATTCAAGGTAGGACCATTAAGCCTAGAACACTGGATAATGTCCTACAGAAAGCTATTAAGTTTGGAACAGTCAGATTGGGAATGTTATCAGCATATTTAACAAAGTATATTTCTTCAGAACAAAACAAGTCATGTAAAAGAAAGAAAAAAAGGGAGGCGACGCAACAACACCTTGAGGGGCATCTGCTTCAGTCAGCAAAGAAGAGGACAATTTACTGCGTTCTGTTTGAGAAATAAGAATGCATATAGTTAACAGTCCATCTGTGAGTCGATGTTATGGAAACTTTCTTTAATCAAAGACATCTGAGAATAGAGTCAAAAGCAGATGCACAAACAAGGGTAGAACATAGAACATGTATTTAGCTCCATTGTTAAATCAGGAAACAACACCACGATGTAGGACAGTAGCAGCATCTAAAGTACATCTACTCTGTCTTTATATGGGAACTGTTCAGTGTCACTGAAACTTTTCAAGGAAGGTTCAAGTTTGAGTAAATGTAATCTTTCCATTAATGTCAGAAAAGGAGAAGTGATAGAAATAGGTATGAATTTTAGATTTATACCAGTACATGATTTGGATTCCACTCTAGCGATGGCCTGGTGTGCGATTTCATTCGGTGACCTCCTCAATGTATGCCCCATAAATCCACTTCCATTTTTTCCTACATATTTGTTGAGCAATCGGCTCTTGCCTGTTGGTTTGTTCCCATAGTTTCTTGTTGCTTATTCTGGCTGGCCATTTGATCTTCAGTATGGAGCGAAGGCAGCTGTTGATGGAAGTCTGCAACAGGCTGTTGGAAATCCTTTTCCTGACACGCTGGCAAAGTTTCTGACCCGTATAGAAGAACCGACTTGACACTGATGTTGAAAATACGAATCTTGCTGAGTGTGGAAGATTTACAGACTGGTTTCAGGTTCGTATCTTGCCTTTCCGATTCCAACTGACTTTGAAATCTTCATCCGTTCCATCTGCCTGTAGTTGAAACGGTGTTTCCCAGATAAGTGAAGGAGGCAACCTCTGTTATATCTCTCCTGTTGATGGTGATTGGTGCTGATTGTTGTTATTGTTGTGGTTCACTGGTTATCTTCATCAACTCCGTCTTCTATATGTTCACCTGGAGTCCTTCTTCGTTGCCAGCCAGCCTCTTCAGTAAATTTGTTACTTTTCGCCTACAAGTCTTCGAGTTTGTGCGATATTAGACATATTTCATCTGCAAAATACAGATCTTTCACAGTCTTCTTATCTGTGGTCCAGTGTATTCCTATCTCCTCGCTTTCCACAGTTTGACGCATAATCCAGTCCACCACAATTAAGAATATCATCGGCGATAACAGGCTAGCAGCCTTGTCTTACTCATGTATGCACTTCGAACGCCTCGTTGAGTTTTCCGTTGCGGATTACTTGACAAGTGGCGTTGTAATATAGCTGTTGAATCAGGTTGATGAAGACAGACTTGAGCACTGCAAACGTGGTGTTGTAGTGGTTTCCAAGTTACTTCTTGGTGTACACGAATAGTGGGTCGTCCTAGGGTGAGAGATTACGGCCAATCCTGGACCCAGTTGAAGAGGACGGCAGAAAACAGAACAAACTGGAGATGTGTTGTTTAACCCAGCCCTATGTTCCACTCGAAATGCAAGGGAATAATAATACCAGTATATGGTTTGGGTATCGGGATAATTTTAATATCTTTCCAAACATCAGAAAAGTAACCATTGAAAATGTTGCTAACAGGATAATATAGAATATCCTCACAATTTCCGAGGACGACATCAGGCACACCATCAGGAACAAGGCTGTGTGAAGGTTCTAGTGAGTACATCATCAAGAATACATCAACAGCACTAAGAATATGAAAGTTATTAACCTTCCTATTTGTAACATTAGCAATGACAACGTTCGCAGGAGAGAGAGGGAGAGTATGAAAAACTGATTAAGAGTACTCGTATCAAAAGAGGAAACAATGACATTTTGCTGATCACCAGTAATTAAATTGAAAAGTTTCCATGGGCCTGAGGAGATTTTCTGTGATAAGAACTTTTGGTTATAGATCCTATTTAATCTCTGTATTTCTTATTTAAGTAGTATGTTCTGTCTCTTAATTTGACTGCACACTAGTCGGTAACTAGTGTGATGTGTCTAGTCCTATCTTCGGTGCAGACTGAATTCTATCAGTCATGTTTGCAATATGGCCACCATGCTAGGTGGCTCGCCATTACGGTACACTGTGAATTTTTGGTATTAGATGGTTGGAGGCAATCGGCCACAGGAAGCCTTGGACCTAGGTTTCGTGCTAGTTGGCACTCATCAGCAAGGCGTATCTGAAACCTTGAAGGAACTGATGTCCCTTCTGAGATTCGAACCCGCGTCACCCACGTCTGACTGACTGCAGCACTCGGTGATGCGGGTTCGAACCTCAGAAGGGACACCAGTTCCTTCAAGGTTGCAGAAACGCCTTTCTGATGAGTGCCAACTAGCATGAAACCTAGATCCAAGGCTTCCTGTGACCGATTGCCTCCAACCATCTAATACCGAAAATTCACAGTGCACCAGCATTATCTGTCATCTTGTATAACCTTTCTTTCTCTGAGCAAAAGATTTTGGGCTGAGGAGAGGAGAAATGGTCAGATCTCAAGAAGAGTATATCTTTTGGACAAGAAACATCAAGACAGAACTTGAGATAAGATGTTATATTTGTGACTGTGTCATCTAGAACTTGTTCAGTAAATAAGTCCTAATTACTGTTATTTAACATGCTTCTCAGATTCTGTATATTGTCATTAGAGTAATATCTATGTTGTGTTTTCTTGTCAAGGTGCAAGAAGGCCTTTTTGTGCAGATTTCTACATATTTTCGGCGAAATACGTATGCTACAATGATCAGAATTAAGTAGTGGGGCTCTTATCCGAGCTGCAAAAATATGCCAAAGTCATTTGTAAACACTAGATCAAGCGTATTTCCTAGTCGTGTTGAGAAGTTGACAATATTTTCATGACCTAATGATGTCATGAAACTGTAGTCACAAAAACTGAAGTCACCAGTAACTATTGACAAGGAGTTTCCAAGGGAGGCAGCAGCAAAGGAAGTAAATTCATCAGTCAATATAGTTCTGAGAGACTGTATCCAGGTGCAGTACAAAAGTTTGAAACATATATATGTAGTTATATTTGGACAGATGCTTCGGTAGACATTTAGTAGTGAGGTAGTCAATTTTGTCACTGAAGAATCTAAAACATACATTATTTGAAGTACACCATTGATAATTGATGAAGGTTGCAACGCCAGCGCCTCATTTCTTCTCAGAGCTATATCGATCTTGTCTGAATAATTTGAAACCATTTAGACAAACTAAATTACCATCATATATGTCATAGAGCCAGGTTTCTTGAAAAGCTATAACACCTGCACATTGCGATCTACATTAGAGGACATAAGGGATTATAGACAGTTAATTTTCCTTTCCATGGAACTACAGTTTGTGGTCATAATCTCAGGAACAGTAACTTGTTACAATGGAGTACTTTTTAAAGCACGCTGCCACCCAGAATGGTGCTTTTACTTGGGTTTTTTGCAAATTTGTAAATCCGAAGATCTAGAGTTATCCATGAGGTACTAACTGAAAACGAATATATTTCTTTGCTCAAATTGTTGTTTATCTAAGCGCTTAAATGGGAATTTTTAGATCACGTTTAATAAACGCCTTATCTGCGTTACATTTTCACCTCAAGTTTGGTTGGATGGAAATCAAAATAGATTGAATATACACTGGGGCTACCCTTAGGTGACATTTTAAGAATGACTGGATATCCAGTGGAACCTGAAGATTAACGTTGGATGCCGTGGCCTGCTTGAATTTTAGGTTACCATAATCATCCATCAAAATATAACATATGATTTCTCATATTCATTTTGTTTCCATCTATTAAAGTATGACCTCTAACTGTATTGTTTACTCTGACGAGTATTTGAAAAACATTTACAACTTGCTGATTCTAATTTTTCTACAAAACATGAGTAGAAGCGTTTTCGTCGATTTTAGTTCATCCCAGTATGGGAGATGGTTGTTCCTCAGTGGTACCCTTGGTTCACGAAACGTATTCCTGAGCATTTAGTAATTGGCATTCAACCGAATGTCGTCTGTTTCTGGAAGAAGGTAAAGGACAGACATCATCATAATGGATTGGTTCGCTCTTCAGGTGAGACAGAACTATGTCACATGATCTACTGTCAACTAATCTTTTATTTGAAGATCCTGGACAAAGGGAAAATATCATGTATTAAACTCGGCTGAAAATTCTGTACATTATATAAACATAGTTCTGAATAAGGCTATTATTATTGCATTATATTGTATTGTGGAGAGAGTGTAATCTTAAAAATTCGCGTCTTTCAGCCCGACGACGAAGACTGATCCTTCAGAACTGTCCACAAGGTAAGGCAAAACAATACCAGAGGATTCTGACACTTGTACATACAGGCGTCACTAGTTTTTCTTCAATTCAAGCTCCCAATTTATCGACATGTAAAACTTTAATGCTTCCAAATTTATTGTTTCGCTAGCTTGTCAGAAAAATTTACCCGCTGTTATAGAAATAGGAATGCATGAACACCTACTGTTAATCACCAATGTTTAACAGTCCCTAGTTTATTTTCCCCAGCCAGCTTGACAACAGAAAATACACAATAAGACGAGTCCGAGAAAGTGGAAATGACAGAAATGAGAATATTAAACATAGTGTGTGCAATTCTGGCCTGGGGGAGTAGGCGCTTTTAAAATAGATGGAATCGACTAGATTTTTAACAGTTTAACAAACAGTTAATCAAAGGATCATTTCGAATTAAGAAGTACTTTTATACCTGATGGTTGCTTTTAAAAATTTCAAACGTTCTTGAACAAGAAGTGACAACATATGAAGTTATCTTTCGTCTCATATTGTTTCGTCATCAACCAAAGCACAGTGTTTTAATTTGAATTACTTCATTGTGATATCCCAGGACACTCAAAATTCTGAAATTAGGCGATCATTAAGGAGAAATTAGTGCTCAAATTGTTGTTTATCTAAGCGAGCAAATGTAAATTTTTACACTGCGTTTAATAAACGCCTTATCTGCGTTACACTGCCATCTCAAGTTTGACCACGGATTGATATCATTTAGAATATCATTGAAAACTACCGCCAGGGAGTACTGGACAGCTGTTTCGTCCTCCTTCTTTGGGACTAATCGGCAGTACACACCCACCAACAGAGTTTGACCCCGAAACCTGCCGGTTTCAAATCAAGCTGGTGGACTATTCAGCCAATGGGACCCGATTTAAATGGGCTATGCATTTTAACTTCTATCAATTCGTGAATTTAGTTGTGACCACTACTACCAGGTTTTTAGTGATGGCCCTCTATCTGATATCAGTTTGCGGTCAAACTTGAAATAAATCCAATCCCTGCAAACTAACTTTTGAACATTTTCATCTATTTTATTCAACTATTCAGTTTGGTATTCTCTTAGTGAATGAGCTAAGAACATGTCTATGAGTTAATTAATTTCACTATGCAATCTCTGAGCAGTCTTCTAATATAACTCCTAGTAAGTACCGTTGTTCTCTTTGAAAACATGTTTTTGGATACCACAAAGATTTCCTGGACATACCAAACCTATGGTAGAGTTATTCATGTAATCCATGTGAAGAACTCTTCGACATGGAGTAGTAGTTTTATATGTATTGGATACAGGTAATAGCCAGCTGATTGGTCAAAAAATCTACCAATCAGAGGATGGATTTTTTTTTTTAGACTGACGCCTACGCATCTGTAGGCAAATTGCACTTCACTTAATGTTGTTCATTATCATTGTAAACAAATTAAATTTAGAACACGTAGATTAAATGAAATGAATGCAGTTCATCCCATGATGTTTTGTTATTGTTCCTATATAACATTAACTAATTATTGTTAAATATAGAAGCCCTTACTTACTTCATCAACCCACATATTTTGCTTATAAACTTTATGACGAATGTGGGTAATTTATGGATCCACACAATTTATTATTTGGTGTATGAGCGTTCAGTAACGTTTTATAGAGTTAGTGAGAAAACTGAGAAAAGAGTAAGTTAAAGAATAGAAGCTTCAGGGATCAAAAGCTGGAATAGCAAGTTGGTGAATTCGTGTAAATAAGGCAATATTCTTAATAAAGTGACGAAATAAGTATAAGAATATTTAAAAGGATTTCTGGTTGGTTTAAGGTTCTGTCCGTCTGTCTTTTTTCAACAAGGAACTGTGCACCGACGTGCAGCAGTTCAAGTCGCCACACTCCCTCCTTGTAGCACACAAAGCAAGAGAAGAAAGTAGGAGAAATGCAAAATAGAGACAGTAGACAGTGATATGAGACAAAGGAATAGTAATAACGAAAACGAAAACAGTTTCACTGGAAATCATGAGTCACAAGGAGTGGATGCATCTGCACTAGTCATTGAGAACGATTTTCGGCCATACCACTGATTGTCTCCAGACATTGGTTTTTACCGTCTCGAGGACCCCAACCAGTCAGGAAGTCTACACCTTCCTACGTGGCTGGCCAAGACTAACTGTTGTTGATTTGATTGCCTGATGAGGCCATGTTTTAGTTTGACCACCCCTGGCTCTTTTCCAACCTGATCCATCCTATGTCAGCTAACATTGCCCATTGTCGAGGAAGCGATAGCTACGGTAGGCATGCGTAACATATGTCCTAACCATCTCTGGCGATGTAACTTCACAGCCTCATCGATTGATTTCCCCTCTCTACCTAGCACTCGATGCCTAACCTCAGTATTGTTTACCCTATTATACCAATTCACACGGGAGATAGAACTCAGGCACCTATGATCAAACGCAGCTATTCAGCCTAATGGCAAGTTGCAGGTTAAGTTTGGCAAAGATGAAGTTAAGGTTAAAGCAATGGACAGGTTAGGGTTATGTTAACCTAATGAGGGTTGGTTCGAATTGGATTAGTGTTAGTTTAAGGATATTTTCACGTTAGAGTTAGGTCAAAGAAAGATTAGGGTTGTATTTAGGGTTAGAAGACCTAGATAATGACATGCCAGCCAGCGAAGTGGGCAGCTGTTGATAAACGTCTGCTGTAGTCTGTTGGAAATCCTTTTCATGAAGCACGTGCAGTGCAAGTTTCTGACCCGTTTAGAAGGAAGAACTGGCTGAGCGACTTGACATTTGTGTTGAAAATTGTAATCTTGCTGTTTATGCAGCTGACAGAGTTAATGCAAGAGATTTCGAAACTGGTTTCAGGTTGATGAAGTCGTATCTTGCTTTTCCAATCGTGTCTCGCCCAGTTTACTAGGTTTCTAGTTTTCTGGGCGATCCCGTGCCTGGGATAAAGAGGGAGGGTTTGGCGTAGAGCTAACAAGCCTACATCACATGAACATTCAAAGTGTTACAGAAACTGCAACGCAGAATACAACAACCTACAGACTCAAAATAATGTGGATGGAAATCTAAAGAGATTGAATATACACTGAGTTGACGTTTAAGTGAAATTTTAAAAAAAATGTCGTGCATAATTTTCGAAGTAGAGAAAGAACAGATGTCATCAAGGTGGATTGGTTCGCCCTTCAGGTCAGATGGAACTGTGTCACACTATGTGCTGTTAATTAATGTTATATTTGAGATATATACAAGTACTCTTGAGAATAAAGCTACTATTGCATTGTATTGTATTGTAGAGAGAGGGTGCAATCTTAAAAATTCGCGTCTTTTAGCCCGACAACATAGACTGATCCTTCAAAACTGTCCACAAGATGAGGCTAAACAGTACTCCCTGGTTGGTTTTTAATGATGATCCTCTAACTCATATCAGTTCTTAATCAGACTAGAAACAATTTTAACCTTATATTAGATTTCAAACTCTTACTTCCATTGAGTCGTAGACTATTTGATAATTTCTTCTGATATGTAAAAACCGTTTCTGATTGATTGCATCAATTTATAACCCCCTCCGTATCCCTATTACTCAATAATAGATTTCCATACCTTTTAGAGTAAATCTACCTAGGATTTTACATCTTCGACGAAAGAAAAAATTTTTCAGTGAATTAGTTTTTTATTTTCTTCACGACTCAGTGAGTATTTTTGGTAATCACTTCACCGCCTATCTTTTATTGGTACTTGACCTATTCAATCTATGCATCTTGAAACCAGTTTTCACCTTCAATAGTTCTTGTTTAAGTTCATCCACTTGAACCTCCCTTCCCAAATCTTTAATATTCGTTCCCATTTTTATTATGTTGTATCAGTTTGCCCAGTTGAAGAATTTATGCTTTTCAAAAAGATGTTGAAAAGCAACAGTTAACCAGAAAGGTTTACTAACAAGTACGGAAGATTTGAAGGCTCAAAGATCAAACAAATCGCAGTGGGTAAAAAGCCCATTTTCATTCAACTTTATTTTAAAGGTGAAAATATTACAGCAGTTATCAACAGAAGATTGAGGACGTCACTAGCTAGAGCCTATCTTGCCGCTGGCTAAGCTGGTTCCCGTCTATCGAACGACTTGTTCTGTGATGTAATCAAAAGTCGACAGATATCCTTCTCATGTTAACAACTCCAGCTATGTATACAAATTTACGTGTATCTGCGCGAGCAGTTACATTGGGAGAACAGAAAGAAGAAGGGCATACCTCCGATTCTTTGAACATGTACCAAACGGTCTAGGTCTAAAGGGAACAAATACTTTAAACAGTGCCATCACCAGGCATCTCCTTGACACGGTTCATAAGGTGGACCTACCAAGATCGTTCGGAATTATCAATAGGCAAAAGAGTTTGATTCTCCTTAAGTTTACCGAAGTAATCTCCATGAAGCGCCTGAAACCCACTTTATGCTTTCAGAAAGAAGCAGTTATCAATCTTTCTTTGACCTGATATCTGCATGTTTTCACCCTCTTTTTCATTTAATTACGTAATGCCGGATGTTTTTGTTGTGTATAATTATTACTGTTCGGGATAAATTGTTTAGTAATAGTGTTATTATTATTATTAGCATTGTATGCATATAGTTATTGATTGATTTTTGTTTAAAAATCAATTGTCTGTGCAAGTATATTAAAATTGTCTTTGGACTGTAAGCAGCTGATGAGAAGCCAACGACATAAACAATGATGGTACCATTTTATTCAGCACAAACCCTGTATTGTTCTTGCTTTATTCAAATTGATTAGGTGGGATAAATGTATAAAGAATCTTTGAAACCACTGAACAGCTTTTTTTGACTATAGTTTAGGACTCTTCAGCCCACTGTGACTGTGAACGCTTAACATGCTTGGCTATGAATCTGAAAGTCACCAGTCCGACCTAGTCATACTCACTGGTCATATGTGTGTGAGTTCGCCAAACATGAACAAAACAACTATTTCTTGGTGCATGATTTTTAAATTAATGTCAATTAATTAATGTCACTTCTCAAGCATTGATTTTGTAAGGATCTTGTTTGAATGGTTGGATGATTTTATCATGAAAAAGTAATTTGATTTTCACTAACGACTTGCCGTATTCAGGCAGTTGACCTGGGGTTTCTAATAGGAAGCCGTGACCAGTATGATATAGCAGGTTAAAGGTGAGGCGGTAACTCATCGAAGAAGACATTGCGAAGTGGTCGTAGTATGTCATGAATTGTCGGAAGTTAGAATTCATGGGTTGGCCATTGGATTGGGTCCAAGCTAACTCGCCTGCCTTGTAGCCAGAAGGTCGTGGGTTCGAACCCTGTAGATGGGTGCGTACCACTGAAGAGTCCCAAACTAGGACGAAAAAGCTGTCCGTTACTCCCTTGTGGTTTTTCAATGGTCCTTTAACTGATGTCAGCTAATGGTGAAATCCTCCAACTAATGTCAATTCACCAGGTGCAGTGGTATTTTGTTATTTCTTACATAAAGATCAGTTGTTCATACAGAAATGAATTGTAACAATTGTCATTCCATATAGATGACAGAGGTCAGAAGATATTAGAAGAGTGCTCAATAAGCACAACATCAGAGTTTTCTTCAAAGCATCAGACACTGTGAAACAACCTTGTCCATTTAAAAGACCAAATCCCTAAGGAATCTCTATCTGATTGTGTCTACAAAATAAAATGCTTGGAATGTGACGAGGTATACATCAGACAAACCTCGAGGAAAATCAAGGTAATCAGAAGAAATGAACACCGCAGAGCATCTCTTCGACCACCGAGAAGTGAATCCAGTTGAACTAGAAAAGCTTGAAAAATCATCAGCCACAGGTCTACACGCTACGCTATAGAATCAGGACAAAAAATTGATTCTGATACTATTGAAATTATTCAGAGGTAACAAAGAACGTCTCATACCATCAGAAGCATTTCATATCAAATGGGATCCAAATGGTCTGATGAACAGGAATGATGGACTAAAACAGAATTTGACTTGGTTTTCCCCGGGTCACCCATGAAATGACAGAATCCACACGAATGTGATAAGCAGTTTCATTGAGTAAACACACGCCGCTTTTATAATTTTACACACTTATCCAATCCAACAATCTACACCTGATTTTGTTATCTTTACCGACTGGCCAACTTGATATAAACACAAAAATGCCTCTATGCTGATGAACGATGATTAAGTTGTTATATATAAGCTGAAATTTTTGTAAATTCTGGTTTAATAATACCACTCTGATAAAGCTATTAGCAGCCGCACTAAATAGCGAAACGTCAATAAAAGCAATAGTATTGTCTTGCTCTTCTTCATTCATTGGGAAATACAAAAAACGTTTATTATAATGAATGAATAATAACAATTGAAGGTTTTAAGTCAATAAAATAAGGGAAAAAAGTGCTGAAGGTGAAAACTGATTTCAAGAGGCATAGACTGAATAGGTCAAGTGCTAATAAAGAGGAATGATAGTGAAGTGATTCGTGAACAAAATCTCCACTGAAATTGATCAAATCCAATAAAAATGCTTTCAGTAATGAGATGATTATCCTAAAATGAAATACTCTTATGATATTGTCTTTCGTAAAAGAATATCATGGTTGGACTAATCGGAGAAATATAAAGGAAGATGTCTCCTTCAGTTATCTAAGCCAGACAGCATCATTTCAACTACAGTCGGTACAGATAAGAACTTAAAAACCAGTCAACCAGATCGGGAAGTGAAAGGAGACAATCACTAATCTGGAATTAATGGTGAGAATCTTCTGCACTCAGTATACGGAACAACATCCGGATCTTCAGTATAAACGTCAAGCCACTGCTTCTGAGACGATGGAAGTTGGTATCTCTATATAACCCAATTATGTATACCTTATCTTCAACGCACCATTTGCACAAATCTTTGTTTTGTGGTTCTTTTGGCCTTCATACTGTCTTTCTTTGTCTTCCTATCACGTCGCCCATATATCTGCATAACGCTGTCTTATTTACCTTCTCTGTCATCAAATCTATCTGCTTGCTAATTGATGTTATTATGCCGATGAAAGTCTCTTTATATACTACTGATAAATTTTATCAGTAGCACTCGCCACACTTTTACATGATACCACAATGAAAATCAGATGGTCAATCAGAAAGCCTAAGTAACAAGAAAATCTACAGTACGGTACAACAAATCAAAAAAGAACCGACAGATGCAACGACCAAAACTGACGTGTTGTGGTTTGAACGCTGAAAGCAAATTCACGCGTTCTACTGTACACTTTACTAGAAATTCCTTGAATTACGCGCGGTATGGAAATGATCCGAAAGTAGTGAATAGACATTTATTTGCGATAAAATCTACGGTAACATTCAGCAGTTATATTTTATCAAAACAAAAAATTATTTCTACACTGTCATCGTGGCAGCTATACTGATCAAGTTGGTTCTCATTTGCAAACTGACTGCTAGGATTCAACTGGAATATTCCCAACGTACTGGGAGATCAAAAATGTATCAGTAAGAAACACTCATCAAACAATTCTTACAGATAGTTCAAGGTCAGAATAATATTGAATCACTCAAACAAAGCCATAGTCGTAAAACAACACATTGTCAATATTACCATCACACAACCACAAAGTGAAGCGTTAAAACAGGAGATTTATTATGACGGGAACTATGACCTAGTAGACTCTGAGCAAATACTAACTTCAATGCTCAGGCTAATCTGTCCTAATCGCACGTCAACAACAACAACGATAATACCGCCGGGCCACAAAGACAGAAGGGAGTGGGAAGAGACCATTTTACTGTCTCAGAACAACGGTCGAAAAAAAGTTAGCAGAGCTTGCGAATATACTAGTGTTTAAAATGACCTTGAGAAACACTGACGTCATTAATGAGTTGGGACAGGGAACAACCAATAGGATTTCAATGGTCATAAGTAGGGTGAGAGAAAATCAGGTCATAAATCAATAAGTGAGGTGAGTGAAGTACGAAGAGACGTGTAGAAATGACATGCAGGAAATTAGGTCTGTACATATCAAGATTAAACAAGGACAAAGACAAGACAGATCATCCAGGATGGACCTTTCAAATAAGTATTTTGTTACAATATATATGCAGAAGTGCTGAAGGGACCTTCAAGAGAAATAACACACTACGACCTGAAGTGGAAACCAGATACGAAGCAACGAGTTCAGTGTAGGTCTGAGAATGACATGAAAAAATTCATGCTAGGAGGAAATGGTGAAAGCTTGTGATCAACCACTTGAAAGGGGTGATAAATAACCAAGTGGAATGGAAATGTACGGTTGAGCTCCTGTATTCTACTTACAACTCAAGGAACGAATAAGAACAATAAGACTAAGCATGACAGTCTATTGTTCAAGGTTGAAGTAAGTCGCCACGAAGCAAGAACATACACAATGAGGCAGAAGCCATGATGAACAGAATCTTATCATAATCATCATGTCTTTAATTCATGGAAAATTTTCATTGGGAAATATAGACAATCAAAACAAGTGATTCAGCCAACAAACTCTCCTCAACAACGAATTTATTATCAAGCTGCACAATCGTATATACACATATGGTTTTTAAGAAATTCTATCACCAAAGTGAATTGAATCATAGATGTGAATGCATAAAATAATAATAATATGAAATGCAATTAAAACGTTTGTGATTACAATCATAGTTAAATGTCAAGTGGCAAAACAATTAATGTCATATACAGAACAATTCACAGGATGCATAGGACTTGGAAGGAGTGCGTGCGGCTAAAGGATTAGTAGGCAAATAGAGTAAAAATAAAGACGTTATGCAAGATTGTGTGAAATTCGATAACTCAGAATGTAACATTGCAAAACGAAATTGACTTAGAATGATAAGTGGAGCAAGTGAAATAATACCGGGGACAGTTCTAAATGAGAACAGTAATAGTAGTAACAACTGATGTAATAAAGGAAAAGTATACGAAGTGAATCAACAAAACTAAAAATTAGTAGAGCCGAAATATGATTAGAGATTATCATACTTTAACAAAAAAGGGATTAAGACCATGAAAGTTGGAGGGGTTGTGCAAACTTTTTCTGTATACAAAGATCTGGCTTTTCTGTTTCAATGGCCAAAGCTTCAGTAATGCAGCGGATGAGTCGGATACGTAGTGATTTGTGCAGATTATTTATCTCCTTGTAGATGACTTCAAAGGTGGAGGCGGTAGAGGCTGAGTGATCATTATTGACCAGATGTTCAATGATCGCGCTTCTTATTGCTCCACTACCACCTTTTCGTAACCATGCAGGATAGTAATCTTGCATCCTCTTAAACTAGACTCGAGTTGAACAACCGATATACTTAGCTCCAGGTTGATAATAAATTCGTTAAAAAGAGTCTCTTCGTTGAATCCCTTATTTTGATTTTCATTATATTTTTAAGCACCAAATAATTCATCATGACAACAACTATTGACACTCCATACTCCACTCAGTCTGTTTTTCTGGATATCCTTGATCAGTATCAGTTTGTATCATACACAAAAACATGCACAAGTATCTTTCGTATTCTAATGCAAACACAACTAAAACACGATATGATATAATGTAATGTACAAATACACAGATTAATTTGTTTAAAATATCAAATATACTTTAGTCTATTGAGTAAACAAATATTCACGAATATCGTTGCTAAGCAACCAAAAGTATCAGTAAAGTGTCTAGAACTCAAGTTGCAGGTATATTAAAACTTCTCTGCACATGAACTTAATAATGATAATGTATTTAGGCTGTAAGCAGGTGAGCCAACGAAATAAACAATGATGGTACCATATTATTCTGCACAAACCACTGTTGTTCCGGCTTTATTCAAATTCATGAAACAATTCTCACAGTCAGTCCAAGCTCAGAATGAGGGGGACCAGCCACTAGAGACCAGTGGTAGAGAATCATGGGGATTTCTCATATTCTACTTGCAACTCAAGGAACGAGTAAAATCAATAATAATGCACATGACAGTCTGTTGTTCAAGTTTGAAGGGAGTCGCCACTAAGCAAGAACATACACAACACTGTAATCAACTGAAATATGAGATTACAAGTCAAGTGTCAAGTAGAAGGCGGCCATGGTGAACAGTAAACTAGGGACTTCCTTCAGTTTCATTTTCAGTATCATATCATAATCATCACGTTTTAAAATCACGGAAACTTTCCATTGGGACGTATAGAAAATCAAAAGAAGTGATTTAACGAAGAGACTCTTTTCAAACAACGAATTTACTATCAAGCTGTGCAATCGTATATACATGGTTTCTTCTTAAGAAATTATATCCAATGAGGGAGTTGAATCATAGATATGAATGCATAAAATAATAATAGTGTGAAATGCAATTAAAATATTTGTGATTACAATCATAGTTCAGTGTCAAGTGACAAGACAATTAATGACATATATAGAACCATTCATAAGATGTATAGAATTTGGAAGAGGTGTGAAATTATAGGAGTAGTAGGCAAATAGAATAAAATAAAAAAAATGTTATGTAATATTGTGTGGAATTCGATAACTTAGAATTTTATGTTGCAAAGTAGAAGGGATTTAGAATGACAAGTGGAACGAGTGAAATAATACCGGGGACAGTTCAAAGTGAGAATAGTAATCGTAAAAACTGACGTAATAAAGGAAGAGTATACAAAATGAATAAACAAAACGAATATTATAAGTTTCCAGACCGTAGACGTTACGAACTTCCTAGAATAATTTGAGCGCCGAGTCAGATTTTATCAATCATCCGAATAATTCTTCTGAAGAAGCTGTGGCTTACGCAGCGAAACGTTCAGAAAACAGATCTTGTTTTGGTTTTTCTTTAACTCGCTGGGATTAATTTAAATAATTTATAATGAAAACGAATATTAAGTAGTGAGGAAATATGATTGGGTATTACCATACTTTATCATTAAGGGACTGAGACCTTAAAGGTTGGACGGGTTAAACGAACTTTTCAGTATACAGAGATCTGGCTTTTATTTTTATTTTTTATATTTTTGATTTACAGTTTGATTCCACACCGTATTTTCAGTACAAGTATGGAATTTTCAGCATGGATATCGGTAGCCCAAATTCAGGTTGACCATAGATATCGGGTGTACGCCGGCAGAGGATCGAACCCCGGACCATATGCATGGTCGGCGAGAGTCCTAACCACTGTGCCACTGTTTCGATAGCCAAAGCTTCAGCAGTACAGGTGAGTCAGGTACGTAGGGATTTGGATAAATTACTCTTTGCCTTGTAGATGACTTTGAAGGCGGAGGCTATAGAGATAGGGTGATCATTATCGACCAGATGTTCAGTGATAGTGCTTCATATTGCTCCACTTCTACCTCTTCGTAACCGTGCAAGATAGTATTCTTGCACCCTCTTAAACAAAACTCGAGTTGAACGACCGATACACCTAGCTTCAGCCTGATAATAAATTCGTTGAAAACAGTCTCTTCACTGCATTACTTGCATTGATTTTCATCACGTTTTTAAGTCCTAAATAAATCGTCATAGCAAATATCCACGCTTCAAACTCAGTCTGTTTTTATGAAAATCCTTGATCAGTATCAGTTTGTATTATACAAAAAAACATGCACAAGTATCTTTCGTATTCTAATGCAAACACAACTAAAACACGATATGATATAATGTAATGTACAAATACGCAGATTAATTTGTTTAAAATATCAAATATACTTTAGTCTATTAAGTAAACAAATATTCACAAATATCGTTGCTAAGCAACCAAAAGTATCAGTAAAGTGTCTAGAACTCAAGTTTTACTATCATTTTCATGATCGTTAATGATGAATATAGTTTATGTGAAATCATCGATTATTGTTAGATGTGATGGAATTTGACTGGTTATGAGGTGATTATCGTAAAGGGTTAGATAAGGACGGTATGTCAGTTGATGAGGTTGTGGAGGCGAATAGATTGAGATAGGCAGCACACGTGTGGCAAATGCTAATTAGCCTCCTTCCTCGTAGAGAAATGTGAGCTTAAATGAGATCAGGTTGTAAAAGAATCAGTAGTGGTAAAACCAAAACCTTGATATCTCTAACAGTCGGTTTGAGTCAGCTATATCGATCGGTTTAGACTGTCTAATTGTAGTCTTAGGGATGCAAAGGCTCACCGGCTGAAGATTACTGGTGATCTGAGTCAAAATCGTTCCTAATGGCTCAGATACATTCAGTCTTTGTGACGTCTCATATCCACTGAACAGTCGTGTTTTTCTGTTATGATCGAAACTGTGACCTAGTGGACTATGAGCGAATACGGCAACTCTAAACAATAGGAACCAAAACCGAAACGACCTACGAACTCACAAACGACCTTGAGAAACCATTCAGGTGACTCTGTTGCTTCTAGAAGTAATTATGGATGCTCTACACCTTTTCAGTTGTAAATTCGCTCCGGATCTTGTTTTTGATTACAGTTTGGATAACGAATTGATTGATAGCAAGGTCGAAAATTTGTCAGTGCGGAGGTGATATACGTATACGAAAATACACAAACTGCTTTGATGGGTTTGTGCAATAGATTTTGGGCATCGAGGCGATTCCTAATCGCAGTGCAGGTGTTTTATTGCCTATTGTCCAGCACTCAGTGCTGCCTGGGACCACTATTCACACAGACGATTGGAGCAGTTACGGTCAATTGTAGAATCTCGGGTATATTCACCATGTATTCAACCACACAAACGGTTTTCACAAACTTTTGGATGGAACTCATACTAAATCAATCGAAAGTTTCTGGAGTCACCTAAAAAAATGGATTACATTGGTGAATGGATCTAGAAATCCAATCATATACAGTTATCTTGATGAGTTTATGTATAGAACTTGGTTTAACATAAGTATGAAGACACCTATGAGAAATTGGGTGCTTTTTTGCAACATATACGAGAACGTTATCCATTGTAACTATTTTTTAACATTTCATTACTTATATATAAGCGATTTTTTACAGTTATGCGCCGCTTTTTGAGCCTTCTGATTGGTCGAAGTTGTCCTTAACAAGGTCGTTTCGGTTTGGGTTCCTATTGTTTAGAGTTGCCGCGAATACTAACTTAATGCGCTGGCTAATCTGTCCTAATCACACGTCAAAAACAACAATAACACCACCGGCACTCAAAGACAAAAGAAAAGACTGAACGTCAATAAGAGAGCTTCCACTCTCTCAAATAACAGTCAAAACGCTAGACAGAAACTCCGTATATATTATATACAGTTATGATGACTTTGAAAATGTAGTAATTCAGTGATGCATTAAAAGTATTAACAGCCAACAGGAACCCAGCAATCTAAACAGAGGGAAAAACAAAAGGCTCATGCCAGTGCACGATAACTCGCTAAAATAGTTGCTTTAAGCTTTTAGGCAAACCTAGATGTATATAATTTGTTTTCCATGTTACTATTCTTTCTCGTTCACATCTCTGCTGATTGTAAGTCTATTGAATCTCTTCTGTCTCCCTTTATGTCGTACAAGTACTGCGGCAGCTTGAAAATGCAAAAAAATATCTCCTAAAGTTTAAATCATCTCAATTTGTTGAAAGCAATAACACTGTTGATTATGTAATCACTGAATAATTCCCATTTTAGCATTAAGAACACAATATTCAGCGAAGAGATTCTTTTCATGACTTTAAGCCAGACCTTTGTGTACAAAAGAAGAATGTACAATCCCTACTTCTGCCTTAGCCGTAGAGAGATAGACATTTATTTATTTTGTTTATTTAGTTATTCTATGTACTCTTCCCTTATTACTACGATTATTATTATTATTACTATTATCATTATTATTTTTACTATTCTCACTCTGAATCTTTTCCACTTGACCCACATGTCATTTTAAACAAAAAATTATTAATTTTTATGTCTTATATTTTTATTTTTATAATATTGAATTCTGTCTTGTCAAATTTCACACCCTGTTATGTAACTTTTTATATTCGTCTACTAATCTTATAATTATGTACCCTTTTCCAAAATCAATACACCTTATGTATTATTCTATATATGACATTAATTATTTTGCCACTTGACATTTAACTATGATTATAATCACAAATATTTTAATCGCATTTCATACTACTACTACTATTATTGTTATTTCACGTATTCACACCTTTGAGCTAATTCCCTCACCGTATATAATTTCTTTAAACCTAAATATATACGATTGTACAGCTTGATAATAGACTATGGAATCGACGTGTTCAAAATGAAAATGTAGCCACCAATGGGAGTGTGAAATTGATCGAAATCTCTTTCCCTTTATGCATAAGTTTAGTTGCATGTACTTTCGTAAATTTCAGCAAATGTAGAATCCTTTATACATTTATTCTTTTTCGAAGGATTTGGAGATCTAATATCCACAAGATGTGCGTCGGTACCACAGTGGTTAGGACTCTCGCCGACCATGCACATGGTCCGGGGTTCGATTACCTGCCGACGCACACCCGATATCTATGGTCGGCCTGTAAAATTTGGGCTACCGATATCCACGCTTAAAATTCCATACTTCTACCAAAAGTACTGTGTGGAATCAAGCTGTAAAACGGAAAAAAAGAGTTCTCTTCAGGCATGAATTTCAGATAGTAGGTAGAGAATGATGAAAACTTATGTAGTAGAATGATTATGTCATTTGAATTCCATTATTGGTAAATTTTGTTTTGATTAAGTCTCACAGTGTTATACGGTAATGTTTACTGATGACGTTTCGAGCACAATTTATTACTGCTCATAATCATATCAAGGTAATCACACGACTTCCTAATTTCATTTATATAGTTCCATTGTTTTTCACTTGATTTGATTGGTAGTAATATTTTCCATAACATAACTAAGAGAGAATATAAGTCATCTGCAGTTATACCATATAAAGAGAGGACATCTGAGACACTACGTAAGATTCTCAATAAAGCAGGAATTAGAGTGGCATTTAAACCTACAAACTCACTCCGGGACAAGCTCTGTAGGTTAAAGAACACAGTGGACCCAATTAGACAAAATAATATAATTTACAAAATACCCTGCAATGACTGTGAGGTCAACTACATAGGTCAAACTAGTAGGTCAAGGGTAGTCAGATTGTCAGAACATAAGAATTTAGCTAAGGTAAGAATGGTTGACCCAGAGAAGATAAGTAATTTAGAAAAAAGCTCGGCAATTGCAATGCATGCATTAACACACAACCACACAATAGGGTTGTTGGGAGAGGGTTAAAATTCTAAAAAGTAATCTAGGTAGGTGGAGAGAGAGGTTGATTACTGAATCCTTGTTCATCGAATCTACACCCAACACATGCAATAGGAATGAATCATCACTCATACCCGAGATATGGGAAATAATACTACCAATCAAATAAAGTGAAAATCAAGTGAAAAACAATGGAACTAAATAAATGAATTTAGGAAGTCGTGTGATTACCTTGATATGATTATGAGCAATAAATTGTGCTCGGAACGTCATCAGTAAATATTACTGTATAACACTGTGAGACTTAACCAAAACAAAATTTACCCATAATGGAATTACACTCTACCACAGTGCACAATTTTTATTCTTATATGTCATTTCAAGCCAAGAATTTATCAAGGGAACTAAGTGTATAGAGTTGCTTCATTTTCAGTCGTGCTTCCGTTAATGCTCATCCGTGACACAATTGGTCAAATTGCAGCACATATTAGTTACCAATAACATCTTTATTCCAAACATTATTTCTTGATACGAATATGGGATTTTCCGCATGGAATACGGTGTTATTATTCCCTCGGATTCCTAGTGGAAAATAGGTCTGGCTTAAACAGTACATCTCCAATTTCTTCTGTTCCATGCTGTCCTCTTCAGCTGGCTAGCTACACGATTGACCATAATCTCTCATCTCCTCCTCCTCCCCCTCGCACCATCTCCTTCATGCCACCCTCATACTGACGACCCATTCTCCTCTTTCCATTAAGATTCCACTCGAGTGATGGATGGCCTGCATTGAGTGTGATGTCGTTCGATAGCCTTTCCAACGTATGCCCCATCAATCCATCTCCATTTCTCACTAACATATTGGTTGAGCGATCGGCTCTTGCTTGCTGATTTGTTAGTTTGTTGCCAGCCAGGCAGCCAACCAGAGTTTCTTGTTACTAATTATTTCCGGCCAGCTAGCCGGTTGATCATTTGATCTTCAGTATGGAGCCAGCCAGTGAAGTGGGTACCTGTTGATAAACGTCTGCAATAGTCTGTTGGAAATCCTTCTCGCGACACGCCAAGTACAGAATTGCATCTAAATTTCAGATCACAGGGGTGGTAACTAAAAAAGGGCGTTTCCATTTATAATGTGGTTGAATAAGAATATGGATATGAAATTAAACTGAGTGCAAATACTAACGACAATGTAACAATGAAAAATAAAAATAGGGGGCCATCTACCAAGAGTTCTGAAGTAAGTTGTCAATGTTCCACCTTACACACTTTTCTCATCACATAAAATGTGTGCCTGCCAAATAAGGTATCGTAGAGATTTTGTACTTAGTCGTTCAAGCATCCAGTCTCCTATAGTTGCTTATAATTCCCCTAACTGAAGAGATGAGGCTCAGGGTCTGACGGGATGATATTTGCTAATGTTTTGCAGACGTCCCTGTGTACATTGTCTAAAACAATATTAAAAGAGTTGGTTTAGCGGCACCCCACTCAACCTACTGACTGCTTTTAGCGCCATTCATAGGGCAACAAAGTCTTTCGTAAGTAGACCGGGACACATTAAGTGGCAGGAAGTGGCGAAGAAGCATGGGTAGAATGCCAGAATTAACAAATTGAGAAAGCAAAGACTCAATGACACCAGATCGTTTTAACTTCCTCATATAGAACGTTAATTGAAATATCTTTATAGAGACTAGTATGATGTTGGAAGACCAAGGATCAGGATCAGAAGAAACACACAGTTCAAGGTATTAACCAATCAAATATTCATTTCATTTTCCTATTGACTTACTGGAAAATGTGGCCATGACTAAACCGCAGTCAACTAAAATTCCAACACATCTAACGAAAACTCAATCTTTGTTTCATACCTAATTGACTAATTTGTTTGAAATCTCTTAAGATCAAGACATCTCTGTAGACCTAAAGAATAAGCAGGAGGACGTTCAACCTTTATTAATACTATGTCGATCATAAACATCTCACTTTATTAATATCAGTAAAAAGTTTGAGCATTGTGGATTAGATCAAATAAAGTATAATTATATTTTAATAGTTTACACACAATGATAAGTTTTGTTATTGGTTATATGCTGAATCCCTCAAAATGCCAGACTGTCGACTTCTCCCTTAGGCATAAACGAGATCTACAAACACTAGTAAGTTCTCATGAAGACTGTTGCATTGAGGGGACTAAAATTGAAACTAAGTCTAATGCAAAATACCTCGGTCTAGTTCTATCTTCTGACCTTACTTGGACATCTCATATCCTAATGATTTCTAGGAAAGTGTTCTGTCTTACCTACTACATTAAGAAACTTAGACAATCCGGAATCACCAAACCTCTACTTTCACAATTTGTCAACTCTTGTATCCTACCTATTCTACTTTACTGCTCCCCGTTAGTCTTTCCTGGTCTACTGAAAAAGGACTATTCCATCCTGAGAAGGATGTTGACAGTAGTTAGTAGGACTAGTGGTGTTAATCTCAGTCAGCTCGTGACTACTTTAGTTGATAGGCATCTGAATACATGTGAAAAATGGTCTAAAACCATACTCTCAGACCCCCAACACCCCCTCTATTCCCAACTCTCTCCTTGTATCTCATCAAGTAAAACCAGAAATCAGTATAAAAGAATCTATGCTCGTACAACCAAGTACAGGAACTCAACGATACCATACTTGGCCCGTGTTCTAAGCGACAGAGACAATGTTAGGCGTGAAACCTGTGACTTGCTTTGTTATTAACAACATAATTTCATACTCTTTTATTTCTCTCTTATTTCGTATTCTTTAGTGAACTCCTTCTTCAAACTACTTAGCTACCTGAAATATTAACATTGGCTTCCTTTTTTGTACTTTACTGTATTCCTTCTATTGTGTATCACTGGTTCCGACTATATTAGCACTATGAGTATTACAAAATTGTCGTGTCATTAACCATCATGTAATTATTAGTTTTGTGGTTGCTTCTCTTATTTTCTATACTTTTCGGCAATATTAAACTGACAATCATTGTTTGTGAATGCCATAGTCACCACCTCAAAAAAAAAAAAATTTTGTATTATTCAGGATTACTCACACTACCACCACAAACACTGCATTAGACCTTGGCAGACTTTGGTACTTTTTCGCATTCATAATTATTTTGTGTTTATCCTGTTTTTTCTTTTTTTTTTTTGGTTTTTTTTTTGCTGTTGGTGTCTTCAGATTTACTTTTTTTTGTTTGTTTAATACTTATTTTAAACGTCGGTAAAATTAGATGCAAATATTGTAGATATGTGCTGAAAATTCCACACTGTACCACTGTACTGTTCCTGGAATAAAGCAAATTATTATTATTATTATATTTCGAGCAAAATTACTGCCCGTGTTCACACCACTGTTGGAATTGTTTGATTCACACATTTATGATTTGTACTCGTATATATAGTTCATTATTTTTGCTCATTCATATTTTTTTTCTTCGTATTTGAGTTGTATTCCAAGTTCATTCATGTTTTTGTATCCAGAATTATATTCCAAGTTGTTGATAGTTGTACTGAGTCACCCTTGTTACATGTATCCGGTGTGACTTTAATGAATATCGATTCTGTTATAAGTCTTTCTTTCCATTTGTTCATGTTAGTTTTTAGAATACACACATTGTCCCAATCGATATTGTGGTTTTTGTCCCATGCATGTGCAGCTGTCGATGAATTTTTTTCAAGATTTTTGTAGGCTTGTGTTCCTGTTGGTTGACCTTTGGTTAGGCGTTTATGTTCATTCACTCTTATTTTGAGTGATCTGGACGTTTGCCCCACATATTTAGTCGGACAGTCAGCACAAGATATTTTATAAATCAAGTTGTTTTTATCCATCCTTTTTATGGGATCTTTTAGTTGATTTATTTTATTTTTGATTAGATTTGTCGGTTTAAAAGTTGTGTGAATGCCGATACTTTTGAGGTTTCTTTGAATTGCCTCTGATGTACCATTTTTATATGGTATTGTGACTGTTTTTTTGCATTCTTCCATCTTGTTATTCTCCGGCTTTACCCTCTTTTTTTCTTTTTTATATTATCTTTTATAAATTGTTTTGGGTAGTTGTTTTCGAGTAGCATCTTGAATAGGACGTTTATTTCTTTACACTGGTCCTCTTGCGTTGTTGTAAGTCTACGTATTCTATCTGCAAGACCTTGTATTAATCCTCGTTTCACCGTAAGTGGATGAGCTGAGTGATAATCGAGGAATCTTCCAGAGTGTGTGGTTTTTCTATATAGCGTTGTTTTAATGCTGCCATCTGTTATTCTTTGTATTTTGCAATCTAACATAGGCAGTTCCCCAATTTCATTCTCTACTTCCATAGTGAATTTTATTGAGTCGATATGGCTGTTTATGTGTGAGAAGAGTTTCTCAATATCGTTTTTTTTCACTATTACTAGTGTGTCGTCTACATATCTCCACCAACATTTTAGTGATGACCTGAATGGTTTAAGGGCATTCTCTTCCCAATAATCCATGAATATGTCAGCTATTATTGGTGAGATAGGCGATCCCATGGCTACTCCTCCATTTTGTTGGTATATTTTCCCTTCGAATGTGAAATATGTTGTTGTCAGACAAAATTCCATCCCTTTTATTATCTCTTCTATGGATAACTGTGTTCTATCTTTTAGGCCATTATCTTCTTTTAGTTTCTCTTTCAGTGCATTCATGGCCATTTGAATGGGTATTTTCGTATAGAGACTGTTTACATCAAAGCTGACTAGTATTTCATCTTCCTCTATTTTAGTGGTTTTCAGTCGCTCCACTAATTCAAATGAATCTATTATTCTAGCTTGTGAGTTGTCTCTTGTTGGTCTCACTTTATCAAAAAGAAGTCGTTACCATTATTATTCTATTGGAACCACACAAAAACTCGGAGGATCTGGACTTCGTCGATGATATATGCCTGATCACTCACAAACTGGAAGATATCCAAATGAAAAGTAAAAAGTTGGCAGAAGAAGCATTAAAGATAGGACAACACTTCAGGTGAACATAGAGAAGACAGAGGTCATGGAGATTCCTGGGCAAAACCACCACCAACAACAACAGCAACAGACAACAATCAGCATGAATAGGAGGAACCTGAAAGAAACAACCTCATTTACCTATCTACCTGGGAAATATCGTTTCAACTACAGGTGGATAGGACTGATGAGGGTATCAAAGCATCGAGGATCGGGAAAGCAAGACAAGCCTTCATTATCTTAAGTCTGTGTGGAGGAGATGAACATTACTCAGAATGAAAAGTAAGATCCGGATTTTCAACTCCAATGTGAAGTCAGTGCTACTTACTATGCGGAGCAGAGACTTGCTGCGTCATGATGAGCACCTCAAACAAACTACAGACCTTCATCAACACCTGTCTTCGCTCAATACTTCGCTCAAGATCAGATGGTCAGCCAGAAAAGATCAGCAATAGTGAGGGATCTCTGGGAGCGAACCAACCAGGAACCAATTGTGCAAGAAATAAGCAGGAAGAAATGAAGGTGGATTGGCTGGTCATACTCTAAGGAAACCATCAAGTGACATCACAAGCCAGGCCACTGCTCGGGTGGAACCCGAAAGGGCAGGGTGACTTGGAGGAGGTCGTGTGAAGAGGAGATGAAAGCATGTGGGCAGACTTGAGGCCAGGTGAAAACTCTAGCAGAGAACCGAACACAATGGAGACTCACGGTTGAAGTCCTTTGTTCCTCTAGGAATTAAAGGAAATAATAGTAATAATAATAATTATTATTATCCGATTATGTTTTTGCGTCGGTAGTTTAGAGGTAGAACGCTCACTAATCACTCACATGGTTCGGGGTTCGATCCTCGGTCGACGCACTCCTAGATCTCTTAGCCGGTAGTAAGGCCATTAAATAGGGGAGGTTGGGATTGAGACTAGCAACCCAACCTTGTACTTATTTAACCACTGCTATCGCAACTTCAGAGCTCAATTTCGAGACCCTATGTTCCACTTGGAATGCAAAGGAATTCTAAAAAGAAGGATTATGTTTTTAATGCACACTCCCCTGTTTGAAATGTGTAATTTCATCTTGTTATTACAAACAGTCCTGGAACCTGCGCATCCCTTTGTTATATACATTCACTGGTCCACAGCGGTAAGCGTCTATTAGTTTCCTTTATTGTCTGATAAAGTATATTCTATTCACGAGATGATTCCAAGTGTCACCACGCATTGATATCAGTTATGGAACCACTGGAAATCAACCAAAGTATACTGAAAAGTTGCTTCTTCCTAGTTTTGAACTTTTCATCATTAAGCACCGATTGCTGCGGTTCGAGCCCAGAAACTCTCAGTTACAATTCAAGCAGGATCCTAGACAATTTTGCTACTGCCACCAGACTCCTTAATTGTTAGTCCATAAATTCTAACTCCTACCGATTCGTGATGCATTTAACGCGACTGGCACCAGCCGATGAGTTTCATCGGTGGTGGGTATTTGTCTGTACATGCGATTGCGTGGACCCCACTGTTAGACGTTTTGATTCATGTACTGGCCATTGAGTTGGGTTGCAGTGGCTGAATAACCAACAGGCTAGCTTGACCCGTAACAGGTAAGTTGGAGGTTTGAACTCTAGTGGGTTTGTACTGGTGAAAAATCCCAATGTAGGAGGCAACAGCTGTCCATTACTTCTTGGTGATTTTCAGTGATGGTTCTCTAACTGATATCAATCCGTGATATAGCCTGAAAGCCAAATCAAATCACTATAAATAAACTTATGAACACTAATCTGATGCTCTCAAGTAACCGGGTTCAGACCGTAGTTGCCTGATGTTCTATCTAGTGTGAATTCATACACACGGCCGCAAGTGAAGACAAATACTCGACGCCGATGACACTGGTTGATCCCAGTTGAGCTAAAATCTTGAACTAATACAAGTTAGAATTTATGGACTGGTCACTGAGTCAGTTCCTGTTGGCTGAATGGTTCACTAGCTAGGTTAACTTATAGCCGGGATGATTCAGTTTCGAACCGTAGCGGTGAGTGCGCGCTTCTCATGATTTCCAAGGTAGGACGAAACATCTGTCCAGTACTCATCGGTGGTTTTCAGTCACGGTTCTCTAAGTAATATCAGCTCATGCTGAAACTTGAAGCATATTCTCTTGTCTAAATTATCTCTTGTAAATTGTCTTTATCATAAATCATGAAAATGGTACTCCAACTTCTTCATTTCTACACACTTGAATAGCACTTCTGGTTGCTTAGCAACGATACTTGTGTATACTTGTTTACTTAGTGAGACCAAAGTGTATTTGATATATTTTAAACAAATTGTGTGTGTGTGCGTGTATCTCCAGTATTTATGCATTATATCATATCGTGTTTCAATTGTGTTTGTATTTGAGCATCAAAATATACACGTGTGTTTTGTTTTTGATGTAGTTGTGTTCTCTGAGCTAGCTGGATGGTTTATTTGCGAAGATTTCATTGCCGTACTAGGTAACATCTTCAACGCATACTCCAATTTTATTGAAGTGTGTGGATGTGTGTAAACTGAGACTGATTAGTTATATACAGAATGATGGATTGATTGTGGAGTCTGGATAGTTATATTTGTGATGAGTTAGCTAACTTTGAAATACGATTATTATTGTGACCTAATACTTCAAATATGGAGGGAATGTGAAGGAAGGCTTCTATGAAAATTTTAGTTGATTTTAGCATCGTATGTCTCCCCGTATGGGGATTATATTTCAACTTTGAACAAATAGACTTTCATCTCTTTTCTTATGTTTTTATTAATTCCATGAGGTCCCAGTCGAATATAGGTCCGCACTTGCAGAATTTCATTCAACATGGCTTTCTTTAGTTACATTCAACTGGTTCTTCTAGTATCATTCACTTTAGGTCACCCTCAGACGAACACCCAACTCATCAAATAATAGTAATAATAGGAATGTTCATATAATGTACAGGATTTTCAGCGGAATTTATTAAATGATATTTTCCTTTCTGGGTCTTCAAATATAAGATTAATTGACAGTTCTATCTGACCTGAAGCACAAACCAATCAGTTATGATATATCTTCTATGACTCCTTCGAGAAATACATAACGCTTTGTTTAATGCCAATTATAAAAGTTTCAGGAGTACATTTTGTGAACCACCACTCAGGAACGGTCATCTCATGTATTGGGGAAGAGTGCCATCGAGGTTAACGCTCCTCACCACGTTTAGTAGAAACATGGGAATCAGCAGGCTGTAAACATTTTCTAAGATACTTTTCAGAGTAACCATTACAGTTGGAGGCCACACTTTTATTATTTATTTAGTATTTATTGTTCCCTTGGGTTCCTAGTGGAACATAGAGCTTCAAATGCACGTCTCCATTTGCTTCTGTCTTCTGCTGTATTTTTTTTTACTTGCATTCATGTTATTCCATACTGTTTCAACTCATCTTCACACGATCTCCTCCATGTCACCCTGGACGCCCTACTCGCCGCTTCCCTTTCGGGTTCCACTCGAGCATTGGCCTGACGCGCGATGTCACCCAGCGAGTGACCTCCTCAGCGAGCGTCCAGTCAGTCTCCACTTTCTGCAGATTTGCTGGGCGATTGGTTCTTGTTTTCTTCCCATAGTTTCTTGTTGGTTCTTGTTCTTTCCGGCCATCTGATCTTCAGTATAGAGCGAAGGCAGTTGTTAATAAAGATCTACAACAGGCTGTTCGAAATATTCTTTGTGACGCACTGGCCAGGTTTCTGATCCATCCGTATAGAAGAACTGTCTGACTTTACTTTTTATTGAAAATCCGAATTTTGTTGTTGATGTTGAGGAGTGACGAAGATTTCCAGATTGGTTTCAGGTTGATGAATATGTTTCTCGCCTTCCCGATTCTCGATTTGACATCCTCGTCCGTTCCACGTGCCTGTAGTTGAGACAATGCTGGTTGCCTAGATAAGTGAATGAAGTAACCTCTTTCAAATCCCTCCCGTTGTTGGTGATTGGCGCTGGATGTTGCTTCTGCTGTTGTTGTTGGTTGGTTATTTTCATAACCTCCGTCTTGTCAATGTTCACCTGGAGTCAGTCCTGTCTTTGCTGCTTCTTCGACCAGTTTGTCGGTTTTCGCTTGTAAGTCTCCTATTTTGTGTGACATCAAACATAAAGCATCCAGTGGATTTAAATGAAATGAATGGGAGAAATAATATACAATATATTGATGGATGTTCATGTTAACCTAAGTTTCAAGGAGGCCTCCACATTCAGTGTTATTCTTCGGATTCCACTGGACATTTGATCATTCTTGAAATGTCACCTAAAAGTCTCCTCAGTGTATATTCAATCTATTTTGATTTCCATCCACATTATTTTGAGGCTGTAAGTTTCTGTCTGGTTCTCTGCTTGCCAGGGTTTCTCATAGGCTAATGCAAAAGGAGAATTTAAATATTGTGATAGAATAACATTTGGAAATTTAAAACGACTGATGCAGCTGAGAATTTATTTTCAATGAATTCATCATTAAGACGTGCAATCGTAAATATACGATACAAAGTGAATAAACAAATCGAAAAAATAAGTAGGTTCAACGTATGAATGGGTGTTATCATACTTTAGCATAGAGTGATTAAGACCATGAAAGTTGGAGAGGCTGCACGAGCTTTTCTGGCTTCTCCAACTCTACGGCCAAAGCTTCAGATATACAAAAAAGCCGGATACGTAGTGATTTGGGCAAATTATTTTTCGTCTTGTAGATGACTTCAAACGCGGAGGCTGTAGAATTTGAGTAATTATTATCAACCAGATGTTCAATGATCGCACTTCTTATTGCCCCACTTCCACTTCTTCGTAGCCAAGCAGGGTAATGTTCTTGCACCTTCTTGAACAAACTCAACTCCAACCGATCCAACTCGATATACCTACCTGCGCACGAGCAGGTAGATTGATAAACGCACATAGAGCCGGTCAACTGCAGGATCTTGTCCTTCAGGTAATTCAACCGAAAACGATATTCTCAATGACCCTGCAGGGAATGTCTTTTCAAGAGACTTTGACATCGTTCTTTTAAGGATGTTAGCAGCTAAGTCACCTGTGAATTCAAGGATCGTATACAGCATTTTCTTAGTTACATACGTTAAATCACATTTCATTGGTTTCAACTGTACGTTCTTGTCTATAAAACATGGCGTAATTCCACTCCCCATCAGATTTAAATCTTATTCCACAGCATCAGGACTATACAAATTATTCCATAATTTATTTCAGATAACAGTGTATCACTGTGTTGTACACATTAAACTTCGGAAACATGAAATTCCTTGTAACGTGTCTTGGTAACTATTGATGAAATTCTCCGTCAGGCTGTTGGAAACATTTTTGGTCGCTTTATGCTTAAGTCCATTTTGAAGTGCTGGTTTGTAGAGATTCAATTTGTTACAAGTTTTATCACGGATTGATATCGATTAGAGAACCATTAAAAACCAGGTAGAGCTAGATAACTATTTTCACCGAGTTTGGGACTATTCAGCAATGCTTACTCACGGGAGTTCGAACCTAGGACCATTAGTTTACAAGCCAAATTGCATGGTTTAGCATCCTGCCTTGTAATCTCTACTTCCTGGGTGTGTACTTCCGACGATTCCCAAACTAACACCAAACAGCTGTCCAATACTGGCTGGTTTTAAGTGAATTTCAAGTCGAAGCCAATTCGTGACCGAACTTAAGTCTATTTTGTCTTTATTTTTCATTGGTTAAACTGACATCCGTGCCTTCTATTGACATTCTGGCTCCCGGTACAGAAGCTCCGACGATATGTGAAGATTAACTATGATGTTGTTCGACACATGATAATTAGCAGTAGAATACAGTTTACACATTTCGGCCCATCAGCGACTCGTCATATGGATATATCTGGGGTTTGCAGGTAAATTCACTGGTTGACGAGTCCCAATTAGGACGAAACGCATATCCTGGATTCCACTTCTAGTCACCACCAAGTATAAAATAACTTTGATTCTTGTTTACGAATCCATTGTTTGACTAAACTGAACACATCGACTGATCTGTTAATTATCTTTGTGTACTTAGTACTTTAACAAATTAATGTATATGTGTTTTTGTGTGCAATATTTGTACATTACATTGCATCGTATTTCACTTGTATTTGTATTTGAACACAAAACGTGCATATTTGTGCGCATGTATGTGTGTGTCTCTGGTGTAAACAGAAATTGATCAGGTTTACCTAAACCAACAAACAGAGAGACTAAGTTTAGAGTGTGATCCTCTGTGATGATGAAGTCATTGATATTAAAACTCGTTGAGGCTGATGAGATTCGTCAAGGATGAAGGATATGTATGTAGTATGGCTTCTTTGTGGCTTCTTTCTGTTTGACACTTGACGTGTACTGTTATATATTTCAGTGGGTTGTAGTGCTGTGCGTCCGCATGTTTTGTGGTCACCTGTGAAATTTGAACGACCTTCTACGATCTAGACTAAGGTCAAAATAATTATTTCAATCACTATTTGATGACTGATGAGTGCAGCTCATTCATTTTGACATGATATCATAAATTTTCTGATTTGAGAGATCCAAGAAAATTCCATTTGAATTCGTTAGAGCATATGGCGTGTACTTTACATACCCATCTAAAATCACAGTTGGAATGTGAATTAATTTCCTTCACATCACAGTATTGCATCATTCATTTCCCTCTCCTTGTTGCAGAATAAGTCAGTAGAAATCCAGGATTGCTGAAGAACTGACAGATACCTATGAGCAGTCCACTAAGTCTTCTTCTGCTTTACTTATGAAAGCTGGAGTCAGTCAAGGTGCTGTTCTCTCTAATTTTCTCTTTTCTTTCTTCTTACACTACTTATCTCATTAGGATGAAATCAACTCTGTCCAATACGCTGATGATCTAACTGTCTGTCTTGCTGCCAGTTACATCCCAATCTCACTGTCCTAAATGGAATAGCTGTACGTGGGATATCAGCCTGACAGTGGTCTAAGCTAAATGATCTCACCTTAAATCCTTCTAAAAGTCAGACAGTTGACTTCACTCACCTTCAAGCATAAATGTGATCTACAATAACTAGTTCATTCATATGATGCTTGTAGCACAGAGTCAAGCATAAAATACCTTAGAATAGTTCAATCCTCTGATGTTTCTTGGTCATCTCATATGTTGTCGATTTCTAAGAAAATGCTGTGTCTAACCTTCTACATTAAGAAGTTGAGACAGTCTGAGATTACTCAACCTCCACTTTTACAGTATATTAACTCTTGCATATTACCTACTGTTCTTGATTGTTTCCCACCCACAGTCTTCCCTAGTCTACTTAAAATGTAGTATATCATATCGCGAAGGGTATCAAATGTTGTCAGTGGGGAGAACAGTGTGCCCGTGAGTCAGTTCGTTACTACCATAATCGATAAACGCCTGAACTTATGTAAGAAATGGTCCAACTTTATACTGTATGACTCTCAACACCTTGTCTATTCTGAAATCCACCCCAGCCGCTTGCATCTCATCACGCAGGACTAAAATCCATTATGAAGAATTATATGCTCGAACAACCAAGTACAGAAACTCAACTATGCCATATTTGGTCCGCTCGCATACTATGTGATAGAGACAGTATAAAGACTGAAACCTACGACTTACTATGTTATTAACAAAATAATCGGCTCTTTATCCTCTCCTATTTGTAATCTCTGGTGACACGATTTCAATTAGCGTATAATTTTATCCATTAACATTACTATCATCACTTTACACTTCTTGTACATTTACACTTTATTGTCACTGCTTATACCAAAGAAGCTGCTATTAAAAATCCTGTGATATTATTTTTTTTATTTTTGTTATTACTATTATTACGGTGTCCAGGTTAGATCCGAAACCGACTTCAATGTGAGGACAAATACTCACCAACGTCATTGACTGTCAGGCGCGTCGTATATCTCGAAAACGCAGAAATTAGAAGTGATAGGCCATTTGATTTTGACCTTTTGCCTGAATGATCAACAGGCTAGCCTCGGGATATAAATGCCCTAGGTGCTGTCATGAGTGTACATTTCCGAGTACATGATGAAAAAGCTGTGCAGCACACACACACACTGGTTTTCAATGGTTGTGCAGCCGACTTCTGTTAGTGGAAGCGAACAGTTGAAAATGCATGGTCTTCATTCGAAAACAATGCGATTTCATGTAATTCAACCTGGTTTTATAATGGGTTTAAGTTCCAATGTATTTCCGGACAAATTGTATTCAGGCGACATATTCTCATTGGTGTTAGGTGATTGGAGACTAGCGGTAGGAATCCCTGTGTCTTGAATTCATGACTGTTGACACTTGTTGACAAGGCAGATGTGCAAATCCTAAGGCCCTGTCATATCCTCGAAAATTCTTGACTGGTAGAATTTAGTCATCATCAATACAAAGGACTAGTCAGTAATTACTTCCAAGTCACTAATTAATTCATCCAAATAGCTCAGTTTTATTGTATCTGCAATCTTGAGGTAAGCGATGACACCTTGGAGATTGGAAAGTGCATCACCAACTGCCTTAAAACAATTAACGATAACTGAATGCAATATTTATGAACGGTTTGCCCATTTGAGGTACTCCATATTAGTTTGTTTATTAGATATATCACACGGTGTGAAACAGTATTATTTACTGCATGATGATGTTTCGAACGAAAATTGTTTTTCATAGTAATATGAATTTTTACTACACAACTTCGAAAATTCAGTTTTATAATTTTCTTCATTTCTTTCGCATTCGGACATATCAACCCGAAGTTAGCGGCAATTGAATTCACGCATGAATTGGAAAGTCAGGAAGGGGAGCTTCTGATGTTAGATTACAGCATAAAAAGGACGGGAAGATGGGAAGTGTTTGAAGAAAACCTACCCACACCTTCGCATAGGTATCTAGATTTCGGATCATCCCACCTTATATCAGTAAAAGAAGACTGGTGAAATGTTTAAGTAATGGAGCATAAAAACTAAGCAGTACCAAGGAAAATCTAAGATGGGAAGTGAGGCATATAAGAGAAGCTTTGAAACTTAATAATTACCCTGATAAATAAATCAGAAAATGTATAGGAAAATGTAAAACCAAAATTAATAATAATAGCAGTGATAGTGACAATAATAATACTAATAATGTCGACATGCATGTCAAAAATGCACAGAATAATGACAACACCAACAATAAGGAATCTAAATCATCAGTAGTACTTCCATACAAAGAAGGAACCTCGGAAACCTTTAGGAAAATTCTTAACCGTGAAGTAATAAAAGTGGCTGGCATTTAAACCTACCACAAACTCAATTAGAAACAAGCTTTGTCTGATAAAGGATCAATCCTGTGGAGCCAAATAAATAAAACAATTTAGTGTATAAAATAAAGTATAATTATATTTTAATAGTTTACACACAATGATAAGTTTTGTTATTGGTAATATTTCGAGCAAAATTACTGCCCGTGTTCACACCAGTGTTGGAATTGTTTGATTCACACATTTATGATTTATGAATCAAACAATTCCAACACTGGTGTGAACACGGGCAGTAATTTTGCTCGAAATATTACCAATAACAAAACTTATCATTGTGTGTAAACTATTAAAATATAATTATACTTTATTTGATCTAATCCACAATGCTCAAACTTTTTACTGATATTAATTTAGTGTATCTAATACCCTGCAGTGATTGTCAGGTAAAATAAATAGGTCAAAATAGTAAAACAGGGGGAAGTCAGACTAGCGGAGCAACACAAAAACCTAGAAAAATCTAGATTATTTGAACCCAATAAAATAAGAAATCTAGAGAATAAGATAGTGCAGCTATAGCACTCACTAAATGCAGTTACACACAACCATACAATAGGATGATGGAATAAGGTGACAGTTTTAAAATCTAATGTGGAGGGAGAGATTGATTACGGAAGCTTTATTATTTGTCGAATCAACAGCAAACACGTGTAATAGGAATGATTCAGCACCTCTCCAGTCGGACATCTGGAAAATTCTAATACCCCAACGACGAATGGAAAGGAATAAAGAAAACTATAAATTTCAAGTTTCGAAGTTGTGTGGTTATTATTTATTATTATTAATGTTTCCTTTAATTCCTAGAGGAACATAGGGCTTCAGCCGTGCGTCTCCATTGAATTCGGTTCTCTGCTAGAGCCTTCACCTGGCTCCAAGTCTGCCCACACGTTTTCATCTCCTCTTCACATGACCTCCTCCAAGTCACCCTCACACTGACGACCGACTTGCCGCCTCCCTTTCGGGTTCCATTCGAGCAATGGCTTGGAGTGTGATGTCACTTGATGGTTTCCTCAGAGCATGGCCTGCAATCCATCTCCATTTCTTCCTACCTATTTGTTGCACAATCGGTTCCTGGTTGGTTCGCTCCCAGCGATCCCTCCCTTTTGCTGATCTTTCTAGCTATCTGATATAAAGCGAATTATTGAGCGAAGACAGCTGTTGATGAAGGTCTGTAGTTTGTTTGAGATGCTGTTTATGACGCACCAAGTCTGTGATCCGTATAGTAGATAGCACTGATTTCACATTGGTGTTGAAAATCCACATCTTATTTTTCATGCTCACTGCTGTTGATCTCCTCCACACAAACTTGAGAGTAATGAAAGCTTGTCTTGCTTTCCCGATCCTTGTTTTGATATCCCCGTTAGTTCCGTCCGCTTATAGTTGAAAGGATGCTTTCCAGGTAGGTAAAAGAGGTTGTTTCTTTCAGGTTCGTTCCATTTATGCTGATTGTTGTCTGTTGTTGTTATAGGTGATGTGATTATAAACCACAATAAATTTTGTTGGAAACTTTGTCATCCAGTAAATAAAATATCGTTTCGCTGTGTGTGATATATCTAATAATCAAATTATTATGGAATTACATAGTACCACAGTGCTCAAGTTTTATACACATATATCGACTGAAGTGTTATCTAAATTGTAGTCCCAGTAGTTTCACTCAAATCTTCATCTTGAGAGAAGTTCAAATTCTGCTCCTCATTATTCACATCAAATGAATAAACATTACGGAGTTAACTAATAAAATAAAATAATCGAGGTATGTACTAAACACAGTAAGGACACTGAGGACTTTATTCTAGCATATTATATAATTCCGAATCACTCCTTCACTGAAAGTATTGGTAAAAGCTGATGCGTCGACGGTTTCATGATAGAATGACCGCCAACCACGCACCTGGACCGAGTTCGTTTCCTGAGTGATGCACGTAGAGAAGAAAAAGGTGATGAATATATCCATTCAACAAAAACAACATCAAGTACCGATCACTAGTATCAACGGGGGAGTCTGAAGGAGGTCACTTTCTCCACTTATCTTGACAGTAACGTTTCAGCTGCATACGGCCGAAATGAGGAGGTTAAAAGTAGGATCGGAAACAAGTGCAAAAATCAGCTTCACTCAGCATAAGAAAGAAGTTCCGGATATTCAACACCAATATCAAGTTATACAGTTCTCCTGCATAGTTCATAAACTTGGAACATCACAAAAAGTATTTCTAGCCGCCTATAGACTTATACCAGTAGTTACCAGCTCATCCAGTGGAACATAAATAGTTGAAAAGACAAGTTATGCGTCCAAAGGGATGACATGACGAAGATCATGTGAGGGGGAAAGAAAGATTTGTGAACAGTCGTGTAGTCAGCTAGAAAAGGCTGTCGAGGATAGAGTGAAATGGTGATATGCTTTTGAATTCCTATTTTCCACTCAGAACACAAGGGAATACTAATATGACTGCACTAGTATTTGGACCCGTTTTCTCACCGCTAGGCTATTCATCAAATACACTAGATGAAGATGAAATAAAAAATCTCACAAACGCCTTGCTACAAAACGACTATCCTACCAACTTTATAAAGAAGCATATCTATGAAACTACACACAAAACTAAGCGAGACACAATAAGTAAGTAAGAAAAAGCTTTACTTAAATTTACAATTCAAAGGCGATATATCCAGTGATATATTAAAGCGTAGATTAACGAGAGCAGTTGAAAGAACTTTCAGCGCCACAAAACTTCATGTCACTTTCTCAAGCAAAGCGATATTGACACTGTGCATTAAAGATAGATTACCCAAAATGACGACATCAATGTGTGTATATAAATTCAATTGCTCCTGCTCCTGTGGAGCTAGTTATATAGGTCGTACCCAAAGGAATTTATCTTTACGCACTCGTGAACATATTCCGGTCTGCCTTGGGAAAAGAGCGACCAAATCATTAAATAGTGCAATTCTGGCTCATCTAGTGAATAGCGAACACAACATCAAAGTAGATGAGTCATTTACAGTTGTGTATCGAGTACCAGACAATATCCCCAAAGGCACACGACTACGCCTCCCTAGACATAGCTGAGGCCTTAGAGATTAATAGAGAAAGACCAGACTTATGTGTACAGAAAAAACTTATTCACTCTCTCTCTGTCTACCCTGGCCCACTATAAGGTCACCAGGATCATAATCTTCCGTATTACTATTACCATTATTATCATTCTGTGATATCATGTCTTTACTATCCATTTCTCCACCCAGTTTATTTCACCTCATTGTTACTCCTAATTTTGTCAACCTTTGTGATTTTACACTAAGCCTACCAACTCTGTAACATCTTATTGCAATTTACAATTTAGCCTCTTTATTTTATCATTAGACATTATCAGTCAGCGCTGACATTCAGTGTCCCCTTTGTTAACGTGTGTTTGTATGTATTTTGTGGCTATCGCATTTCTCTCACCCCAATGACACTTGTATTCTGTTGACTATAAAACAGCACTATATCACCCAATTGTTCATTCACACTTCATCACATTTTTCTGACTATACACCCTATACACATTTGATTGACTATGTTAACTAATGGACTATCATCTCAACTTACACATGCACCCCAATACAGTTTCTGATATTATTTTCATTTGCCTTTATTGGCTATATGTACTCTATTATTCATGAATTTATAACTGTAGAGCCTGAAGAAGAAGTTATCGAAAACAATTGTTCGCTCAAAATCTTGTTTTGATTTCAATATGGGGATATTTCATTTACTGGAATACATTTGTCTAATTTCAAGTTCAGTCATAATCAATTTTTGCTTGTGTGAATGAATTAGCAATATGTCTTATACGATCTGCTGAGTAAATGCTTCGTTTTTCTTTTAACTGGAACCATCTGTGATGGGCGTATTTGTCTAACTCACTTGATAATGTCTGACTGAAATTGACCATGACGCGCCTGCATGATCGATTGACTCATCACTGCTAGCATGACATTTTTTAAAAAAGTATGACTCATCGCTCTAGACATGTGAATAATTAGTACACATAAGACAATAATTTACAGATATCCATAAAATAGGCCAAAATGTTAAGTGTGTAGATACCTGAACAACAAATTTGTACAGTTTTTGTCAAAAATGTTAAAAAATGGACACAGTGTACTAAACGTTTGTTCAGTCGACCTCTTTTTCGAATACAGGTAATTTTTGCCTTCGCAATGATTTCTACTCTCTATTCGCTCCGAAAATAGAGAAGACGGAGGTGATGAAGACAACTAACCAGAGCAACAGCAACAGTAACAACAACAACAACCAGCATCAATCACCATCAACGGGGGAGCAATTTGACACAGCTTACTTCCTTCACTTATCTCATCAGCTGGCATCATTTCAACAAGAGGCCAGCTGAACAAATGAGGACTTCATAGCCAGCCAGCCAGCCAGAATATGTAAGGTAAATTATGCCTTCATCAAACTATAACCAGTCTGAAAATCTTCTACACTCAGTTAGCCAACATAAAGAACATGATTAGGATTTACAACACAAATGTCAAGTCAGTCAGTCACTTTTTTCTAAACAGATCAGAAACTTGGTGTGCGTGTCACGAAAATGATTTTCGAAAGGTTACGGTTTTTTATCAACAGTTGCCTTCACTGGCTGCATGGTGAATATCAAACTGGCAGCCAGCCTACCGGTCATAAAGAATTAGCAAGAAGAAACTCTGGCTGTCTGGCTGGCTGATTGGGAACAGTTCAACAATCAAGAGCCGATTTCTCAACAAATATGTAGGCGGAAATGGATATGGACCGATCGGGCATACGTTGAGGTGGCCATCGAATCAAATCGCGCTCAGTGCAGGATATCTCTCGAGTGGAACCCCCATAGGAAGCGACTAGTGTGTCGTCAGTGTGAGGGTGACATGGAGGAGGTAAGCGCAAGGAGGAGGAGTAGGAGGACATGAGAGATTATGGTCAGTTGTGTAGGTATCCAGTTGAAGAGGAGAGCAGAGAATAAGGCGAAGTGGATAAGTGTTCTATTTGAAACCCAAGGAAATAATAATAATTACTTGCTACTCTAATCCCCGTGTTGTTTTCTCTGGAAGTTGTTACAGGAACAACTCAGTCGCGTTCAAAGACTCTTCAAGAACTGGTATATTGCCCTTGAATTGCAGTCGTATGTATAAAGGCTTCTTGTTTACGGATAGTGAGTAGTCCTTTTCCGCTTTCTTTGTCATGTGTTTCTTGATAAATTTGTCAGGATAACCACTTTCGATTAAAGTATCATATACCATGCCTAATTCATCTTCAATTACTTCTTCCGAGCATATAGCTCTAACTCTGTGGCTGAGGGTCTTTACTAAATTTCTTTTATACTGGAGAGGAACGAAGCTATGATAATGTGTTTATTGTCCTGTCCATTAACTTTTCCTATAAAAATTTCTCTTTATGTTACCATCTGGTTTTCTTGTAAGTAGGACATCCAGGAAGGCAATTCTGTCTTGGGATTCCTCTTCGCATGTGAATTTCATAGCAGAATGTACTTCATTGAATTCAGTAATGTTTGTACTATTATCCGAATCATTATCACAAAGAATGTAGGTGTCATCCATACACTGGCAATAAAATGAGAACTGAAGAGTCTTATACCAGGACAAAATACTTATCTTATTGTGTTGGTCTACTTACTGATGTGCTAGTTCAGCACTGAGACGATCTTGACACCCCTAAATTACTGGTTATGCTGTTGATATACCACGCTATACTAGTCCTGTTAAACACAATGGGTCTGATTACACCCTTAATCAGTACACTACCTGACCTGCAAGTACTGATTAAAGAACACAAATCAAAAAGACTCAGTTATGTAGAAGTGTACCCTGATGAGCACAGAATAAAATCTAGAATTCATTTGAGGGAAACAAATTCAGGACATATCTGCCCAGTACGGCTGAACCATGGGATCTGAAGATGCTCGCATTACAAGAACAAAGGGGGAGAGAGTACAAAAATGACAACCAAGCCTTGTCGGATGCATACACTTTAAAACGAAACTTTATATTATAATTGTATCCTTTAATTCCTAGAGGAACATAGGGCTTCAGCCGTGCGTCTCCATTGAGTTAGCTTCTCTGCTAGAGTCTTCACCTGGCTACAAGTCTGCTCACATGCTTTCATCTCCTCTTCACATGACCTCCTCCAAGTCACCCTTGCACTGACGACCAACTCGCCTCTTCCCTTTCGGGTTCCACTCGAGCAATGGCGTGTGTAGTGATGTCACTTGATGGTTTGTTTCCTCAGAGTATAGCCAGCCAATCAATCTCCATTTCTTCCTGCCTTTTTGTTTCACAATCGGTTCCTGCTGAGTTGGTTCGCTCATTGCCAGCGATCCCTGTCGCTGATCTTCTCTGGCCGGCCATCTGATCTTGAGTATTGAGCGAAGACAACTGTTAATGAATGTCTGTAGTTTGTTTGAGATGTTCTTCATGATGCGCAGTGCAAGTCTCTGATCCGTATAGTAAGTAGCACTGACTTCATATTGGAGTTGAAAATCCGGATCTTATTTTTGATGCTGAGTAAGGCTGTTGATCTCCACACAGACTTGAGAGTAGTGAGAGCTTGTCTTGCTTTTCCGATTCTCGCTTTGATATCCTCGTCAGTTCCATCTGCCTGTAGTTGAAACGATACTTCCAAGTTAGGTAGGTAAAGGAGGTTGTTTCTTTCAGGTTCCTTCCATTTATTCAGGTTGTTGTCTGTTGTTGTTGTTGCTGTTGATGGTGTTGGCCAGGAATCTTCATCACCTCTTTTTTCTCTATGTTCACCTGAAAGAAGGCCTATCTTCGATGCTTCTTCTGACAACTTGTTGCTTTTCTCTTGCATGTCTTCCAGTTTGTGTGAAATCAGACATATATCATCGGCGAAGTCAAGATCCTCCAAGTTCTTTGTGTGAGCCCATTTTATGCCTGTTTCCTCATTGCCCGCTGTTTGTCGCATTATCCGATCTACTGCAATCAGGAAAATTATTGGCGATAGTAGCCAGTCTTACTCCTGTCCTCACTTCGAAGGATTCCGTAAGTTTCCCGCTGTGGATTACTTGGCATGCAGCATTGTCGTACAGCTGTTGGATGAGATGTATAATTGTCGGTGGTACCCCTTGGTAGTAGAGAAGTAGTTGCCAAAGCACCTCTCGATCGACGCTGTCAAAGGCCTTTTCAAAGTCGATGAAGTTGAGATAGAGAGGTGACTGCCATTCCAGGCTTTGTTCAATGATGATCCGTAATGCGGCGATCTGATCAATGCATTCAAATTACAAACGAAACTTAAAATACCTGAAATATCAGTAGGCGTGTTGGATGTGTATTTAGTTAATATTAAGTTGATCAAGTTCCGTCTGTTGATTTAACTCCTAGGTGTATTTTCGTCACGTAAGTGGTGCTCTACAAATCAATCAGATCTCTACAATGCTAGTATCTCGATATTTTTATGTCGTCAGTTAATTCTCATTATCTTTCAGATACAATTTCAATACTACTCCAAATCAGCCGATTGGCGGCTAATTTTCCACCTGCAAACGTCATTTCTGATACTAAGATTAAACGTAATATAAATACGTCATGTGAATGCCGTTGATCTGATCTCATGGTTGTTCACATGATCTTTAAAAGGCATCATTTATAAATGATCAAAACAAGCAAGAATCGTGGAATCTGATCATGATTTGGATTTCTTGATCCATGTGGATTTGATTCATTGCAAAAAGACATTCACTGCAGAAACATTGGAAGTCTAAGGGCAGCTGGGATTGTTTTAGTTTCTTTAATAGTATGCAACCATGAGTGCACCGGAGACTGAATCCAACACTATTGGTGTAGGAGGCGACCATGTTTACCATTTAGCTTTGAGAGTGAAATCAGTAGCTCATGAATTCAAACTTCTGACCGTTCACAGTATATATAGATCCACAACTAATCCAGTGTCATCTGTGAGTATATGCTCTATACCTTGAAATCAAACAAAATTTGAAAATTAATACAATGTACTTTGGTAACTAAGTGTATGAGGGAATTCATAAAGTTCCAGTGAAAACTGGTGACATACCAGATTTGGGTGTGAGGACAGATACTCACCGATGTCAATGAATGGCGATGGAATTATATATCAATAACTGACAAAAGCTATAATTCATGAGTAACTGAAGCCGCCCCCATCTTATCAGTGACTGAATCGTCAACTTGCCCACCATATAACCTGAATTTCCTGGTTTTCATCTCTGTTTGGGTTACTGTTCCGAACTTACTACTGAGGAGTCTGTAATGAGGACGAAACAGTCATCTCAATTCAGTGGTTCACTAATTGATGCATCAGTTATGGAGGAAAGCCATTTTGAAACCTGTAATCCATTAATTGTTCTGTTGATATAGTATAATCTACCATTCTGATTGAGCACCATGTGCTCAGTTAAACACCTGACCAATACACTTCCTAACCCACTGGTGCTGATAACAAAACACAATTTAAAAAGATTCAGGAATTGTGTCCTGATGAGCAATAAATTTAAACAGAACAAAATGTTTACTTTATTTGAATGCAAACAAATGTAGAAATCATCTGGCTGATATGCTTGAACTACGGAGTGATCAGTTAATTTTGCTCTACAGTGTGGATTGTGTATGTGAGATACCTTCGCACTGTATAGTTACCTGTTGGTACTGTTGAAGTTCTTCCGTATTATAGTTAAACTAATTCAATACTACAGAGTGATACAAATCTTTATCAACCTGATTCAAAAGTTATATGACAATCTCACGTGTCAGTTGATCCTTAAGGGGAATCTCAGAGAAGCGTTTGTAGTGAAGACAGGATTACCAGAAGGCTATCTACTATGACCAATGATAATCTTGACTGTTCTGGGCTGGATTATACGGAAGACTGTGCGAAGGGAGCGATAAGATAGAAATACTTTGGACTGACCGACAAGAAGACTGTAGAAGATCTGGATTTCGCTGATGGTTTGTGTCTGAATTTCACACAAAGTGATAGACTTACCGGCGAAAACTAGCACGTTGACAGAAGAGGATGGTAATGTAAACAGGACTTCAAGTAAGCATAGGGAAGAAGGGGGTGGTGAAGATAATCATTCAACAGAAAGAAGCATCAGTCACCACCAAAGGGATAAATCTCAACAAAGTCCCTTCTTTCATTTTTTTGGCAGCATCAAGAATGGGGAATTCAAATTCAGGATTTAAAAAACAAAACTGACCTTCATTAGTCCGAAATCAGTTTGTAGACTTTCTGTACTCAGTATAAGGAAAAAAATTCGGATTTTCATTGCTAGTGTCAAGTAAGTTCTCCTATACGTGTCATAACCTTGGTACTGGCATCACGCAAAGCATTTCCAACAGGCTACTGCGGACTTCCGTCAACAGCTAACTTCAGTGGCTCTGTGGTGAAACTCAGAATGCCAGAAAGAATTAGCAACAAAAAATCTGTGAATGAAACAACCAAAAGTCTACTGCTTAAAACAAAATGCCGAGGAAAATGAAGATGGATCAGAAACACTCCCAGTTGACCGCTAGTTCGCATTGCAGGCAAAGACCTCAACTGGTACCCAAATGGATGACGACGAGTTGGGCTTCTCAGAGTGACATGTACGAGATCATGTAAAGACCAATAAGCATCCTATCATCAGTCGTTATTATTACTACCTTAGGTTTCAAGTGGAACATAGGCGTGGCTTCAACGCCACATATCCAATCTCTTCTATTCCTGCTCTCCTTTTCAATGAACTAGCTCCACGAATGCCCACAATCTCTCATCTCCTCGCCACATGATCTCCTCCATATCACCCCTTCATTGACGGCCCACTTGTCATGGTTCATATATATATATATATAGCATTCAGTTATCTTTCATTGTTTTAAGAAAGTCAGAGTTTCTAAAACTCTAAAGTGTCATCACTTTCCTCATGGTTGCAGAGACAGTAAAACTGGGCTATTTGGGTGCATTATTAGTTGTTTGGAAGTAACTACTGTCTAGCCCTTTGTGTTGATGGTGACTAAATTCTATCACTGATGGATATCAGTTAGAGAACCATTGAAAACTATCCGAGGAGTACTGGATAGATATTTTGTCAGACTAGTTTGAGAATGATTGGTTCGAACCCAAGACCTTCAGGTTACAAAGCAAGCTCGTATAACATTCAGCCACCGGGACCCGATTCAATGGCCAACACATGAATTCTAACTTCTACCAATTCATGTTTTAGCACCACTGGCACCAACCAGTCTCATCGATGGGAAATCCATCCTCACACTTGACTGATTGGACCTCACTAGTCACGACCTCTCATAACAAAGAGCTCCAGGCTACTCCGTCCCACAGCAAGTCACTGGCGAGCATCAGATTAATTTTCAGTAGTTGGTTTGTATGGATGAGATGGTAGAAGTTAGAATTCATGCACTGGCCATTGAATTGGGTCCCAGTGACTGCCTAATATTATACGAGCTTGCTTTGTAACCGAAAGGTTCTGAGTTCGACCCCCACCGTGGTGGGTTCGTACTGACGATTATCCCCAAACTAACATGAAACAGCTATCCAGTACTCCAGTGCTGGTTTTCAATGGTTCTCTAACTGACACCAATTCATGTTCAAACTCGTAAAAACAAATTTAATCCTTACAAACCAACTCTTGAAAACTTTCAAATGTCACATTATTGAAACGTGTGAACGAACAAAAACTGAGGCAAATAAAGAATGAAACTTTATTCTCTTGGAGAAATGAATATGATATGATTGGAAAATTTAAAAATCACACGTTAATTTATATAAAAATAAAATATTATGTAATATGTAGAATTGAAAATTGTTTTTCCAGACAAGGTGGAGTCCCGTTGCAGAGTGACAATAGAAATGAAATTGGAGACAATGTTCAATTTTCTTACGTGAAAGTATAGAAGGTCAATAAGCAGGAGTAAATGGTTGAAGGATGACAGTGTAAGACAGATTAAGTGACAGGGAGTTGTAAAGAAGGATAGGCAGAATAAAAGAATTAACAAATTTAGAAAGCGGAGACTGAATGATACGAGATCATCTTAAATTCCTTATGTACAACGCTAAGTGAAATATCTTTCTGAAAACTAACATGATGTGGGAAGACCAGGAATCAGGATCAGAGGAAACACACAGTCCAAAGCATTTAACAATCGATTATTCATTACGTTTTCCTATTGACTAACTCGAAAATGTGACCATGACTAATCCAAAGTCAGTCGAATTCCAACAGATCTAACAAAAACTCAATATTTATTTCATACCTCGTCGACTGATTTATTTCATATCTCTCAAATGGAGTGAGATCAAGACATCCGTGCAGACCTAAGGACTTACTTATGCGAAAACAAATTTAAGCCAACGCCATATATATTGCATGGGAAGACGTCCAACCTTTGTTTCTACTATGTCCATCACAAACACTCCACTTTATCAAAAAGAAGTCGTTAATATTATCCGATTATGTTTTTGCGTCAGTGGTTTAGAGGTAGAACGCTAGCTAATCACTCACATGGTTCGGGGTTTGATCCTCAGCCGACACACCCGAAGACCTCTTGGTCGGTAGTAAGGCCACTAAAGAGGGAAGACTGGGCGTGAGGATAGCAACCCCACCCTATACTAATAAAACCACTGCTATCATAACTTCAAAGCTCAAGTTTTTGGAATGTAAAGAAATTAAAAGAAATTATATTTTTAATCCACACTTCACTTCCTGTATTACGTAATCTCACCTTGTCATTGAAAATATTTCTTGAACATTCTTATCCCTTTGTTATATGTATTCACGAGTGCACAACTGTAACCGTCTTTAAGTTCCCTTTATTATCTGATGAATTATATTCTCTTCATGAGGTGATTTCAAATTTGAACCCAGATTGATGTCAATTAGATAACTACTATTGAAAACCAACCAGGCATTACTGAAGAGTTGCTTCTTCCTGGTTTTGAACTCATCCTCAGTGAGCATTCACTTCCAGGATTCGAACGCAGAACCTCTAGGCTGCAAACTAAGTTAGCTCCTAGACCATTTAGCCATTGGGAATCGGAATCCTTGATTGCTAGTCCATAAATTCTAACTCATACCAATTCGCTTTTCATTTAGCATGACTAGAGCCAGTCAGTGTTATCACTGGTGATTATTTGTCTTCACTATCCACCACGTCGACCCCGATATTAGAAGTTAGAACTGATGGGCTGCCCCCTGACTTAGGTTGCAGTGGTTAGCTTGACTTGTAATGGGTAAGTTGGAAGTTTGAACACTTGTGGTTCTGTATTGGTGAAGAATTCGGAAGAAGGAGGACGAAACATCTGTCCAGTGCTCACTGGTGGTTTTCAGTCATGGTTCTCTAACTGATATCAGCTAGTGCGGAAACTCGAAGTATATTCTCTTGTCTAAATTAATTCTTGCAAATTAAATTTATCATAAATCATGAAAATGGTACTACAACTTCTTCACTTCTACACACTTGAACAGCACTTCTGGTTGCTTAGCAACAATATTTGTGTATACTTGTTTACTTAATGAGACCAAAGTGTATTTGATATATTTTAAACAAATTGTGAGTGCGTGTATCTCCAATATTTATGCATCATATCACATATAGTGTTTCAATTGTGTTTGTTTTTGAGCATAAAATATACACGTCTGTTTTGTTTTTGATGTGCTTGTGTTCTCTGAGCTAGCTGGATGGTTTATTTGCGAAGCTTTCATTGCCCTACTAGGTAACATCTTCAACGCATACTTCGATTCGTTGAAGTGTGTGTTGGTGTGTGTAAACTGAAACTGATTAGGCATATTCAGAATCATGAATTGATAGTGGAGTCTGGATAGTTATATTTGTGATGAGTTAGCTAACTTGAAATACGAGTTTGACCACGGAGTGATATCAATTATAGAATCATTGAAAACCAGGGAGTGCTGAACAAATGTTGCGTTGGTGGCACAGCGATGAGGACGCTCCCCAATCATGCACGTGGTCCGGGGTTCGATCCCCGGCCGACGCACACCTGATATCAGTGGTCGGCCTGCTAAATTTAGGCTACCGGTATCAAATAGTGAAAGTTCTAGGTGTACCAAAATACTGTGTGGAATCAAGCTGTAATAATAATAATAGTTTGGGAATCATCGGCAGTACGCACCCCTGGAGTTCGAACCCGTGACCTTCCGGCTACAAGAGATTGAAGCCCAGTGGTGCATACTGTCGATGATTCTCAAACTAGGATGAAACAGCTGGCTGTCCAGTACTCCCTGATTTTCAATGGTTCTCTAACTGATATCGCTCAGTGGTCGCACTCGTAAAAACAAATCTATTCCTTGCAAACCAACTCTTGTAAATTCTATCAGTCAAGAATTTTTCAGGGGATAGCAGGACCTTAGGATTCGCACATCTGCCTTGCCAAAAAGTGCTGACAGTCATGAAATCAATACACAGGGATTCCTGTTGCTAGTCTCCAATCAACTGACATCAACGACAATATTTCACCTGAACACGATTTGTCCGGAAATACATTGGAACTTAGACCCATTATAAAACCAGGTTGAACAACATGAAATCGCATTGTTTTCGAATGAAGACCGTATATTTTCAACTGTTGGCTTCCAGTAACGAAAGTCAGCTGCACAAACATTGAAAACCAGTGTGTGTGCTGTACAACTTTTTCATCATGTATTGGGACTTTTCGGAAATGTACACTCATGACAGCACCTAGGGCATTTAGATCCCGAGGCTAGCCTGTTGATCATTCAGGCAGAAGGTGGGAATCAAATAGCCTGTGACTTCTAATTTCTGCGTTTTCGCGATATACGACGCGTCTGACAGTCATTGACGTCGGTGAGTATTTGTCCTCATATTGAAGTCGGTTTCGGATCTAACCTGAACATGGTAATAACTTTAATAATAATAACAAACATCAAGAAAATAATATCACAGGATTTATAATAGCAGCTTCTTTGGTATAAGCAGTGACAATAAAGTCAAAATGTACAAAAAGTGTAAAGTGATGATAGTAATGTTAATGGCTAAAATTATAAGTTAATTGAAATAGTGTCACCAGAGATTACAGATAGGAGAGAATAAAAGAGCTTATTGTTTCCTTAATAATATAGTAAGTCTTAGGTTTCAGTCTTTATACTGTCTCTATCACATAGTGCGCGAGCGGACCAAATATGGCATAGTTGACTTTCTGCACTTGGTTGTTCGTGCATATAATTCTTCATAATGGATCCTAGTCCTGCCTGATGAGATGCAAGCGGTGGAGGGAGATTTGTGAATAAGGGGGGGGTGTTGAGAGTCAGACAATATATAGTTGGACCGTTTCTTACATAAGTGCAGATGTTTATCGATAATGGTAGTAACGAACTGACTCACTGGCACACTGACTGCCCCACTGACAACATTTAGTACCCTTTGCAGTATAGTATTTATTATATTATATTATATTATATAGTATTTATTCTTGAGTATCCTAGATAAGATTATGGGCGGAGGGAGCAATAATGAAGAACAGTAGGTAAGATATAGGAGTTAAAAAATTGTAGAAGTAGAGGTTGAGTGATTTCAGACTGTCTTCACTTCTTAATGTAGTAGGTTAGACGGAAAATTTCCTTAGAAATCAACCAGATGTGGGACAACTAAGAAAGATCAGAGGATAGAACTAGAGGCTTGAAGTTTCTGTAGCGGTGTTTATTTTTACAGGATGTGGTTGCCAGCCTCATGCCCAACCTTTCCTCTTCATCAGCTCTATTACTGGCTTGACGAGGTAAAGGAGTGCGCCGGAATTTACTTGGGTCTCTCAAATCAGAAAATTTATGGAATCAGAGAAAAAATTCCAGGTGAAATCTGATATCATGCCACAATGAATGAGGTGAACTCATCAGTTATGAAACAGTAATTGAAATCATTATTTTGACCTTAGTCTAGATCATAGTACGTCGTTCAAATTTCATAGGTGACTACAGAACATGCAGACGCACAACACCACAACCCACTGATATACATAACAGTACATTTCAAGTGTTAAACAGAGAAAAGCTACTAAGAAGCCGTACTACACACGTATCCTCCATCTTTGACGAGAGAGAGTTTTGGCATCAATAACTTCATCACCACAGAGGATCACACTGTAAACTTTGTCTGTTTTATTTGAATATACCTAATCCGTCTTAGTTTGCATCAGAGACACATACACACATATATATGCATACATGAACACAAATATGCATGTTTTGTGTTCAAATGCAAACACAAGTTAATAAAATGCGATATTATGAACAAATATTTCACACAAACGCGTATACACATTAATTTATTGAAAATACTAAGTACACAAAGATAATTAACAGATCGGTCAGTGTGTTCAGTTAAGTCAAACAATGGATTCATAAACACGGACCGGAAGTTATTTTACTTGGTGGTGACTAGAAGTGGAATCCAGGATAAGCATGTCGTCCTATATGGGACTCTTCATGCATCCAACTGCAAACCCTAAATACATCCATTTGACGATTCGGTGATGGGATGAAATGTGTTTACTGGATTCCACTTCTAATTATCATGCAGTAAACAACATCACAGTTAATCTTCACACATCGTCGGAGCGTCTGCACTGGTAGCCGGCATGCCAATTGAAGCCGGAAATGTCGGTTCAACCAATCAATAAGAAAAACAAACTGAACTTAAGTTTGGCCATGAATTGATATCAGATCGAAATTCACTTAAAACCAGCCAGTATTGGACAGCTGTTTGGTGTTAGTTTGGAAATCATCAGAAGTACGTACCCAGGACGCAAAGGTTACAAGGCAGGATGTTAAACCACTCAATTCGCCTTGTAAACTGAAGGTCCTAGGTTCGAACTCCAGTGAGTAAGCATTGGTGAATGGTCCCAAACTAGGTAAAAATAGCTATCTAGCTCTGCCTGGTTTTCAATGGTTCTCTGATTGATATTAATCAGTGATCAGACTTGTAACAAATCGAATCCTCATCAACCAGAACTTGAAAGAGACTGAGCATAAAGCGACTAAAAGTATTTCCAACAGCCTGATGGAGAATTTCCTCAACAGTTGCCACGACAAGCTACAAGGAATTTCACATTACATAAGTTTAATAGATACAACACACTGATACAATGTTATCTCAAATAAATTATGGAATTAATTATGTAGTCTTGATGTTGTGGAGGAAGAGTTAAATCTTCTAAGAAAATTCCTGATGGAGAGTGGAATTACACCATGTTTAATATAGACATGAACGCACAGTTAAAACCTATGAAATGTGATTTAAACTATATAACGAAGAAAATACTGTAGATGAACTTTGAATTCAAATGACTTGACTGCTAACATCCTTAAAAGAAGGATCTCACAGTCTTTGGAAAGGACATCTCCTGAAGGGTCACTGATAATAGCATTTTCCAGTTGACCATTACAGTTGAATAACCTGAAGGACAAGATCCCACAGTTGACCAACTCTGTGTGGGTTCATGAATTCACCTGTTCATGTGGGGCTCTGTACATGTGTCGTTCGACTCTGGTTTTCCTCAAGAGGGTGCGAGAAGACTATCCTTCATGGTAGTTACCAAGAGGTGAAAGTGGAGCCATAAGAAACACGATCACTGAACATCTCGTCGATAATGACCACTCTATCTCTATATCCTCCGTCTTTGGAGTCATCTACAAGACGAAAAGTAATTTGCCCAAACCAACATGTTTCCAAATCATCTGCTTTGCTGAAGCTTCATTTGACCATCGAAATAGAAAAGCCAGATCTGTGTATACAGAAAACGTTCGTTCAACCTGTACAACTCTCATGATCCTAATCCCTCTATGCTAAGGTATGGTGATCCCTAATCATATTTCGTCTCTACTTAATTTTCGTTTTGTTTATTCGATTTGTATCATTTATATATACGATTGTGCTTCTTGATGATGAATTCATTGAAAAGATATTCTGAGCTGGATCACTTGCGGTGAATTTCCAATGAAAATTCTATAACAATATTTAAATTGCATTTTAAAACTAGACAACAGGAAACTCTGGCAGTCAGAGAACCGGAAAATAACCTTATTATTTATTCATTATTATTTCCTTGGGTTCCAATTTGAAAGTAGTGCTTCAACAACACATCTCCACTTCCTTCTATTTGATGCTGTCCTCTTCAGCTAACTAACTCCAGGATTGACAATAATCTCTTATATCCTCCTCCACCTCCTCCTAGCCCCACGATCTCCTCCATGTCACCCTCATACGGACGGCTCATTGATCGCTTTTCATTGAGATGGCCTGCATTGAGCACGATGTCATTTGATGGCCTCTTCAACGTATGCCCAATCAATCCATCTCCACTTCCCACTAACATATTTGTTGAGTTATCGGCTCTTGCTTGTTGATTTGTTAGTTTGCTGTCAGCCAGCCAGCCAGCCAACCAGAGCTTCTTACTGCTAATTCTTTATGGCTGGCTGACTGGCTGGCTGGCCATTCGATCCTCAGTATGGAGCCAGCCAGGTAAGGAGGCAGCTGTTGATAAGAGTTTGAACTGGCTGGAAATGCTTGTTGGAAGCGCTTTTCATGATGGACTCGTGATGCAAGTTTCTGACCCGCATAGAGGGAGTGACTGACTGACTTCACATTTGTGTTGAACATCCGAATCTTGTTGTTTACGCTGTGGAGTGCACTGCATAAGATTTCCAAACTAGTTTCAGGTTGGTGGAGGCGTATATTGCCTTTTCGTTTCTGGTTCACCTAGATTACAAAATGGCTAGTTTTCTAGCCAGTCCTAAGCCCGGGATAAAGAGGGATGGTTGGGCATGGGGCTAACAACCTCTACCCCACAAGACCATTCAAACTGCTATAGGAACTTCAACGCACAAGGCAACGATCTAAGAATAATTTGGATGGAAATCAGAATAGACTGAATATATACTGAGGTGACATTTAGATGACGTTTGAAGAGTTACCGCATGTCCAGTGAAATCCGAAGATTAACGTTAGATACGGCGGCCTGTTGAAACTTAGGCTACCAAAATCCTCCATCAAAATATAACATATAATTTCTCATATTCAGTTTGTTGCACTCTTGTAAAGTATGACCTCTAGCTGTATTGTTTCCTGTGAGAAATACTTTAAAAAACATTTACAACCTGCTGATTCGCATGTTTTCACTAACAATGAGGAAGAGCGGCAACTTTGATGGGAGCTTAACTCAATACATGAGATGACCGTTCTTGAGACAGGGGTTCTTGGTTCACAAAATATACTCTTGAAACTTCTATAATCTGCATTCTCGAAGGAGCGAAAGAAGAGATATCATCAGAATGGATTGATCTATGCCTCAGGTGAAACAGAACTGTAGATCCTGGAGGACGAAGGGGACATATCATGTGATAAACTTCGCTCAAAATCCTGTACATTATATGAACATTGCTATTATTACTATTATTTGACGAGTTGGGTGTTCGTCTTAGGGTGACCTAAAGTACATAATACTAAAACAGTCAGTTGAATGTAACTGCAGAGAACCGTGTAGAATGGAGCTCTGCAATACATACCTATATTGCCTTGAGAACTCATGGAATTAATAACAACATAAGAAAAGCCATGATAGTCTGTTTATTCAAAGTTGAAATGTAATCACCACACAGGAATGCATGCAATCCTGCAATCAATTGAAATACACAATACTCCACGTCAAGTATCAAGCAGATGGAATTCATAGAGAAGCCATCCATCAAATTCCCTTCATATTTAAAGAATTAGATCACAATCATCATCGTATTTCACAGTTAGCTAACTCATCTCAAATATAACTCCACACTCAATCCATCATTCTGAATATACCTAGTCAGTCTCAGTTTACACACATCCACACACTTTAACAAATTGAAGTATGCGTTGAAGATGTTACCTAGTAGGGCAATGAAAGCTACACAAATAAACCATCCAGCTCAGAGAACACAACTACATCAAAACGCAGACCTGTATATTTTGATGCTCAAATACAAACACAATTGAAACATGATATGATATAATGCATAAATATTGGAGACACGCATGCACAATTTGTTTAAAATACATCAAATACACTTTGGTCTCACTAAGTAAACAAGTATACACAAATATTGTTGCTTAGCAACCAGAAGTGCTGTTCAAGTGTATAGAAATGAAGAAGTTGTAGTACCATTTTCATGATTTATGATATAGATAATTTGCAAAAATTAATTTCAACACGAGAGTATACTTCAAGTTTCAGCATGAGCTGATATTACTTAGAGAACCGTGACTGAAAACCACCGATGAGTACTGGACAGATGTTTCGTCCTACCTTGGAACTCATGAGAAGCGCACACTCACCACTACGGTTCGAAATCAAATCTTCCCGGCTATAAGTCAACCTAGCTCGTGAACCACTTAGCCAATAGGAACTGACTCAATGACCAGTCCATAAATTCTAACTTGTATCACTTCATGATTTTAGCTCGACTGGGACCAACTAATGTCATTGATGGCGAGTATTTGTCGTCACTCACCGCCGTGTGTATCCCACTCCCAGACACGACTTAACACTAGATAAAACATCAAGCAACTAAGGTCTGAACTCAGTTACTTGAGAGCATCAGATTAGTGTTCATAAGTTTATTTGTAGGGATTTGATTCTCTTATCAAGCGTGATTACAGATTTATATCAGTTAGAGAACCATCACTGAAATCCAGCGTGGAATATCGGACAACTATTCCATTCTCCTTCTTTGGGATTCTTTACCAGTAGAGAACCATCTGAGTTCAAAACCATGACTTATCTGTTACAAGTCAAATCGGCCGGTGGACCATTCAGCCGCTGCAGCTTAGCTCAATGGCCAGCCTAAATATTCTTCCATCTAACACTGGAGTCCACTTGGTCGCATGTGAAGACAAATACTCACCACCAGTGACTCTCATTATCTGTCCACAATCGTGCTAAATGCATCACAAACTGGTAGGAGTTCGAATTCGTGGATTAGCCATTGAGGAGTCAGATGGCAGCGGCCGAATGCTCTAGCAACTAGCCTGGTTTGTAACCCATAGGTTCTGGGTTCAAATCCTGGAAGTGAGTGCTCACTGATGATGAGTTTGAAACTAAGAAGAAACAACTCTCCAGTAATCCCTTATGGGTTTTCAGTAGTAGTTCCCTAATTGATATCAATCCGTAATCAAACTAGAAACAGTACAGAACCATCAGAATTGAAATCCACGAATTACCCGTTAAAGGTGAAGCTGGCCCGTTGGCTGTTCAGCCACTGCAACCCAACTCAGTGGCCAGCACATGAATTCTCGTCGAATTTCCGAACATCACCTTGCCTGGTTAAGCAAAGGTCAAACAAAATCTATTCGTAGCGCTATTCTGGCGCATCTTGTGAAGACAAAACACAAGATTGACGGTAATCATGCTTTCAGGGTCATTTACCGCATACCTATGAATCTCAATTTCGCTTTAAGAGTTCGACTTCTAAATATTGCTGAGGCTGTGGGGATTCATATTAATAAGCCTAATTTATGCACCCAAAAGAAGTTAGTTCAATTTGAATAATCCAGAATTTTTGTGAAATTTCCCTAATTTTAGTTGATATTCTATTCGCTGTTATATCTTTATTATTATTATTATAATTTAAGCATCTTTAATGAACTGCAATAGCATTGATCATACTTTACAAATCGATGTTATTTTAAAAAAACGCTAATATTGTAATTAACTACTAATTTAAAATATTCTGTGTATATAAACATATATATATATATATAATTGTAGAGCCTGGGAGATGAATTTATCGAAAAGAATATTCTTTGCTCGATTATTTGTGTTTTATAGATGTCTGAATGAATATTTTTGCAATATTGAATTCTAACTTCGACTATTAAGGTCTACTCGGTCGCATGTGAAGATATATACTCGCCACAAGTGACATAGGCTGCTGCTAGTCGCAGTAAGTGGATCACGAACTGGAAGGAGTTAGAATTTATGTACTAGCCATTGAGGAGTCTCGTGGCACTAGTAGAATGGTCTTGGAGCTCGCCTGACTTGTAACTAGGAGGTTCTGGGCTCGAACCGCATCAATCAGTGCTTAATGACGAGGAATTCTGTACTAGGAAGACGCAACTGTTCAGTATACTTTGGTTGATTTCCAGCGGTTCCCTAACTGATATCAATGCGAGATCAAACTTGAAATCAACTCGTGAAGAGAATGATACCTCATCAGACAGTAAAGGAAACTAAGAGACGGTTACAGCTGTGGACCAGTGAATGTACATAACAAAGGGATGAGCAGGTTCCAGGACTGTTTGTAATAACAAGATGAAATTACACATTTCATCAGCCTTACTACGGGATAAGAGGTCTAGGAGAGCATGGGCTGAGAATCGAACCCCGAGCCATGTGACTGATTAGCGAGCATTCTACCTGTAAACCAGCGACGCAAAAACATAATCGGATAATAATAACGACTTCTTTTTGATAAAGTGGACTGTTTATGATGGACATAGTAGAAACAAAGGTTGAACTTCCTCCCATGCAATACATATGGCGTTGGCTTAAATTTGTTTTCGCATAAGTAAGTCCTTAGGTCTGCACGGATGGCTTGATCTCACTCCATTTGAGAGATTTGAAACAAATCAGTCGATAAGGTATGAAATAAATATTGAGTTTTGTTAGATGTTCTGGAATTCTACTGTCTGTGAGTTGATCATTGGTCACATTTTCGAGTTATTCAATAGGGAAATGTAATGAATAATCGATTGTTAAATACCTTGGACTGTGTGTTTCCTCTGATTCCGATTACTGGTTTTCACACATCATGTTAGTTCCGTTTAATGTTCCACATAATGAAGTTAAGATGAACTGGTGTCACTCACTCACTACTTTCTTAATTTGTTAGTTCTTTTATTCTGCCTATCCTTCTTTACTGTTCTCCCTTAATCGACCCCCGTCTACTATGGAAAGCCCCTTTTACACTGTGAATGGTGCTAGAAGCAGTCAGTATGGTGATTGAGGTGCCGCTAAACCAACTCGTTAATACCGTTGTAGGTAGTGAACACATGAAATCCTGCAAGAATTTAGCAAATATTATCTTGTCAGACTCTGATTATCCACTCTATGCACAACTCTCTCCTTGCCTCATCTCATCAGATTAGGGAACTAGAAGCAACTATAGAAGACTGTATGCTGGGACGCTTAAGTACAAAAAGTCCATGATAACTGAGTTGTTCGAGACACATTTTATGTTATGAGGAGAGTGTGAGGCAGGACATTACCAACTCATTGTGGAACTCTAAGTAAATGGCCCTATTTTTTACTTTTCATTGTTATATTTTTGTTAACGTTTTAATTATTATCTCTGTAATGAAAAACGTAGATGCTGTACTGTACTCCATATTTGTATTTAAAAAAAATACTATTTAGAATAAAGCTTTTATTATTATTTTATCAGTCAATCAGTAGTACATAACTATAAGAAGAAAAATATTTCCAGGGTTTCAGCACAATTCTGCCTTCTTATGTTACACAGAACTTAACAATATCAAATGTGTTTTTAAGAGTTTTAAAACGGATTGATATCAGTTAGAGAACCATTGAAAACAATCCAGGGAGTACTGGATAGCCAGCTGTTTCATCCTAGTTTTGGAATCATCGGCAGTACGCACCCACCACGGTGGGGTTCGAACCCAGGACCATCAGGTCACAAGGCAAGCTAGTTTGTGTACCATTCATCCAGTAGACCACGATTCATTGGTTAGCCCATGAATTCTAAATTCTACCAGCTAATCCTTACATACCAACTATGGAAAATTAATCTGATGCTCACTAGTGACTTGCTACAGGACAGAGTTTCATGCAGTTCTAGTGAGAAGTCGTGACCAGTGAGGTCCATCCAGTCAAGTATGAGGATGGATTCCCCACAGATGACATTGGTTGGTGGTCGTGCTTAATGCATCATGAATTAGTAGAAGTTAAGACTCATGCTCTGGCCATTGAGAAGTCGGCACCCTGTGGGTGAATGTTATACGAGCTTGCCTTGTAACCGAAAAGTCTTCGGTTCAAACCACACCCTGTTGGTGCGTATTGACGATGATCCTCAAACCAGGATAAAACAGCTGACTGTCCACTATTCCCTGGTCTTTAATGCTTCTCTAACTGATATCAATCGGTGGTCAAACTCGTAAAAATAAATTTAATCCTCAGAAACCAACCTTCGAAAACTTTCATATGTCATGTGGTGATAGCTGGCTGCTAGCCAAAGTTGGTAGACAGTAATCGACATCAATATTTATGTCCCCAATATTGGTGGTGGTGACAAAATGACAACAAAGGCTTTGTATAGGCGGATACAGTTAGCTTATGGATGATCTAACACAGCCACAAAGAGATGCAAGGTTAACTTTCTGTGAGAAACAACCACCAATCAAAAGACTGTATTTTCTACTAACAATAATCTACAATAATGTACATTAAAATCTATAAATATGTGTTGATTTTCCTTAATAAACGATCTGTTGCCTGGCCCTCGTATCCTGTTGTTACAGTCACATTATTGAAACGTGTGAATTAATAAAACATGAGGTAAAGAAAGACTAAAACTTTATTTTCCTGAAGAAAATGAATATGATATGATTGGAAAATTAAAAATAACACGTTTTTATATATAAATATAATATTATGTAACATGTAAAATTGAAAGTTATTTTTCCAGACAAGGTGGAGTCCTGTAGCAGAGAAATAATGAAAACAAAATGGTAGACAATGTTTTAATTTTCTATGGTGAAGGTATAAAAGGTTGAAGGCTGACAGTAAAAGGCATGTTCCTTAGCTTATTCAAAAACCTTTCGTACTACGAGTGAACTAGAAAATGGACATGGCATTATTTATTTATTTATTCCTCGATTTCCTGTGAGGAACGGCACACATCCATTGTATTCGTTTCTCTAAGTCAATAGATTCCATTTTCATGGTAATTCCAACTGTGTATACAAGTTTATGTGTACCCGTGGGAGTAGCTACACTGGGAGAATATAAGGAAAGGCATACCTCCGATTTTCTGATCGTGTACCGAAACGCCTTCGTCTCAAGGAACGAACGCTTGAAATACTGACATTATCAAACATCTTATTGAGACAGGTCATGAGGTGGAAATCGCGAAATCCTTTAAAATTATCAACTGACAAAAAAGGTCAGTTTTCCTCAAGTTTGCCAAAGCCACCCCTATCAAACGCTTGAAACCCGATTTTTCTGTTCATAAAGAAGCAGTTATCAGTCTTTCTTTACCCTGGCTGGTGACTGGATGTCTTTATTCTCACTTCTATTTGATTCTGTAATCTGTGGCTTTACCTTCACCCCCCTTGATTTAGTGCAGTTTTTCTTGTCTCTTGTTTCTGTGATCTGAGTTAAACTAAGTACATTGTCACGCAATTTATGAGTCACTCATCGTCCTACTTACTTCTCGTTTTTATTACTTAACTCCTTCGCCATCGTATGTATACATTTATTTCGTTTAAACTTGAACTCCCTGTGTAAAAGCTATATAAGCTTAATTTTCTGAGCACTGTTCACCAAGTCCGGAGACTCCAGTCAACTGACATCATGTCACCACATTTGCAGGTATGTTAAAACTTCTCTGTACATGAACTTAATAGTGATAATTTATTTAGGCTGTAAGCAGGTGTGCTGATGAGAAGCCAAGGAAATAAACAATGATGGTACCATATTATTCTGCACAACCCACCGTTGTTCTTGCTTTATTCAAATTCATAAAGTGGAATAAACGTATGAAGGAACATCAGTTTTAACTGCCTACACGACTGTCTACAAGCTCTCACTTGCCCCTTAATCACCTTATCCATGTCAACCTCGGACGCGCAACCCTTCAATTAGAGTACCATTTAAGCACCTGCCTGGTGCATGATTTCACTGACTAGCTTCCTCAGTATATACTCAACGCATCTCTGCCTATTTCTACATATTTATTGACAAGAGGTTCTTTACCTAACAAAATTCCTTGTTATTTATCCTTTCTGAACGGTCGGCCATCTCAACTTCAGTATCATACGAAGGCAGTTAACAGTGCAGGTGAATACTGAATCTTCCGTTTTTTTTCGAATTGGCCTCCATATTGGCAGGACAAAAGAAGGCTCTCCTTGCTGAATCGTATACTCGTTGGCAGAAGACTGGAAAGATACGATGAGAAATTTTGGTACTGATTAACCATTGTACATCTGTTTCGTTGTCGATTGAAGAACAAAGAATCGTGTCGCCCAAACGTTTTCTGTTGTTCTGCATCGGTTACAGTGCATAGTATTCTGCGTATTAAGCATTGTCTTCTGAAACCAGTGATAGGTTCAGGATCTCCGTGATCTGGATATATTACATCCTCATCCGTAACGCCCATCTTTGAAACGATTCCGTCTAGATAAGTGAGAGAGTTAACTTCCTTCAAATTTCTCTTGTTGATAGACATTGGTTACAGGACTTCATCATGAGCTGACATCAGTTAAAGAACCATTGGAAAACCAACTAGGGAGTACTGGACAGCAGTTTCATCAGCCTAGTTTGAAACTCTTCAGCAGTACACACCGGCCACAGAATTTTGAACCCAGGACCTTATGGTTACAAGGCGAGCTCGTAGACCACTCAACCACTGGGACCCAACCCAGTGACCAGGTCATGAATTCCAAAGTTTGCCAATTCACGACATTTTCTAGACGATGTCAACTCATGATGAAATCCTGTAGCGAATCAATCAAATCCCTACAAACTAATACTTGAATAGTGATTGGTTTTTATTGTTGTTGTCGCTGTTCGTCGGGGGTATTTTCATCACCTCCGTCTTCACTGTTTTCTCCTAAATTTCATTTTTCACTGTCACTTCCGTCAACTAGTTGGTTGTCGGCTTGTAGCAACAGAAGATAAGGGCCAGGTAACAGATCGTTTATTTAGGAAATCAACAGATATTAATAGATTTTTATGTACATTATTACAGATTATTGTTAGCAGATGGACACAGTCTTCTGATTGGTGGTTTCTCACTGAAAGTTAATCTTTCATCTTTTTGTGGCTGTTTCTTGAAGTTCAGGTTATCTCTCTGCAAATTGTATCCGCCTACGCAAAGTCTGCTGTGATTGGTTGTTGAGTCAGTCTTTGTTCTTGTTCTTTTCTCATGATGAATATTGGGGACGTACACAATGACGGAAATTACTATCAACCAATTTTGGCTAGCGAAAAGCAACAAGTTGGCAGAAGAAGCATCAAAGATAGGACTTCAGGTGAACATAGAGAAAACAGAGGTAATGAAGATTCCTGGACAAGAACAACAACAACAGACAACGATCAGCATAAATGGAGGGAACCTGAAAGAAACAACCTCCTTTACCCACCTACCTACCTGGGAAGCATCGTTTCAACTACAGGCGGACAGAAGTGACGAGGATATCAAAACAAGAATCGGAAAAGCAAGACAAGCTTTCACTACTCTCAAGTCTGTGTGTGGAGATCAACAGCACTCAGCATCAAAAATAAGATCTGGATTTTCAACTCCAAAGTGAAGTCAGTCAGTGCTACTTACTGTACGGATCAGAGACTTGCACTGTGCGTCATTAAGAGCATCTCAAACAAACTACAGACCTTCATTAACAGTTGTTTTTGCTCAATACTCAAGATCAGATGGCCAGCCAGAAAAGATCAGCAATAGTGAGGGATCTCTGAGAGCAAACCAACTCGGCAGGAACCGATCGTGCAACAAATAAGCAGAAAGAAATCAAGGTGGATTGACTGGCCATACTCTGAGGAAACCATCAGGTGACATCACGCGACAATCCATTGCTCGAGTGGAACTCGAACGGGAAGAGGCGAGTTGGCAGTTCAAGGGTGACTTGAAGGAGGTCATGTGAAGAGGAGATGAAAACTGCGTGTGGGCAAACTTGGAGCCAGATGAAGATTCTAGCAGAGAACCGAAAGTAATGGAAACACATGGTTGGAGCCCTATGTTCTTCTAGGAATTAAAAGAAACAATAATAATTTTGGCTAGCAGCCAGCTCTCACCACAGGCTGACCTTATACAATATGACACATAAATCCTGTCGAAAATTTAGATCTTTCAGACATTTGTTGGCTGTCCAACATTTGCCCATCTTATCACTCTTTCTAATCTTCAATATTTGAATAGCTTAGACACATGCGCATACATCACCAACCAAGTTGAGCATAGCTGATAGATACAGAGACAGTTCAGTGGTCATTACTGTTTTTGTTGTTTTTCTGTTCTGTGAGTAGAGTGATCGGTACTGAAAATGTTGTCTAGAGAGATAATGCAACCTTCTCCATTTTTAAACCATTCAAATCTGGCTTGACTGTAAAAGTTTAATCTCTTTTCGTATATTACCACTTAGACCACATGCTCGAATATCATCTTCAACTTCACTTTAATAAGTGGTTCCTGGTAATGAAATCGAAAAGGTTTGACCACTCTAGAAGCTTAGCACGCAAAAACATTATTGATTATTTCTGTCCAGTAAAACAAAGAAATGCACAGGATGTTATAAGTAACAGCAAATAACCAAAATCATACCTGCTGTATGATGTTGTCTGTCGGAAACAAAGGACTAGGAGCAACACATCAAGTAGAATAAAAACAGATTCATTTTGCTTCATCAGTTGGTATTCGATCTCCTGTGTTAAGTTGTTTAACAATGTCAGCAATACTGAAGTGAGGCGTTGACTGTTACGCAAGGAGAGCAAGTCAATCGGCAAGTTTGTAAAGCCACGTCGGCAAACATGACTAAGATATGCGTTATGCATACCGAGCTACTGACTTCGTTGTCGCGGAATTTCAGATGAAATAGGATTCCGATGGAAAAGAGTTAGACGTGGTTAATCCATAATGCAACTGACAGTTGGTTTCAGCTAGATACATCGGAAGCTGTAGACTCTCTGGGTGGGTATCTAAGATTCAGTGGTTTGAGACTATTAGGAATATGACTTGAAACCGTTCACGCCAGTCCAGGAACATCCACATTTGATTCTTCCTTTTGTCTATCTTTGTGTGATACGTAGGGTATGGTAGCAAAATACAAAAATATTGATTTATTTAAGTAATGCGATCGAAGTTTCTCATTTTAACCATTGCCTATTTACAATATATGCGATCAAGATAGACTTCAAGCAGAAGGGATGAACATGTCAAAGACGGTCAGGATTGGCTGACAAAGGAAGGTGGGTGTCCTTTATGTAGAAATATGTGTGGAGGTCTACAGAACTCATCACAACAAACAACATCTAAGTTGTATCAAGTCAAGACTTCATGCATCACTGAAAGTATTTCTTTGAGGCTATTGCTGGCTTTCATAAATAGCTGCCTTCGCTCACTCTTTACTGAAGATCAGATGAATAAAATAGAAGGAATTTTTTTCACATTTTTTCATTAGCTGACATCAGGTAAAGTACTGAAGATTGGGGAGTAATGGAGAGCTGTTTCGCCCTACTTTGGGACTCTTCACAGCACGAACCCGTTGCCAGGGTTCGAACCCGGGGCCTCTTAAAGATTGATCTGATGCTCGTTGTTGACTGGTTATAGGACGAAGATGCTTAGATTTATAGTGGGCAGACGTCACCAGCAGTGAGGTCTATACCTAAATTATCTATGAGTTTGACTTGTAACCAGAAGATCCTGGGTTTGAAGGCTGGTTGTGGGTGCGTACTTCTAATGAGTCCCAAACAAGGATGAAATGGCTTTGCAGTACTCCTTAGTTGATTTTTAATGATCTTCTAACTGCTATCAGCCTGTGATCGAACTCTTGAAAAGAAGGAACTTGGTCTGACAACGTATCAATCAAGAAGCTGTTGCCTAACAAATATTCAGAAGGAAAGATGGAGTGAATACACGCTGAATGGACCTACAGGTGACATCACACGCCGAGCAGGTCATCAAATGTAACCTGAATTGGAAGCGAAATGGATCCGGGAACTATACTGCAAAGATGATGTGAAGTGAAAATGAAAGTTTGTGAGCAGTCGTAGAGCTAGTCAGTTAAAAGGGAAATCAGAGAACCAACTGTAATAGAAATGTACTACTTAAGTGCTATTATCTACCAGGGCACGCGAAGAATGTATGATGCTAATTATTATTATTGTTATTGATAGAATGCAGTATACTGTATATAAAAGCAAATCTTCTTCTGTCTTGGTTGCTTACTGAAGCCGGTACTGTTCTGTCTCCTTTTCTCTCTTGCTTCTTCTTACATGATTTATTTCAATTTTTTTGATTTCCCCTCCGATTGATTGGACCGAAGTGCTCGGTCTCAGGTTGACATGTCGACTTCTTGTGCAGATGCTTCGACAATGTTTGGGCATGTAAGTAGAATTTAATTGGTGGATGGTGACTGAAGTGCTCGGTCCAGTCAATCGACGGGTAAATCTAAAAAATTCAATTAAATTATTAATATTACCCGTTGCACAAGAGGTGGCCGGCTTTCATGGCCCAAGTGGTCTAGTGAATAAGGCTTTGGCGTTTGAAAGTATGGGCACTGAGTTTGAGCCTCAGTGGGAACATCATCACTCATCTAGATGACGAGGCACAAAAAGGCGAAATGCGCGTTATCCTGGATTCCACTGTTAGTCACCATCCACTATTTAAATTCTTCTTAAATGGCTTACCTCTCTAGGAAAAAAAACTTCGTTAAATACGCTGATGATCTGTCTTTCTCGTTGCCAGTTTCAAACTTAATAGCTTTTTGTCGGATATCAGCCTGTCAGTGGCCTAAGCTAAATGAAACATTGCGAAGTGGCGACGCTGTGTCATGAATTGGCAGAAGAAAGAATTCATGGGCTGGCCACTGGATCGGGTTGCTTAATGGTCTATGAGCTAGCTCGCTTGGCGTTTAACCGGAAGGTACTGGGTTTGAACTACTCCCAGTGGGCGGGTACTGCTGAAAAGTTCCAAACTAGGCTAACGAAACAGTTGGTTTTCTAATGGTTCTCTAACTGATGTCAGCTCATGATGAAATCCTCCAACCAATCAACCAAAATCCTTATAAAATCAATACTTGAAAATTTACTATAAATCCTTTTAAATGTCTAACTATTAACTTTAGGCATAAACATGATCTACAAGTTCTAGCACGTTCACGTAATGATCGTTAAATAGAGGGCTTCGAAATAGAGAGAAACCAAGTCAACTGTTGTACATTTTTGAGTAGTTCTATTCTCTGATCTTTCTTGGTCATCCCATTTCTTGTCGATTTCTAAGAAAATGCTGTGTCTAATCTACTACCTTGAGAAGTTAAGACAATCGGCTACGCATCATCCAACGTCTACTTTTACACACTTTGTTAACTCTTGCATCTTACTTATTTTTACGAGTTGATCACGGACTGATATCAGTTAGAGAACCAGTGGAAACTAGCAGCACTGGGTGGCATGGGTAAGAATTTCACGAGGGACATAAGTCCCCTTAGTTACTGACTAGTGTCCAATCAAACGAAACAGGATTCTATTAGAAAAGAGTTAAGCACAGTCAGACGGCAGTTTATCTGTCGATTCAAGCCTTGTAACAAGAGATATAGACTGCTAGACTGAAATCCTCGGAATGTTAAGAATCAATGGTTGGAGGATGTTGGTAACGTAGATCAGAATCATTTACACTGACTGACATGCATTCAGTCACTTGTCTTTTTTTTCCTTCACGTTCCCTAGTGGAACATAGGGCTTCAAGCTAGTGGCTTGGAGTTTCTGTAGCAGTGTTTATTTTACTGGATGGGGTTGCTAGTCTCAAGCCCAACCTTTCCTCTTTACCAGCATTATTTGTGGCTTAGCGAGGTAAAGGAGTGCGTCGGTGGCCGGGGATCGAACCCCGGACCATGTACATGGTCGGCGAGTGTCCTAACCGCCATGTCTAGATTTTCTGAATCCTTCCTGTCACACATCGAATTATTCTCTTTCACAAACACTTTCAGTCATTACAGTTTCATTGAGGGTCTTTACTGTACTTTTATGCGTGCTTCTTCAAGATGTGATAATTTGAATGGCTGCAAAGTTGTACATTGACCGATCATTCAGTTGGCTAGTTTTGTACTTTAGATTAACACAAGAACTACAGTAGTAGATTTAAATTTCATTCTATCAGTTTTGCTGTTAAAAATCAGGTAATGACGCTGACTGTTACACGTTGCGTTTATACCAGAGAACCACAGGTGAACTGATGAATTTATACATAAACGTATGAGTGTTTGAGTAAATCAGATTTCATCAATTTAACACATTCCTGAATAAGGTTTAGCGGGATCTCTAATAGTCAATAACAAATTACATTTTTTACGAGTTGATCACGGATTGATATCAGTTAGAGAACCATTGAAAACCAGCACTGGAATACTGGACAGCCAGCTGTTTCATCCTAGTTCGGGATTCATCCACAGTACACACCCACTGCCAAGGTTCAAACCTAGGATCAACTTCGGGTTACAAGGTGAGCTACTGGGACCCAATTCAATGCAAAGAGCATGAATTCTAACCTCTACCAATTCATTCTAAATTACTTCTCCCACTTAATCTTTCCTCAGCTACACAAAAATGACTTTATCTTATTGAGGAGAAAGGTATGAAAGGTTGTCAATAAGGAATTTAGTGTGCCACCACTGGAAAATTAGATGCAGTAAAGTGTCAAATTCTGAGAATTCCATGTTGTATCGCAAGTATGTTTTTGATGATAGTAATGACAAGAATTACGCCGTTGATGTTACACAGTTTAATTAGTAATCTACTAGCGAAGACAGATTCGAAGCCGTTAAATCGTTTTCACATTATTCAAGAAGCATTATTTCTGAAGTTCGACAGCGCGCTGATATCAGTTAGAGAATCATTGAGAACAATCAAGGAATACTGGAATGCTGTTTCGTCCTAGTCTGGGACTCATCAAAATTACGCACCTACCATCGCCAAGGTTCGAACCCAGAACCACAAGATTACACGTTAAGCTCACAGGCTATTTAGCTCTTGAATTTTAACTTCTACTGAAACAAATTTTTTAACAAAAACTAATTTGATTTAAACATTCTTTTTATTGATTAAGTAAAAGAGTACATGTTTACATGCACATAATAAATATCACAATGTAATTAATATCAATCAATATTGGGCGTTTTAAATTAATGATATTGATTTTTATTTATTTAAAAAAAATTTAAATAGAAGCAAAAAATAATTGGTGTATTCATAGTTAATTCATGTTTTTTTAAAATATTGATTTATGTGACATGCTATAAGTATGTATAAGAGAAAAGTGGAGAAGGGAGATAGAAAGCATGAAATACAATCTACTTTTAAACATTTTGTCAATTATTCTAATCCTGAGTCCAATAATAAGTGAACATATTGTCATTACAGAGGTTGTCAGCTGTCTAAATCTCAGAGATCCTGGACCTATCACTGGTTTCAGAAGAATACACTTATTGCGCAGAATACTTTGCACTGTAAACGACGTGGAATAACTAAAAACTGTAGGGTAATATCATCGTTTGTCCTTCCACCGCTAACCAGATGGAATTCTGATCACATTTCTCCAGTTCTCTGCCAACCAGTGTAGTACGATTAAGCGAGGAAAGCTTTTTTGTCTCTCGGAAATATGGAGACTAATTTGAATGAACAAACGATTGAATGTTCATCAACATTGACATGGGTCGACTTGTATGCATTTCAATGATTTTAGACAAGTAGACAATCACCATCAATGGGAGGGATTTGAAAGAGGTTACTTCATTCACTTATCTAGGGAGCATTGTCTCAACTACAGGCAGGTGGAACGGACAAGGATGTCATATCGAGAATCGGGAAGGTGAGAAACACATTCATCAACCTGAAACCAATCTGGAAATCTTCGTCACTCCTCAACATCAACAACAAAATTCGGATTTTCAATACAAACGTCAAGTCAGTCAGTTCTTCTATACAGATGGATCAGAAACTTGGCAGCGGGTCACAAAGAATATTTCCAACAGCCTGTTGCAGACCTTTATCAACAACTAACTGTCTTCGCTGGCTCTATACTGAAGATCAGATGGCCGGAAAGAACAAGAAGCAACAAGGAACTATGGGAACAAACAAAACAAGAACTAATCGCCCAACAAATATGCAGGAGAAAGTGAAGATAGATTGGACACGCTCTTAGGAGGCTGCTGGGTGACATCGCGCGTCAGGCCATAGCTCGAGTGGAACCCGAAAGGCAAGCGGCGAGTTGGACGTTGAAAGGTGACATGGAGGAGGTAGTGTGAAGAGGAGCTGAAACAGTATGGATTAACATGGATACAAGGGAAAAATACAGCAGAAGACAGAAGCAAGTGGAGACGTGCAGTTGAAGCCCTATGTTCCACTAGGAACCCAAGGGAACAATAAAAGTAATAATATACAAGCAGTAAATCTTGGTAATAAGTCAGGACTTATCTCGGCAACATCATTTCAACTGCGGGCGAAAGCTCAGATGAGGATGTCAAAGCCAGCCAGTATGAGAATGGCAGAAACAAACTTTCAATAATCTGAAGTCAATGTGGAAACCTACTACGATCAGAGTCCAGAATATGTTCCAAATTTTCACCATTACTTTTCAGGCTAGTTCTCCTGGATAGTTCAGAGACTTCTCCATTGCGTCAACAGGATTCTGGAGGATTTTGTCAACAGCTAACATCGATCGATACTAAAGATCAGATGGCCGGCCAGGAAGCATAAACAACGAGGAACTCTAGCAACGAACCAGAAAATGGGGATGAATTGGATGAACACTGAGGAGACAGTTGGGTGATAATAATGCACCTCCAGATCATTAAATGGAACCCAGAGGAGAAATTGGAGACACGATTAGTCTCAGCCAGAGTACAACATGTCAGATATCATGTAGAAGAGAAAATGAAAGCTGGTGAGTAGTCGTGCAGTCGGCTAAAATAGATAGTAAAAGAAAATAGAGTGAAATCCAGACGTGCTGTTGAAGCACTCTAAGTTCCATTTGGAGCTCAAGGGAATAATAAAAACTATAATTATGTAATAAGCAGTAGGTTAATTTCTATTGTGTTACTTTGTGGAGAACTTATTGAGATAAAGCCATGAGATGACGTAATTTGTCTGACACGTGTAATGTACTCGCGTGTAACACATTTCGAACAATCTGATCCAGCACACACGGACTTGTCATAGGAATATATATGAAATTAATAAAGAGTTGAGAGGTGAGAAATATAAATAGACTTAGGTCAAGTTAAAAGGATATGTTTAAGGTCAAAATAACAATGAAGACCACTAAACCGAATAACAGAGGTAATAGTACATCTGCTATGGTATCAAAACAAAGTTTCCCAAGGAAGGTTTAATGTGATGACGAATTGTTGCTTTGAACGCATAAAGGTGGCTTAAACTTTCTAATTGCCAGCTAGGGCTTCCACTAACTGTAGAATACGCTCCAAATACGTTTTATAGATAGGTTTAAAAGATGTGTTAACGTCAGTTTTATGTCCTGTTTCTATGATATGTTTCGCAATAGAGGGACTAGGTCTCCTGTTCTCACCATTTCCTACAAGAGCCATTTAGGAATATGCTCTGAAACCAATCCCTACTTGCAGAGATCGATGAGTTCTCCCTATGTATATGTGTCCACACATACATTCAAATTGGTAAATACAGTGGGATGTGACGTCATTTTTCTCATGTTCGAAGGGCTTAGATAGATATATTGGCTTTACATTCTCTATTAGTATGATATTAGCTGCATAAAAAGTCTTTTTAATAGCAGTGTTCAATCTTTGTCTAGTTATCAAGCTGCTATGATGCCCCATATAGGGTAGGTTTGATTTCCTTGTAGAGGTCAGATATTCACCGATAACATTGGATGACATTGGTGTTTTTATATTTCTTATTGGAGGAAATTAGAATTCAATGACCATCTGATTCTGTTCCCAAGGCTGAATGGTCAACGTGTGCTCACCTGATGAATAGTAACCTGAAACGTTTGCTTTCGATCTCCACTGTAGTCATGGTTGCATACAAGGGGGAAGTTTCAAATTGCACAAAATCAGTTATCCATAGTTTTTCAGTGGTTCCCAGACTGACCTCAGTTTGCCATGAATCCTACAGAGAAATCAATCAAATCCACCTAGATCCAGGAATCGAAATCATGATTAGATTCCACGATTCTTGTTTGTTTTGATCATTTATAAATCATACCTATTAAAGATCATGTGAACAGCCATGAGATCAGATCAACGGTATTCACATGACGTATTTACGTTACGTTTAATCTTAATATTAGAAATGATGTTTGCAGGTCGGATTTCGTCTTGGAAAATTCGCCACCAATCGGCTGATTTGAAGTAGTATTGGAATTTCATCTTAAAGATAATGAGGATTGAATGATGATATAAAATTTCTAGTTGTTGGAATTGTAAAGATCTGATTGTTTCCTGGTTCAACATCCACGTGATGGAAACACACCTGAGAGTAAAATCAGCAGATTGAACTGAACCAACTTAGTACTAAGTTAAATACATGTCTAACACGTCTGTTTTAGAGGGTATACATCCGACTAGATTTGACCGCCATTTTTGTGTTCTCTCCCTTTGTTCCTATAACACACGAACCACTTGAGAATTCGTAGTTCCGCCACACTAGCCAGATAGTTTCAGGAATCACTTAATTCTTCTGTATTGTTTAAGAAACTTCTTTGAGTCACACACACACAGATTCCAAACGTATATTCCAAAAATATCAGAACACGACTCACCGTAGTAAAATCTGCATTATTATTGTGATTCCCTTGGGTTCCTTGTGGAACATATGGCTTCAAAAGCATGTCTCCATTTTGTTCCCTTTTCTAAAGTCCTCTCTTTATCTGGCTCTACAATTGTCCATAAGTTCTCATCTATTCTTCAAATGACTTGTTCACTGTCATCCTGCGACTGACCCCCAATGTATCTTTTCTTATACGTGTTCAACTCGTGGGTACAGTGTGAGACGTCACCTGACAGTCACCTCATAATTTGACCTATCTACCTTCGTTTTCATCAGGAAGTTTGTCGAGCAATAGGTTTTGATTAGTCCGCTCCCTGGGTTTCTTGTTGCTAATTCCTTCTGATCAGCCATCTGATATTCAGTATAGAGCCAGCAAAGTAAGCAGCTGTTGATAAAAGTCTGTGGCAGCCTGTTCGAAGTGTTTTTCAGGATGTGGAGGCCAAGTTTCTCACCCATATTAAAGAAGAGACTTAACATTAGTGTTGAAAACCCGAATTTTGTCCTTACTGCTTAATGTAGCACATTTTCACACTGGTTTCAGACTGACGAAAGTGTGGAGTACGTAACAATATAACTGTACACCTTTTTGTTAGATGTTGAAATTGGAGACATTGTACATGACTTTTGTTTAAAACGGTTCATGATGAAATACGCATAACTTTCGAGTACAATCTAAAATACAGTGTACTGTTGGTCGCTTCGTCTTCTCACTGGTCTATACTGTCTACTTGCTCCACTCATAACCGTGTTGTATACTTTGGATTTTTGAAGGAACCTCCTCCTTCGAAGACTATTCTACAACCGGTACGCAGCTTCTACCAGTAGACACGATTCCAGCAGTGAACGCTTCTGTGGATTATATTAATAATTTGTAGCAGTGGACTTTAACAGTATATCCAAGTAACCTCTTAATTAATATAACTCATTACTGTATTTTTGAAAATATATTGTTACACTATCATCTCATTGACTTGGATTTTTATTCGCATACTTGTTATGCTAATGAGCTCGCTAGACTGTTCCCCTACAAAGGACCATCTTTCCCTTCCTAATCTGGTTTCGATATCTCCATACAGGCTGTTGCCCGTAGTTGAACTGATGCTGCCTAAAGGAATGAAGAATGTGACCCCTTTCAAAGTGATCCTGTTGATAGTGATTTGTGCTTGTTGTTTGGTTGGTTGGTTATCTTCGTCACCTCTGTTCTCTCCATGTTCCATTGAAATTCTCACTCATCCGTTCTCTCTTCCACCTTGTTGATTTAAGCCTGAAGATTTTTGAGCTTGTGTGACATTCAATGAAAACTATTATTGTAGAAATCTACTTGCTTCGAGAGTTCCACCACAATTACCAGTATTATTGGTGATAGTAGACAGCCTTGTCTTATTACCGTCTTCAATTCAGAGCTCATTTCTAAATGAATGACTCTTATTGATATAAGTATAAAACTTGAGCACTGTGGTGGTAAAGTATAACTCCATTACAGATAAGATTTTATTTTGATAAATCACACAGTGTTGTTATACAGAAATATTTGCTGATGACCATGTTTCGAGCACAAACTATTGCCACTCATAATCATATCAATTCACTCACTCCCACAACTTTTTTCCTTCATTTATATACATGTGTGGAATCGATTAGATATTAGAATAAAATCCAATATGAGATAATGTACATTCAGAAAAAATAATAGGAGTGTTATTGATCAGTTACAATCAAATTGGAAATAAGACGATTGTTTCTTTTATTGTCATAATAAGTAACTTGTTAGAATGTTGTGATGTGCTTGAATTGAAATAGAATACAATTTAAGATCATTTATTATCCTCCTCTGATTTCACTGACTGACTGGTGGTAATAATATCTTCCATATTTCTGTTATTTGCATTGCATCATTTCTATTGCATGTGTTGGTTGTAGACTCGATGAACCAGGCAGGACTCAGTAATCAATGTCTCTCTCCGCCTACATAGATTACTTCTTAGGATGTTAACCCTCTCCCACAATGCTTTTGTATAGTTGTGTGTTAATGCATACAGTGCGATTGCTGAGCTTTTTTCTAAATTACTTATATTTTCGGGGTCAACCATCCTTACCTCAGCCAAATTCTTATGTTCCGCCAATCTGATTACCCCGATCTACTAGTTTGACCTATGTAGTTGACCTCACAGTCATTGCAGGGTATTTTGCTTAATTGGGTCCACCGACAGGGTCTTTTAGCCTACAGAGCTTGTCTCTGTGTGAGTGAGTTTGTAGGTTTGAATACCACTCTAATTCCTGCTTTATTAAGAATCCTTCTTAGGGAGGGTCTCAGATGTCCCCTCCTTATATGGTATAACAGTAGATGACTTATATTCTCTCTTATTTATGTTATCATTACTAGTTCCACAATTGTTTTTATTTTGCTTTTGGCCTTTTTCGTTCTTCCTAAAGAATTTTTTAGGATAGTCATTTAACACCGACGCCTCTTCTATATGTTTTATTTTATCATTTAGGTCTTTTCTTGTGCTACTTAGTGATACTGCTTGGTTTGTTAAACACTTAACCAAACCTGCCTTAACAGTTAATGGATGAGATGAATTAAAGAGGTCTAAATATCTATTAGAATGCGTTGGTTTTCTATAAACACTAGTGTGTAGTTAACATTACTGTGTAACACTGTGTGACTTATCAAAATAAAATCCTACCTATAATGAATGAGTCTTATTGAATTGTGTTTTGTTATCAGTGCCTACAGGTTAGGCAGTGTATTGGTTAAGTGGTTAACTAGGCACACTACGTTCAACTGCAATGGCATAGTGTAACATATCAATAGAACAACCAATAAGTTAAAGGTTTTAAGATGATTTTGTTGCAAAACAGACGCATTAGTCAATGAGCCACTAAAAATAGATGACTGTTTCGTTTTAATTAGAGACTCATCAGTAGTACGTATGCAAGAATGACCCCATCAGTGAAGGTAACCAGGACTTTATGGTTAGCATTTTACAGGAAGAACACTGACGATTTAGTCATTGAAAATGGGGCATACATTCTCAAGAATTCTAACTTCTGTGAATTTGTAATACACAGAACAACACCAATCAAATGTCGTCAGTGAATAACTCTTCACATACAAAAACTTGGAGGGCTGTTGTCAATGGACGTGAACATTGAACGTTTGTTTATTGGGACTGACAGCCATTGGTGGGCAACTTGAAGGCGCGAATGGTACGATCGCGTGCAAGTTGGAAGAAGGCGGAAAGAACACGAATAAAAGTACTTTATAACTTCATTTGTACTAAACATTTCTTTATAGACTTTGTATTTTGTCTTGCTTTAATTGCCAAACAATATAAATTCGTTCAAGGAATACTGGTGTTTTGGATTTAAAGTTTGAACAAATACATAGTCATTATCGGTTCAAAGCGTCTTCGTTACAATAGTTCCTTGACAGCTGTCATGGTTAAGATTTCTCACTGAAACACTATGAATTCCATCACTTATTTGATCACCAGTCAGCAGTGAAGTGAACTTCAAATATCACTTTGTAGGGAAATCTTTGATTCAAAGACTGATGACAGATACTCACTGGTGACATTGGATAGATGGAGGAGGGGTTGAATCACAAGGCTACGTGAATTTTCATCCAACACAGTAGGTCATCATGAAGGAAAAGCCCCTATCACCAAAAATCACAACTGTTCATAAGAAAACTCCCTTCATGAACATGGAATTCAAACGTGAGACTGGAGCAGGAATTCTTAGCAACCGCCTTCTTAAATGTCTGAAGAAGACATTTCAAGCAGCCATCTGACGCATCACATTCTCCTGCAGGTAATTTATCCAGTCTAACATTAAGGACAAGATACCGCTTTTGTCCACCACAGTGGTGTGTATTTACCAGTTTGGTTGTTCATGTGGAGTAAAGTTTATCGGCCGTACGCAACGTCAAGTCCACAAACGTATTCTGGAACACTGCCCAGCTTGGTTAGCCAGAGGAGAAAAGAAGAATAGCAACAGCTCGATCCTCGAATACCTTATAATCTCCGGACATCGAGCACCCCCACATGGATGCTTCACAGTGCTACATAGAGTCCCTCAATATTGTACAAAGGGACTTTGAATACACCATCTGTACATAGCTGAATCATTAGTTATTCGGGATCTGAAACCGGATCTCTGCATTCGAAAGTACCACATATATTCGTTCGCCCTACCATGGCCACAGTAACATTCTTATTATAATTTTGCTTCTTTTTTATTATGTAAATTTACTATTTTTATAATTCTCATCTTCCTTATTTTATTATCACTCTATTACTGTTTATTAATAACACTGCGTTTTCTTACATATTTTATACAAAAATACTTTATCGTCTTTCCTTGTAGTTCTAGTCCACTCTACACAATTATATTGATTAGTCATTATCTCACACTAATTACGACACGTCAACTTCTGTCCCTTTTCTAACTTCCAGTCAATCACCCCATCTAAGTTACACCTGACATTATGTAATACGTTTATCGAGGACAAATTTCCCCAGTATCTGATTGGTCTTGTCATTTCTTTGTTAAATATAATTACGATTATTGTAAAGCAGCTTATGAAAATGAATCGTCTAAAAGAAAATTTCCTTCTCTGTGTACGTCTTCTTAATGTGATTCAATATGGGAATATTTCGTTCATTTTCTTTATTTTTTATTATTTTAACCACCATTCAGTTAAATCTATGGGTCACACAGTGTACTCAGTCACATCTGAAGTGGCTTTTATACCACCAGTGAGGATTTCTTTGAGACGATTAAAAAATATCATGGGGGCTCTTTCAGGTCGAATAGTATTGTTTTAAATCATGGAAAATTCCCATTGTAACATACGTACCCGACTCATCTGTATTGCTGAAGCTTTGGCTATCGAAACAGAAAAACCAGATCTCTGTGTACAGAAAAAGTTCCAAGTTTTACACATATATTAACAGAAAAAGTTCGTTCAACCCCTCCAACTCTCATGGTCTTAATCCCTCTATGTTAAAGTATGGTAATCCCCAATCATATTTTAGCTCTACCAATTTTTCATTTTTTCATTTTTGTCTATTCAATTTGTATACTCTTTCTTATTAAGTCGATTGTTACTATTACTACTCTCACTTTTAATTGTCCCCGGTATTATTTCACTTGTTCCACTTCTCATTCTAAATCAATTCTTTTATGCAGCTTTAAATTCTATGCTATTAAATTTCACACAATATTACGTAACGTTTTTAGTTTATTCGATTTGTCTACTAATCTTATAATTGCACACCTTTTTCAAGTTCTATCCATCCTATGAATTATTGTATATATGACATTAATTTGCTTTGCCACTTGACATTTAACTACGATTATAATCACAAACATTTTAGTTTTAATTGCATTTAATACTACTACTATTATTATTATTTTATGCATTCACACCTATGTTTCAATTCCCTCACCGGATATAACTTCTTAAAAAAACCATATATATACGATTGTACAGCTTGATGATAAATTCGTTGAAAAGAGACTCTTCGGTGAATAGTATTGTGTCCACATAATGTAGAACAGACTGTTATTTTTACTCGGAGATTTTGGATGAAGAGAATAGAGATGTTATGCGATAAATTCCTGTCAGAATTCTGTAGATTATGTCACTATTTTGTGTAGAATAAACCAGTTATTATGATGATATTGTGAGTGCTCAGAAGTTATAATTCGAGAGTCACTCAATTTCTCCTTGAAGGCTCGTAGCCTGACAATGCTAGCTGCGTCGGTGGCACAGCGGTCAGGACTCTCCCCAGCTATGCACATGGTCCGGAGTTCGATCTCCTGCCGACGCACACGTGAAATCAATGGTCGGCCGGAAAAATTTGGGCTACCGATATCACATGCTGAAAATTCCATACTTGTAACAAAATACGATATGGAATCAAGCTATAGCCAAAAATAAAAAATTATCCCGTGGAAAAATGCTTGCATACTCCTGGAGACTGCAGAATTACTGTAAAGGGACTTAACCTAAGTTCCTATTTTTTGCGAAGACTCTCCGAATCGATAATTACGGTGAACGATAGTCAAATTTAACTCCAAAACACAAGGACTTGTGATAAGAAAATATATTGGTCGGCAGTTAAATTCTGTATCGTACAAAGGTCCATAAACAAATGTTTTACAAGGAATGTACAATACTTTTATTCGTATTCTTTCGTCTTCTTCCAACGTGTACACGATTGAACCATTCGCGCCTTCGAGTTGCCCACCAATGGCGACGAAGACCAATTAACCAACGTTCAGTGTTCACGTTCATTTACAACTATTCCGAAACAGTGATCTACTACACCTTAGTTTTTCAGTGGTTCTCCAACTGATATGAGTTTGTAGTGAATCCTACGCTGAAATCAATCCAGTCAACATAAATTGAGAAATCTAAGTCATTGATAAGATGTGACGTTTTCTGCATGCTTTGATCACTTAGGCATCACATGCTCTAAAGATCATGTGATTAACCATGAGCTCAACGGTATTCACATGATACATTTATTATGTTTTTAATATTGCATCATATGTGACGTTGGATTTTGACACGGAAAATAAAAGTCTCGTGTCGGCTCATTTGCAAAATCATTTCGAATCAAAGAGATGCACTCACTACCGCCTGTTCGCTGAGTCAAAATTCACTGCCTCATAAAAATGTGTACTACTAAGCTCCTTAATAAGAAGATGAGTCATAGTCTTGTCAGTGATATTGTCTATAAACGTATCTGTCTGTCTGTTTTCGACATAGAACTTTGCACCTATGTGTGGCAGTTCAAGTCGCCACACTCCCTCCATGTAGCACACAAAGGAAGAGAAGAAAGTAGAAGAAATGCATATTAGAGACAGTAAGTTGAGGTGTGAGACAAAGGAATAGTAATAACGAAGAACAAAACAGTTTCATTGGAAATCATGAGTCACAAGGAGTGGATGCATTTGCGTCACTGAGAACGATTTTGAGCCATGTCACCAATTGTTTCCAACCATTGGTTTTTACCGTCCCGAGGACCCCAACCAGGAAGTCTACACCGTCCTACGTGGCTTAGACTAACTGTTGTAGATTTCATTGACTGGTGCCATGTTTTCGTTTGACCGCCGCTGGCTAGCTCTTTTCCAGCCTGACCCTATATCAGCTAACATTGCCCGTCGAGGAAGGCGACGACTAGGCATACGTAACACATGTCCTTACCATCTCAGTCGATGTAATTTCACAGTCTCGTCGATTGATTTCCTCTCCTTACCTGTAATGTTATATACTCCTGATTGTGTGATAGATTGATGTGGTTAGTCGAATACCTTTCACATCAATCCCTAGTGTTTACTTGTCAGTTAGATTGAAATGATTTCAACATCGGACAGTTGTTCCCCTCATTCAGGACCAACGTCATCAACGTTGTGCCTAGTTTTGTCGGCGAAAAAAATTTCCCCAACTTTCGTTGTCGCCTCCTTCATATAGTGGCACAGAGGTATTAGATGGTTGGAGGCAATTGGCTGCAGGAAGGCCTACTTAACCTACTTGTCATGCGTGTTGGCATTCACTGATCAGCAAAGCGTATCTGCAGTCTCGAGGGAATTCATGTCTCTCATTCTGAGATTCAAATCCATGTCGCCTAGTGAGTGCTGTAGTCAGTGACGTTACCAGTAACCTGGTAGACACATTACACTAGTTACTGACTAGTGGTGGTTTATTATGGTTTGAATTTCTTCGATGGTGATGCAGTGAAACAGCTGCCTACTTGGATCACAAGGTTACCTGAATTTCCATCCAATACATGGCATAGAATTTTCTCTACTTCTCTTCCTTTTAATGATTCAATTAAGTCTGTGAGTCGTAAAATGTACTCGAACGCGTTTTTAATAGACTTTCTGCCTACTGTTGCGCAGTGGGTAGACAATGAAAGAAAAACATCCATACAAATAATTTGTACTCGAAACTTTGTAATACACTAAATAATGCATTTACTTCCCGATTCAAATTTAAAACAAGCAACACATGTGTGTTAATAGAGCAGGATTTAGTGAATTCAGCAAATTTCAGTAGATCTCTTCAACTGTTGAATACTCTACATACAGGAATATAAAATTGAAATAAAATGCATTATACGCTTCAATTACATCACTTAGATAAACAGTTAGTCAGGCAACAATTAGACAGACAACAAGATAGAAAATTTCCAACGATTAAACCAGAAAAGATATGCAAATATTTAGACGGATGATAGACAAGGCTAGGGAAAAAGAGAAGTTAGTTACAAAATTAGTTGAAATGCTCATATAAATTTCGATGCTGCAAACAGGCTGTTTCAAAATGATTTTTGGACGAATGATTCTGCTACCACAGGTGTTTCTGGAGAACTTTGTATGTTGATGCGAATAAATCAGACTACCTTCATTCTCAGAAGTTGCAGCGGAAGATTAATGAGGAGTGATTTGTTTACAACTTCATTCCACACCGTATTTTTGGTGCAGGCATGGAATTTTCAGCATGTGACATCGGTAGCCTAAATTGGCAGGCCGACTATAGATATCAGGTGTGCGTCGGAAGGGGATCGAATCCCAGACCATGTGCATGATCGGCGAGAGTCCTAACCGTTGTGCCACCGACGCACTGAAGAGATTTCATTGAGTTTTAATGCGTCATCCAAGGCATCAAAATAATGCTTGAGCTGAAATCAAATAGGTCAGCCTTAAGGTTGGATATGTATCCAACCAGTCTAGGAGGGGCTATATTGCAATTCTCCCCATTACACTAATAACAACACTCACATTAAGACACACTGAGGAATAGCGTAATATTTCAATAGCAAAACCTCTACCCTGTTTTGAAGATGAATTTCGTCTTCAGCCGAAGGCACCAGCTAGTGAACGATTTAAAACAGACAACTATTTCGTCCCAATTTGAGACTCTACGGCAGTACGCATGAATGATCCCAACAGAGATGGAAACCAGGAATTTTAGGTTATAAGGTAAGCTAGTTGACGATTTAATCATTGAAAGGGTGGTGGTGATAAGGAGTAAAACTGTATACTAACTCTAGCTTTTCACAATTCTTTATACATACTTCCAACGCCATCCATTGACAGCAGCGGTTGTCTGCTCTTACACCAGAATTTGGTGAACCATTTAGCTCTGACCCAGAGGCTGAATGTTCAGCGGGCTTGATTCATAATCTGCAACTCCTTAGTTTTTCAATAATTCTCAACTGCATTCTGACCAAGTAACAAATTTTGATAGCCTTTTCGTCAAAGACAGACGTGTGCCACTTATTCGGGATTCAAAAGTCTGCAGCCATAGTGTATCATCCCAAAGGCAGTTTATTCGTAGAACATAAGAATCGAATTCTGAAGGCATTGCTGCAAATAATTAATAATTTGCTTTATTCCAAAACAGTACTTTTGATACAGAATGGAATTCTCAGTATTTTCACTACATTATTGTATCCAATTAGTACATTATCAAGACACAGAATTCTGCATAGATTAAGGAGATCTCAGTTCATTATGACAACAACATATTGGCATGCCGGTAGGAGAGCCAAAGCTGAACAGTGTTTGAAGGTGTTAGGAAAGTAGGTTCTGTCATATTTACTGGTGTAAGCGAGAGAAGGAAACAAAGCAGCACATAATGGAAAAAAGAGAGAGAGAATAGGAAAAGAAAGAAAGAAAATGTTGTACCTATAAATGATATGAGTTGGAAAGACTAGGTCCAGTTGTTCTACTGACTATTTAATGAATTATAGGTGTCACGCCTAATGCCTTCTTTATCACACAGAACACGAGCTAAGTAGGGTATGGTTGAGTTTTTGTACTTGCTAGTGCGTGCATATAGTTTTCTATATAGGCCTCTGGTTTCGCCTGATGAAATGCAAGAGGAGAGTTGTGAATGAAGAGGGTGGTGTGAGTTAGATAGAATGTATTTAGCCCATTTTTCACATGAGTCCATGTGCCTGTCAACCAAAATATTAAGAAGCTGGTTAAGTGGCACGTCGCTTACCCTGCTGACAACCTTTAACATCCTGCGTAATATGTTATAGTCTTTCTTCAGTAGCCCATGAAAAACTAAGGGGAAACAATAGAGAATAATAGGCAGAATGCAAGAGTTAACGAACAGTAAGAGTAAGGGTTGGGTTTTACCAGGATGTCTTAACTTCTTGATGTAGAAGATAAGACGGAATATTTTCTTAGAAATCGTCAAGATATGAGACGACCATATTTTTTAGAAGCAGTACAAGAATCAGTCAAATTTTAATTAATTCTACATCTAAATCAGTCGAATCTACATAGGCTAAAAATTCCAAAACATGATTAGATTAGGTGTTATTTGCTTGCTTTGATGATTTATAAATCACATGGTAATAAAGCTCATGTGAACCATGAGATTAACGGTATTCACGTGATGCATTCATTAAGTTTAACATTATTATGAGATGTAATGTTTCTAGGTTACATTTTTCTCTTTCATCAAGTAACTAACATGACGGATGTATGTGCATAGAGTGACGAAGTGTTAGCAGCTCAGGAGTTAATGAACACTTGTGCTGTGTCAATTTAGAACTACTCAGAAATAGGTATCTATGATCTCACTTAAAAATCGAATACGCATCCAGGCTTTTGGTCTCAAAATATTCACGTTACCATACGACTAGTGAGAGATAGTTTTAACTAATCTGTGTATTTCTTATAACGCTGGTCAAAATTATGAAGTCAGTTCTTCTATACGGGTCAGAAACTTGCACTGCGCGTGCGTCACGAAAAGCATTTCCAATAGACTGCTACAGACGTCTATCAACAGCTGCCACCTTCGCTGGCCGGCTCCATACGGAAGATCAAATCACCAGCTGACTGACCGGCCAGGAAGAATTAGTAACAAGAAACTCTAGTTGGGTGGCTGGGAACAAACCAACAAGCGAGAGCCGATTGCTCAACAAATATGTAAGAGAGAATGGAGATGGATTGATTGGGCATACAGTGAAGTGGCCGTCGAATGACATCGTGCTCAATGCAGGATCCATCACTCGACTGGAATCTCAATGGGAAGCGACGAGTGGGTCATCCATGCGAATGTGAGATACAGGGGATCGTGTGAGTTGGAGGAAATAATAATAATCTACTTTGTTCCAGAAACAGTACTTATAATATAGAATGGAATTCTCAGCATTTGTCACATTATCTTGCATCTGATTTACTCAAAATATAAATAAAATTAAAAATTAAAATAAAAATAATTAGAGGAATTTGTCCACATTTACGATATAAAGTCAAAAATATTCGAAGTACAAAATGAGAATAATAAATATTACAATAATAATAATAACAGTATTGTCGATACAGTATATAAATTTTAGCATGTTATAGATTATTGAATCTAATGTTCTGTTGATATAGCAGCATAGTGAGGGGAAATACAAAATTAACAGTTATAACACAGCCTAAATGATGTTTACATTTATGAAAAAATAGACAAATCAAAAACAAAAATTGCGAGGATTTAAATACAAAAAGCACAATAACAATAAAGGTTGATGTTGTAAGGATGGAGGAAATGGTTTATTTAGTAGTGCCTGACACTATTTTCATCACATAAAATACGTACCGCCAACTATGGTATAGTTGAATTTTTATACTTAAACGTACGTACATAAAGTCTTCTGAAAAGACTTCTTGTTTCACCTGCGGCAAAACAAGGTTGGAGCTTCGGGTAGAGTGGGTGCTCACAGTCTGACAAAATTCCTTTAGCAAATTTTTTGCATGACGCGAAGTGCCTGTCAGCGACAATGTCAACGATACGGCCAAATGGGAGACCACCCGTCCTACTGACAGTCAGCCTTCAGAGTTCCATGAAGTATGACATAGTCTTTTTTAAGCAATCCAAGAAAGAATAATGGTGAACAGTACAGAAGAATAGGTGAAATACACGAGTTGACAAACTGTAGGAGGAGTGGTTGGGTTATGCCTGAGTGCCTTAACTTCTTAATGTAAAAAGTCAGACGAAATATTCTTTGAGAAATCGCTAAGACATGGGAAGACCAGGATAGGTCAGTAGAAGGAATTAATCCAGGATACTTAACTTCTGACTTGATTTCCAAATCACTATCATCAATTTTGCAACGGTCATAGGAACCAATGGCTTCATTTAACTCTCTTTTACATCGGAAACTGAAATTAGCAGTCTGACATTTGGAAGGATTTAGTTTAAGACCATTAGAAGAAGACCATTTGCTAATTCCTGATAAAAAGCTGTTCATCTTAGTACAGTCTAGCTGAAAGTTAACAAACATTGAAATAGTTAGATGATGGACAGTAGTGGAGCTAGCCAGCTGGAGAGGATAGTAGGCAATAGGAAAAATGGAGACGTGTTGTTGAAGCCCAATTTTCCACTCCCAACCCAAGGGAATTATTACAATACTGGTCAAAATTACATATACAATGTTACTTATATAGGCAGCATTGTTTCAACAACAGGAGGCATCACAGACTGGGGTGTCAAAAGCAGCCAGAGTTGGAAAAGCAATACGCACCTTCATCACTCTGAGATCAATTTTTAAATTTGTTGTACTCAGCATGAAGAACGAAATTCGAATTTTCGACACAAATGTTAGGTTACTTCTTCTATATCGATGAGAAACTTGGCGAACGCATCACGAAAAGCATTTCGAACAGACTAATAAACAATTTTATTGACAGCTGCCTCCTTCGCTGGCTCTATACTGAAGATCAGATAGCTGGCCAGAAAGAAAAGAGGCAACAAGAGACTGTGGGAGCGAAACAACCAAAAATCTACTTCTCAACAAATATGTAGAAGAAAATGGAGGTGAACTGGACACACAACGAAGAGATAATCGAAAGTCATCATGCACCAGACTATCACTCATGTAGAATCCAAATTGGAAATGACGAGTGAGGCATCCGAGAGTGATGTGGAGGAGATGACAGCTTACGCAAAATCTTGGGGCCAACTAAAGAGGGCCTCAGAAAACAAGGTGAAATGGAGAGGCTCTGCTGAAGCCCTATGTCCCACTCGTAGCTAAAACGAATAATAATAATACCTGTGAGTAACTCCACTTATGCATGACCCAACTTAACTATTTCTGTTTGTATTGTGTTGTATGGTGAATAGGGTGATCAGCTACCAATGTTCAACTGTTCTGTACGAAAACCAGCCGCTGTTAAGTGTTGACAACTACTCATTCTGAAAGACACACCGGAGGCCTGATTATATTTTTAATAATACACATGTATTCAATCAGACTGTGTTTAATTTATTTTCATAATCGTTACTATTTACTTCTTTGAGTTCCAGCTTAGACGTACAGTTTCAGCTTCACATCTTCATTCCATCCGGTTCTCTGGCATCACTTTCAGCCGACTTCACAACTGCCCACGGACTTTCGTTTTGCTCTTCGTCCATGAAGTGTGGCAACTCGAACTGCTGCATTTCTGCGCAAAGTCCTGTGTTAAAACCAGTCAGTCTTTACATAATCTCCTCCATATCATTCCCGGACCTATGCCCAACTAGTTGCTTTCCTGAGAGATTCCACTCAACGGTCTGTCTGATGTGTGATGTGCCTTGAATGTCTTCTTTGCGTATTTTCAGCCCTTCTCGATTTATTTTGGCATATTTCTTTGGTAGTAGATTGCTGGTTGGTCGTGCTGTACTTTCGAAGTTCCTTGTGGCTTCTTCCTTCAGGTCAACCATCTGTTAGTTAATATCGATCCGACAAAGGGGGCAGGTGTTGATGAAAGCCTGTAACAGCCTGTTATCTATACCACACAGAAGCCTTGTTTAACATGACATTAATACTGAAAAATTAAATGTATCACCTTGTTCTGAATGCTATGGATCTGCTTATCGATTTTAGTTAAGAAAATTTAATTTTAAAAACTTAGATTGTAGGGATTTGTTCTGTTTCAAGTTTGACCACAGGTATGATGCTCGTTAGTGACTGCCTTCAAGGAAATGTTGCTCGGAGTTCCAGTGAGAAGTCATGACTGTCAGTGGCGTTCATCTGGTCGGCAGTGGGGACAGAAACTTCACACCGGTGACATTGGCTGGTGCCAGTGGAGCTAAAAATGACAAATTGGTAGGAATTAGAATTCATGGACTAGTCATTGAATCAGATGGCAGTGGCTGAATGGTCTGCGGGATTGACTTGTAATCCATAAGTCCTGTGTTTGAACCCTGGTGGTGGGTGCGTAGTGATGATGAATCCGATAATAGGACGATACAGACGTCCAACACTCGCAGGTTTCCCAATGGTTGTGTAACCGATGTCAGCTCATGATTAAATCCTGCATTTTATTTGTTTTCAAATCCCAAAAGCACCATGAGCATTGCTTATTTAGGAATTGAAGCCAAATGTTTGCTTCGGTTTTCTGATTGAGTATATAAGGGCTCTAGTGTTTGGAAATGCTCTTCTAACCAGTATCTTTGCTTGAACGGTTTGGCTGAAGGCACAGATGTCAGTACTTCAGTAATCTAGAGCGACATTGTTCTTTCTTGGATTCTCCTTTTATGTGTTCTAAGATGTTTTGGCCTAGGAGATAGATCAGATCAATAATTATTCCATAAGATTTTAAACTTAGTAATGTGGTCTCCTCTCTGTCTGAGATAAGAAGAAGGGATTTAAATTATGAAGTTGTTCGTCGTATAATAAGTCGGTTATAACAAAAATTAAACATGTGACCTTCCTTCACACTTTTTCTAGAAGCATGTGAGTTCCTTTCGTTCAAAAGCCCAATGCCTAGCTGCAATTTTTTAGTAGATGACTATTCCACTGCTTCAGTGAACTGATCCGTCTGTCCTGTGCGTGGTAAAGTTTTGCGAGTTAACTTCTCAACCATTTATTTCAGGTGTAACGGTTATAACATCAGCGGTTTTTTTTAATACAGCTTGATTTCACACCGTGTGTTTTGGTACAGGTATGGAATTTTCGGCATGTGATATCGGTAGCCCAAATTTTGCAGGCCTATCATAGATATCAGGTAGGTGTCGGCAAGGGACCGAACCCCGGACCATGTGCATGGTCGGCGAGGGTCATAATCGCTGTGCCACCTTGCTGAACTGTCTTTTAATTTTGATGCTCTTAAACTGCCTCCCATAAACTCCTAATAATAAGGTTTTCCCCATAATCATGGAGACATTTCTTCTATTTTCGTTTTACAGACCATCTTTTAATCTCGTCTGATATTTGAGAGAAGGTGGATGCTGAATTTATTAAAAATATGAGAATTTCCCCATTATTGCGTCTTTTTCCATTCAAGAGTTTATTGGAACTTTTAGAAGCTATTCTATCTGAGTTATTTCAGAGTCAGTCCTCTATCCGATTATGTACAGACTATAAATGACGATGCCTATTACTGTAGCAGGGGTGGATAAGGCGTAGATGTTGTTTGAAGCTGGTTTTGGAGTCTGATTATCTTGATGTTTTGCAGTTTGTGGAAGGAGATTGACTTGTCGAGGAGATCAGGTTTGTGAAGTCAGGCATTCCTCTTTTAGGTGTCTGCTTCTTGTCTTCTGTCTGTCTCGAGCAACTGACCTTGTTTCACTTGATATCAGGGAGGAGATCTCTCCATTCATTTCTCTTTTTTCAGCCTAACTTTGATGGTGATTCGTATTTATCCTCTAGAGTATTAGAGATCGCTACTTCTGAGCTGGAGGCGGCTTGTATAGGGTCTCTCACTGTTGTACGGCAAAGATCACTGGCATATCTTTTCTTCCAGCAGGATTTAAGTCTGTTGAGGGTATGTTTCGCTATTAGCTTTTCATCGAGACTGTTGTTTGACTTCACAATGGCGCTAACAGGACTATCACTGTCCGAAGAGTGGTAGCTTTTCCCCTAATATGAGAAACTTATCATGCACTGAGCATCAAAATCGTTTCCAAAATGAAGTTTTGTTGCTTCATGATCCACCAGTCTCTCTGTACAGTCAATGTGTCAGATTTTTGTGACAGGAATCAGATTCATTTATTCCTTATGGGATCCTCAATTGCAATTGTCACAGGGGATTGACAAAGTATCCCTCCTCTTGATAGTCATTAATTCAGGAAAATAATCGGCAGATGATTGTCCCATTGCAGAACAAAAGTTATACTAAAAAATAACCCTGAAATACTTACATGAAAAAATAACACTAATAGAAAATGATTATAATCAAAACTTTTGTTGTAAATGAAATAGAATAAAAGAAGGAATTGCAAAATGTGGTTTCGCATAGAGTAAAACAGAAGAAAGAAAGAACGAACATATTTCCAGACAGGATAATAATACAAGCCCGTTTCATTTCGTGGATTCTCTCTCTTCAACTGTCCACATCCCAATAAAATCAATTATATGTTACAAAATAGCGTCTGAACCTACTTTTTTATTTACAATGATTTCAAGTTATAAATAGAAGGAAAGTATAAGCAACATGATTTCAAAGATAATGTAAGTAGACGAATTATTTAGTGCAATTCTTCCCATTAATAAACTTGAACAAAGGAAGAGCAACAATTGTACCAGGATAATATGAGCTCATCTTTTATTATTTCGAGGATTCTTTTTCAACTGGTTACAACCTGAACAATAAAAAATATGAATTACATTACATTAAAGATTTGAACATACTTTTCCGCGATCACAAGGAGTAATTGGTAGGAAGTAAAAGTAACATTAGTCCGCAATGATTTAACTAATTAAGAGTTACAAACACTGACTATTTATAGAATAATTCAAATGAACTGTGATCAATATCTGACAGTTTATAAATAGAAAGAAAGAAAAGAACAAGAAAGGGTGAGTCATGTTTAGATGAGAGAGTAGAGTTTTCTAAACAAGAAAAAGGTTGATAAGAATCCTCGAAATAATTAATAAAAGATGAGCTCATATTATCCTGGTACAATTGTTGTTCTTGCTTTGTTCAAATTATTTAGTGTATTAAAAGAGTAACTATTTATATTGTAATTGGATAAAGATGGGTGGAATTCTGATTTCTCTTGGAAACAAGAATGAACTAGAGGCAAAATACAAGATAGAACAACAACATAGTTAATCCATACATATCAAGGTGGAGAGTTCAGGAAAAAGGATGGTGGGTGAATAGTGAAGTAAAATTATAAAATAGATAAAATAATTTCACAAAGTAGATTTGTAACCTTAATAGTGAGTTCAGCTCAATGAGTGAAAATTAAAATCAAGATAGAGTAGAATGTTATGCAACAGAACAGGACAAAACACAAAAGCACACGAACAAAACAATTACGGTTACCAGGTAGGGTAGTAAGAGATTAGTGAGACTCCCTTCCTACATGCATAGGTTGGGTTGAAGTCTTTTGATAGCAGTGGCTTCTGCGAACCGAAGTACCCATGCTTTTCTTTGTGTAGTGATTATTTTGAAAGCCTGACTGACTAATTTTTACTGTATGTGTGTCCCGTATCAGTTAACTGTTTGGCGATTGCGCTGGAGAACACTTCACCACCTTTTAGATGGAGACTCTAAGGGATGTGCTTGAAGAATCTAGTAGACGCTTTCCTCTCAGTCCTTCCTATGCACTTGCTTCCGGATGTGCAGGTGAACTGTTAAATTTAGTTGTAGTTGAGTTGACATGCGAAGCAGGATACTTATCTACTTTTGACTTGGTTAACGAGCATACAGTGTCGTAAAGTGGAATGAGTATAGAGGCGGGAAATGTGCTTTTCAATGTTCCTTTAATTCTGTTTCCAAGGGAAATCTCAATTCCACCACCGTTGTCTAATTACTAATATAAGCAGTTACTCTTTTAATACACTAAATAATTGTCTACTTACATCATCTTTGAAATTAGGTTGCTTATACTTTCTTTCTATCTATAACAATTGAAATCATTGTAAAAAGAAGCATGTTCAGACACTATTTTGTAACATATAATCGATTTATTTAGGATGTATACAGTTGAAGAGAGCGAACCCACGAAATAAAATGAGCTTGTATTATTATCCTGTCTGCAAATATGTTCATTCTTTCTTTATTTAAACTAATAAAGGCAACTGGTTTTATAAAAGAGAATAGGCGAATTGGAGGGCAAAATGAAACATTTTTATTAACACTTTCATGTCGGTAACATTCCTTTGTCAGTAATATTTTTGTTATTATTATCACCGTTTTTATTGTTGTCCTCATATTGGAACGACTCCAGTGGTATTGAACTTCATCCTTTCAGTAATTCAAAAGTTTTTCACGGGGAAAACAACAGTATTCTACCCAAGTTGTCTCTTCGTATTACGTAATGTCTTGTCTTAAAGGCGAAAAGTAGGTTTATGATATCTCTGGATGTATCTTTTTTATTCATAGAAAGTTGGCTAGCGGCTAGCTGAAACGGTTCGACTACATCTAGATTTTCATCCAGCATAATGCATCTTCTAGTTTTCTCCGTTTCTTCTTGTTTCAATATCCCAATTATGTGTTAACAGTACATCATGAATTCAAGGAGATTTTTAATTGCCTTGCAATGCATCCTAGTTTACCGTGGTATGTGAAGGTCTGTAAGTCATGCACTAATCAGACTGCAGGTCTACGAATCGTCATTGAACAAGGCATAGAATGGCAGTCAAACTTCTACCTCGATTTCATCAACCAATTTGAAAAGGCCTTCAACAGTGCTGACCACGAATTAATTTGGAAACTGCTTCAACACTATGACATGCGGTGCGCCAAATCTTTATCAATCTCATTCAACAACTGGCTATGCGATAGTGCCACGTGTTAAGTGATCCGAAACAGAAAACTCAGCAACGCCGTTCGAGTGAATATGGGTGTAAGACAAGGCTGCCGCCTATTATTGCTGGTGATATTCTTAATTGAAGTAGACTGGATTATAAGAAAGACTATTATTGAGGAGTGAGAAGACAGGAATAAGCTGAACCGATAAGAATACACTAGAAGACCTGGATTTCGCAGATGATTCATGTTTACTATCACACAAACTGAAAAAATTGTAGGCGACAACCAACAAGGTCGTGAAGGAGGTAGGCACTGAAGACAGGACTTCCATTGAGCATAGAGAAGAAGAAGGTGTTAAACATACCTAACTGCCAAACAATAACAACAACCACCGGTCACTGTAAATGGGAGATGTTGAATTTTGGCTGTTTCTAAAGTGTTTTATCAACCTTTTTACACATCTAGGATATATCTGTTCTGGTGTTTGCTATACTACGAACGAAAACACCTCGCGATTATTTTCATCCTTTCTCCGAAAATTCACACTGGCTTTTCTAAACTTCGAGGTTATATCTGATATATATATATATATAAGTTAAAACTATTAGTCCCTTTGATAAATTTGAATAAAGCATTTAGAAGACAAATTTCGCGAGATGATATTGTCATTTCGTAGTTTTTTTTATAACCGCTTTACAACTAACATGGTTAACAATAATAAAATAAAGATCATGAGAATTATTCAGTTAAATAAAAAACAAAAGTACATACTAATGATCATTCATATTTAAATAGGTCATGTAGTCGATGGTAGGCGAAGATTGAAGTCTATTGTTTTTTGTACACACAGTTTAGGCTGTATGTGATTAATCCAAAGTGCTTCCATCACCTTCAATAACCTTGAATTAGCGTTATGTGAAATAATTGTGAAACAGTCATTAATATTGATTTTGTGACCTGACATTAATAAGTGTTTTGCAATGGATGATGATGGATTTCTATTCAGATTAATCGCGTTGGGATTTTCTATATGATTTAGTAGCCATTTTGGAACATGTTCTTTTTGACGACATTGGAATATTCTGTTGGTTCTACCTATATAGGTGTCACCGCAGCTGCAGGTGAACTTGTAGATACAGTTTGAAGTAGAGTCCACAGAATGTCGTCCTTTAATCATAAGTACAGGGATCGAAAATGTTCGGCAAGTGAGAAAAAGAGATGCGGAGTAGAATGTGCGTTTGATGGCTGACCGAAGTCTTTGAGCTGTCAACTGCATAATCCGGTTACCCTTAAGTAGTAGGTTAATAAGGATATATTTCTTTGTTACAGAAGCTGTCTTTTCTAGATGTGGTTTTTCTTTTCTGTGACAATTGATGAAGTTCTCCGGATAACCATTAGCTAATAAAACTGAATGTACGTGTCGAAACTCATCCATCACTGTATCACTCGTGCATGTTTTTGGGCCCTTGAGAACAAACATTTCACACTGGGGAACGTTTATACTTGATAGGAACAAAACTGATGAAATGAAGATATTGTCCACTCCATGTCTGTTTACGAAAAATAGATCTCTTCTGGTGATTGTAATATCGAGGAAACCGAGTTTGTTATTCATTTTGAGTTTGTAAGTCACTCGGATATTTGGATGAACATGATTAAATAGGCTAATAGCTCTATCAAAGTGGTATTATTAAACCAGAATTTACAAAATCTCAGCTTAAGTAACAACTTAATCATCGCCCCTCCTCATCAGATCATTTTTGTTTTTGTCAATTTGGCCAATTGGTAAAGATAACAAAACCATCATGTGTAGATTGTTGGGTTTGAAAAGTGTGTAAATTTGTAAAAGCAACGTTTGCTTACATAGCGAAATCGCTTATCGCATTCATATTGATTCTGTCATTTCATGGGTAAAGGGCGTGTTGTAACCAGGTCAAATTCTGTTTTAGTCCATCATTCCTATTCAGACAATTTGGATTCCACTTGATATGAAGTGCTTCTGATATTCTGGTTTAATAATACTTTGATAAAGGTATCAGAAGCGTTAAATAGCGAAACGTCTGTAAAAACAACAACAATATCGTTTTGTTTTTCATACATTGTGAAATACAAGAAAACTTCGATTATAATGAATAGCTTGGATTATAATTACAAAAACTGGTTTAAGTGGTTAGCAATCACAAATTGTGATTAGAAATATTATTGAATAAAGAACCAGAAGTCAATAGCCATTCACAAAATAAATGACAGGAAGGTAAATTACACTCGGAAATATGAATATGAGTGAATTTTTCATTTTCAAATGTAATAAAATGAGAAAACAAAGGTGAATAATCTGTTCAAATGAGACAGTGAGTGGAGAACTCGGTAATATTGTTGACCTCCTCAGCAGGGAACAGATATCGGACAGCATTTTTGAACAAACATATGAACTCAGAAATTAAAAAGTTGAAAGTGCCTACTGTTCCCAAAAAATTAGTGTTCCTAGGAGTGCGATTCACGGGTGATGTTATTAGTGAGATATTATCACAACGTCTGAAAGAAGTCTTCAAAAAGACTTTCAGCGCAGCTACGTTATGCTATATATTCACTAGCCAGTTCATAATTATTTCAAGAAATAAAGACAAACTGCCCTGTTTCGCCTCTTCCATGGGTGTTCGCCAGTTTAACTGCTCGAGTGGAGCTAGCTACATTTGACATCCGATCAGCCAAGTTCTTTGTCAAATTTCTGAACATCTCACATATTATTGATATAAGGATAAAACTTGGGCAATGTGGTAGAGTATAACTCCATTATGGATAAAATTTTATTTTGATAAAATTACACTGTGTTAGACAGTAATATTTACTGATGACGTTTCGAGCACAAACTATTGCTCTTAATCATATCAAGGTACCCACACATATACAAAGGATTCTCGATAAAACAGGGATTAGGGTGGCATTTAAACCTACAAAGTCACTCAGGCAGGAGAAACTCTGTAGGTTAAACGACCCTGTCGGTTGACGCAATTAAACAATATGATATAATTGACAAAATACCTTGCAATGACTGTGAGTAAGGTAAACTACATAGGTCAAACTAGTAGGTCGGGGGTAGTCAGATTATCAGAACATTGTCAGAATTCAGCCAAGTGTAGAATGATTGATCCCACCTGCGAAGATAAGTAATTTAGAAAGAAAACTCAGATATAGCACTGCATGCATTAACACAAAAGCACACAATAGAGTGGGTGTGACAAAGTCATATTTCTGAAAGGTAATGCAGGTAGATAGAGAGAGATAGAGACTGATTACTGAATCCTGACTAGTTCATCCAGTCTTCACCCAACACAACACATGCAACAGAAATGACTCAATGCAAATACCAGAAATATGGAAGATATTATTACCACCAGTCAGTCAAATCAGAGGATGATAGACAATTTTGAGATGTATTCAATTCACAATATCACATTCTAACAAGTTATTTACTTATTTTACCATTAGATCATCTTATTTCCCATCTGATTTTAATTGATAACACTAATATTATTATTGTTTCTGAATGTACTCTATCTTATACTGAGTTTATTCAAATGTCTAATCACTTTTACTCATGTGTATAAATGAAGTAAAAAGTTGTGTGAGTGACTTGATATGATTATGAGTAGCAATAGTTTGTGCTCAAAACGTCGTCAGTAAATATTACTGTACAACACTGTGTGATTTTATCAAAATAAAATGTTATCCATAATGATAGAGCTCACTACTAGCTCATCTCAACAATACTGGACATTAACTCGATTCTAACAAAGCTTTTAAAGTTATTTATCGCATATCACCCAACCTCTCGCATGGTTTACTAGTACGTCTTTTACATACGGCAGAGGCAATTGGAATTCATCTGCACAAGCTAAATCTGTGTTTGGCATAGCCAATTACATAATATGTATTAGGTTTCCCCTCCCATCTGTGACTATAGCTCGACTTGGTTAATTTTTACAATTCTAGCTAATTCGCTTAACTTGTTTGTATCTTACGCAATTCTACTTAGTCATCATTATTTTACAAAATTCTTGATGAGCCTCATCTGGGACGAAACACTCACGTTCTAGTCTCCGCAGCCAATCACTACCATCAGTTAAATGGTGGCAGAGAAGGTTTACATTCAATATTTGTCGATAATACTATCGATCCATATTTTTTCTTACTAAAATTTCTAAACAAACGACTGGAATAATAGATTATTTTTTTCGGTCTTCAAAACTTAGACACAACAACAAGAATAATTGAAACCTTGAACTATAATAGTCAACTGCACAATTTTAAATATAAATAAATCCAGACAACCTTGAAAAAAGTGCACATCTACATGTGACTAGATTATGAATACATGTGAATAATTCGACAAGTGGTTGCATCAATGATTAGAACGATAAAAGTCAAATGCAATTACTGATAACATTTGAGAAAAAGACCGACTATCACAGCGTTGTTTAAAACCTCCTGTTATCGATAAGTGAGAAATGTGCGAACAAACAAAGTTTTTCATTTAGATCCTTATCAGGTTAACCATACGACTTTTATAAACTGTACCCCTACCCTTGAAAATGAAACATCTGAAGCACACCAGGGACTGACTACAGGAGGAATTTGTCTGCATTTCTATCGGAATATCGTGACCAATTGGGTTCACCAGGTTGAATGTGAGAACAAATACTCTCTGATGACAATGGCTGGCGGCTGCGCTAGATTTGACAGATAAGTGAATGCTGTCGCTTTAGTTGAGCTCACCTGGTAAACTAAACGTCTTGGTTTCGACCGTCAGCAACGGGATTTTTGGAGCCTACTGATGAGGACTCCAAAAATGGGACGAAGCAGCTGATCCGTACTGCCTGGCTTTCAGTAGTTCTCTTATTGATTTCAATGCGTGTCAGTAGCCAGATAACTTAATAGACACTGAAAAGAAACTGTAAATTTCTGACTGGAAAAATATTCAGCAAAATCAATCAGAAACTTAATTTTGTCACACTTCAAAGATGAGAGTCACCTAGTGGAGAGAAACAGAGCTTTTAATGGTTATACATCAAACTACTTAGAACGTGGTAAATGGAATTCAAAATTTGTATTTTACACATTGGTTGAAGTCATGAGAATTCAAGAAAATAACCGTAGTCTGTGTATTTAAGAGAAGTTCTTAAGTGTTCATTTGAAGGAATCTCATTAGTTTAGGTCATTTTGATGTAGTTGTTTTCTCTGAGATGGATAGTTAATTTGCGAAGCTTTAATTGTCCTACTAGGCAGCATCTTCAGCGTACACTTCAATTCGTTGAAGTGAACTTTCAGATTTCTTCACGAGTTTATTAATCATCTTTTCTGGTAACCTTCAACATCGTGATTGGTTGTTTTCGTGTGTTTTCACAATCTTCGGGTTACTTGCATTAGTATTGGTGTTGATTCTTTCCTTGACCTGCAGTTTGGCCTTTTTTGTGTGACATTTCCCTCTTACCGATTGGTGAATTTTGTCTATGTCACTGTGTCTGTTGATTGATGATTCACTGGAATGCCAAGCTTCTAAAAATTCTCTAGCATTCTTGTTGTTTCCTCTGTCTAATATTTGAACGTTGTCCCAGTCGAATTGATGCCCGTGGTTGTCTGTATGTAGTGATATGAGGGAGTGGATATCATGTCTTTTGACAGCTACTTTATGATCATGGATACTAAGACGAAGGGGACGTTCACTTTGGCCAATGTAGTGTTTTTTAAAGTCGTTGCAGTTTACTTTGTAGATGATGTTGGTTTTATATTCTTCCGTTGTTGAGTCTTTTGGTTGGCACATATCTGAGTGTAGTGATTTTGTCGGTTTGTGTGTGACATCAGTTCCTTAAGTTTGGAAGCGTCTTGCAGTGGCCTCAGAGATATCTTTTATATATGGTAGGGCGATTTTCTTTGTGCTTTCCTTGAGGTTTTTTGATTTGATTTTATAGACGGCCAATGCGGAGTCCCTTTGTACGATATTGAGGAAATCTGTGTAGCACTGTGAAATATATATATGGAGGTGCTCGATGTCCGGAGATGACAAGGTGTTCGAGGATGGAGCTGCTGCTATTCTTCTTTTCTCCTCTGGGTGGCTTACCAGGCTGGACAATGTTCCAGAATACGTTTGTGAACTTGACGTTGAGTACGGTCGATATACTTTGCTCCACATGAGCAAGTTAACTGATAAATACACATTGAGGTGATCAAAAGCAGTATCTTACCCTTAACTTTAGACTGAATTAATTGTCTGCTACAGAACATGAGGCGTAAGGTGGCTCCTTGAAATGGAACGTGGTTTATAAGAATTTCAGCTTCATTGTTACCTTTGAATTATAGGTTAATGAGGAGATTTTTCTTAGGAACAGTTGTGATTTTCGCCGATCGAGTCTTTTCTTTCATGCTTTTGTCTATGAATCCTGGTGGATACTCGTTCCCTGGTATGGTTTCATGTAACGAATTTAATTTTTTCTGTATCGTGTCTTCAGAACAGATTTTTCTGATCCTTGAACTTAATGTACATACTAGATTTTGCTTTCGGATCAGTGGGACGAAGCTCTGGAAGTTGGTGAACTCTCCCGTCCATATTGGCTTGTGATATATCGATCTTTAGATCGTGTAGTCTTGTCTTCTGGTAAGTAGTACATCCAGGAATTGAAATGCCATTTACGTGTTTTTCTTATGACTCAACATGGGAATATTTCGTTTATTGAAGACATCAAATCAACCGATGAAATTCTGAGACTGCAGTGACTGAAATGGTTGGAATGCCTCTGTGTGTCGGGCCATCGCCTTCCTCGTCAAGCAGTCTTAGCTGCCTTGGGACTGGGATGAAAAAGAGTTAGACGTGATGGTTAAGTCAAAACATGGAGTCATTCCACAATCAAGTCTCAGACTGTTGGTTTGCCCCAGTCACGTAGAGAGGTGCAGACTGAGTGCCGCTTAGGGCGGGGTGGTGCCATATGAAGTGTGACACATTGTCACACTTTATATAAGTTTATATATATTTTGTAAAGAGATGAATCAAATGTTACTTAATATGATAAATAAACGATTTATCACAAAAGTGCGTCGGTGGTACAGTGGTTAGGACTCTCGCCGATCATGCACATGGTCCGGGGTTCGATTCCCTGCCACAAACGCACACCTGATATCTATGGTCGGCCTGCAAAATTTGGGCTCCCGATATCACATGCTGAAAATCCCATGCCTGTACCAAAAAATACGGTGTGGAATCAAGCTGTAATCAAAAATTTAAAAAAAATAAAATAAAACAATTTACAGGATGTATCAACTGTTACTCCTACCGTTTTTAGTATGTATAAATTAGTGCCTTTTGATGGAAACAGTTTTTTTCTGCATCATGTGAGCAAGTAAACTCTGTGACAGTGTGCATGTGCACTATATTAACTGTAAATCTGATCATGTGACTAGTGAAAATCAGAATTCCACATGTCTCAATCATTTCTTCTTTTAGATAAATAATTTGTGAAATTTGTCAATGTAGTTTAGGCATTTTCAGAAAAACAGCAGAAATCAACAACAGTGATTGGAGTATTCCGTAACGTGTACGAAGAAACCAACTTCAACAGTAGTGCTTTAAATTCTTATGTATTCATAAAAACAGGACAACAAGTAATCCAACGAGGAGTCTCTTTCTGGTGAATTTATAATCTTCAGTTGTAAAATCACACTTATATTCAAGGTGATCTATAAAATGGAAAGTAGTATGCCCAAGGATGACGTCTTTTCGCCTCAATTACACTGCTGAATCTGCTGAAGTCATCCAGATGAAGAAACTTGAGCTGTGCACACAAAAGAAAATCTTTCATGCATGTCGATTATCACGTTAAGGACCTTGTTATTTACAAAATTACTTTTCAATAGTTGGTTTGTAAGGACTAGGTCTAGAACTAGGACTAGGTTACCTGGGGTTCTAGTGAGAAGTCGTGACCAGTAGAGTGCAGCAGGTCGGGTGTGAGGACAAATAATCGTCGATGACATTGGTTAGTGGTCACGCTACTTCGTGAATTGGTAGAATTTAGAATTCATGCACTTGGCACTGAATCAGGTCCCAGTGGCTGAATGGTATATGACCTCGCCTTGTAACCAGAAGGTCCTGGGTTCGAATCCCGGTGAGTGCGTACTGATAAAGAGTCTCAAACCAAGACGAAATAGCTATCCAGTACCCCTTGACTGGTTTTCCAATGGTTCTCTAACTAATTTCAGCTGATGATGAAAATCCTGTAATCAGTCAAATCTCTAAAAACCGACACCTAAATAAGTATTCCTTTACCAAGTCTCTTGGTTTCTACCTTTATAGTTGCCCAAAGTGATAGTTTGTCCTTCACACATCCACTGTTAACATTGATCCGTAGCTCAGCCAAACTCTGCTTATCTCAATGATCTGGATAAGCGACATTTTGAAGGTGATCTGAGGTATCACCAGTGAATTCAACATTCATAAACATCGGTTTCTGATTGTTTTAGGTTTCTGCTTTACTTTTCTCTATGAATCTTAAATCTAATCCAAGAAACTCGTCGACACTGGTTAAAATTCTATGTATTTAAAGCTCTGTATATTATAGTAAAATCTGAAAAAGGTCTAGTTGAAAACAGTTCTGCTCAAGTCTGTTTTTTGTTGAAAGTAAATAGATAAATCAGTATGCGCATCTATCAGTTCACCTGATCTTGTGGAGCAGGGTGCATTGGCTGTAGTCAGAGGACGCTTTCCACACGGATACGAGAAAAAAATTCCAGCATAGTTTCACAAGGGAGAAGGGAAGTGTGTGCGAAGCTCTATTCTGCAACACCTGATCGACTTCTGTCACTCTGTCAACCCTGACCATGATTTCAAGATCACATATAGAATCCATGCTAAATTCCCGCGTTTTCTTCTTTACAGACTTCTAAACACAGCTGAGGCGTTGACAATTCATGACTTTAAGCCTTCATGTACAAAAGAAGTATGTACAATCCCTATATCTGCCTTGGCCGTAGATGGATAGACAATTATTTATTTTTAAGTATTGGTTTGTAGAGATTTGACTGATTACAGGATTTTCATCATGAGCTGACATTAGTTAGAGAACCATTGGAAAACCAGTCAAGGGGTACTGGATAGCTATTTCGTCTTGGTTTGAGACTCTTTATCAGTACGCACTCACCGGGATTCGAACCCAGGACCTTCTGGTTACAAGGCGAGGTCATATACCATTCAGCCACTGGGACCTGATTCAGTGCCAAGTGCATGAATTCTAAATTCTACCAATTCACGAAGTAGCGTGACCACTAACCAATGTCATCGACGATTATTTGTCCTCACACCCGACCTGCTGCACTCTACTGGTCACGACTTCTCACTAGAACCCCAGGTAACTACATACCTGAATAGGGCAAGTCACTAGTGAGCATCTCATTGATATTCAAGTGTTGGTTTGTAGGGATTTGATTGGTTACAGGATTTTCATTTATTTATTTTTATTTATTTATTTTATTTATTTTGTTCATTTAGTTAATCTATGTACCGTTGCTTTATTACTACGATGATTTTTATTATTATTACTGTTCTCACTCTGAATTGTTTCCACTTGTCTCACTTGTCATTCTAAATCCAAAATTATTTTTTTACAATATTGAATTCTATCTTATCAAATTTCACACCATGTTATGCAACATTTTATATTTGTCTACTAATCCTATAATTATGCACCCCTTTACAACATCTATACACCTTATGTATTATTCTATATATGACATTGATTGTTTTGCTACTTGACATTTAACTATGATTATTATCACAAATATTTTAATTGCATTTCATACTACTATTATTATTTCATGTATTCACACTTTTGACCTAATTCCCTCACCGGATATAATTTATTAAAAAAAACCATATATATATATATATATATATATATATACGACTGTACAGCTTGATGATAAATTCGTTGAAAAGAGTCTCTTTGCTGAATATTCTGTTCTTAAATCAGTATGACTTATTGATTCATGAGTCCATTTGTCTTTACACTCCTTTACTTTCCAAGTGGAACATAGAGCTTCGGGCTTTGAACCTTGAGTAGAAAGTTCTGATCTCATGGAGTGGAGCTGCTACTCTCGCTCCCAATATTCCCCGTTTTCTGGACTGTCTACCAGCACTGCATTAAATTTGTAGAAAAGAACTCAGCAAATAGTTCAACGAGGAGTCTGTTCTCAGAGATTTCATTTTCTTCGGTTTCACCATCGAATCTATATAGAGTTATTTTCTCACAAAGGAGGATAATAATAGAAGGGATGGATGAACTGTGATAATCATAATAATTAATATTAATCGATACATAGGTGCGTCGGTGGCACAGTGGTCAAATTCTCGCCAACCACGCGAGTGGTTCGTGGTTCGATCCCCGGCTGGAGCATTCCCTTACCTCACTAAGCCAGTTATAAGACTGGTAAAGAGGGAAGGTTGTGGAGGATAAGGCTAGCAACCTCATCCTGTAAAATTAAACACCACTGCTACCGAAACTGCAAACCTCTAGCTTGAAGCCCTATGTTCCACTGGGAACGTAAAGGAATAAAAAAATCGGTATGTAGAAGCAGATGAGTAGGTGTGATAGAGCTGTGTAGTCAGATAAGTTACTGAATAAATGACTTTAAGTCAGACTGTACACAGAAATAAAGCTTACGTGCTACTGCCTTAAGGTTCGAAAGAATTGGAAGACTTAGAAATAGTTGAAAATAATAGTACTTCTACCGTGATAGTAGAAATGGCTAGAGTTTCACCAAAGCGTGAAAAAGAAGGAATTTATTGTCATCGCCAGACTGTTCCACACCATGTAGACCACTTTAAAGGCGAAAGCAGTTAAAACTGAGTGTCAGCGTTGACGTAGTGTTCAACTATGCCACTCTATATTAAAGCCATTTACATCCTTCTGTAGTCATGCAGGATCGTGTTCTTAAACCCTTTTTAGACAAGTAACCTGAGTTCTAGCTTGAGCTAAGTTCAGACTCTATGCCACTATTACGAAACATAAACATAACATAACATAGTCTTCGTGCTCGAGAACATATCCCACTATGGCTAAGTAAAGGTGTAGTTAAAACCATCAACAGTTCAACATTAGACCAAACTGGCCACAAAGCCAGCCAGCATTGAAGAATCCTTCTCTATCATCTACCGAGTGCCAAATAAATTGCCAAAAACATCGAAGCACCGCAAGCTCCAAACAGCAGAGGCTATTGCGATTCGCGTGAAACAACCAGTGCTTTGTATACAAAAGAAGCAAGTCCAGCCAACAACTACTACTGCCCTGAGCGGCCTTCAGTAGAGACTATAAATTCATGAATTTGTATTATTATCTTTCCTAATTTTTCAAACATTCAGTTTATTGTTATATTGATGCTGTTGAACTGTAATCCAACGATATTATTATTGATTCGATGTTATTTGAACAACATTAATGTAGTTCATAACACTAATGTATATATAACTGTAGAGCCTGATGATGAAGTTATCGAAAAGAATATTCTTTGTTCAGTAACCATTCTTTTGAAAACTTTAATGAACCTTTTTAATCAGTTAAACATAAATATATTGAAAAATCTGTAGACAATTAAAATCTTTCAGCCATGAACATTTTACTAAGTAAACTGTACATTTATTATTCAAAACTTGGTTACCCAGACCAGTAGATAAAGGCATTAACCAGCTGATTGACCCTAATATAAACAAACTGAAGTTGTCTACCAATCACATAACGTATAACTTGTTTACTGATGCGTAGGCGTCACCCAGTTAATCTAGTTCCTGATTGGTAGATTTCAGTTTGTTATCTTCGTGGTTAATCAGCTGTTTGCTAATAGTTTTTATCCAGAATATGAGCTGAACACTCATAATGTTTTCAAATAAAAATCAACAATATTTCACATCAAATAGTTTGAATAAAGCTCATTGGTCAATCAGAAAGAGTGAGAGAGAGAGTTTAAAGTTGTTAAAACTTACAATAATTCCGCAGTTACACAATGATTATGTCATTAAAATTATGTAAATATATACATTCGTTTAACAACAAATTACGCAGCTAGGGCTTATGATTGATTACATTGTGAAATAAAGTATTTACTCTTAGACAATATAATTGAGTTGATACTACTAAAAATAGTAATTATTTTTGTAAAAGTTGTAATATGAGATTTGTAAAGACAAATACATTTAGTCGTTTAGATAAGACAATCTGTGGTGTATACGTGTGTGTGTGTGTGTATTGTTAGTATGTAGGTTTAACGGTCATTTTAATTATTGTCACATTCAACAATGAATTCATAAAGATAACTCTATCTGAGAATGAAGTATTGTGGAATTAATGAGTCCAGTAGGGTTGAGAAGATGTCGACGAGTACGCAGGATACGGCTGCATGACAATGCGCCTACGTATCATCATCTAAAAATCAATATACTTGTTCACTATGACACCAGCGCTATGAGAAAGCCAAACTAGAACAACAGTTTGAACAATGGAAACCAAGAAGCACTGGACAACTGTCTCGTCCTTTTTTGGAACTCCTCGACAGTGGGCACTAATGGATCGAAACCGGAACCATCAGGTTACGAGGCCAAGCTCTCTGACCATTCATCCACTTGGGCCAGATAGAATTCAGTGACTCGTGATATAATGTTAACCTTACCTCGATGAGTATGCACTTCTCGTTGACATCATGGACCTCACTGGTCACGACTTAGCTTCAGTAAATCCATCCAGTGACCATCAGTGAGCTGAAAATTGATATTCAGATTAAAGGAAGTGTAGAGCAACTAGCGTAGATCCTGGAAATGCTCAATTTCACAAGGTGAAAACTTTCAGTTTTTCACATGCTGGTTTGCAGACATTTGATTGGTCATAGGATTTCATCATGAGCTGATATGGTTTACAGAACCACTGGAAAGCCTGTGATTACTGGAAAGGTGTCTTGTCCTGGTTTGGAACTTTTCATCAGTACGTGCCCAGTGGGCCTCGAACCCGGGACCCTTCAGCTGCAAGAAAAGCTTGTAGATAATTCAGCCACTGAGACTCGATCAAATGGCTCACGAGTTCCTACTTCTGCCAACTCGCGATATGGCATGACCAATAGCCACTAATGAAATTCATGCACTGCCCAGTAAGTTGGATCCCAGTGGCTGAACGGCATACGAGCTCGCCTTGTAAAAGGAAGGACCTTGGTTTGAAACCACATGGGTGCCTAATAATAGTAATAATAATAATAATACTAGCCCAAATTTCGCAGGCCGACCAGTTGATATCAGGTGGCATGGTCGGCGAGAGTCCTAACCGCTGTGCTACCGACGCACATGTTTCATGTTCTTGGATAAGCTGCCATCGAGGATGACTCCTCTCCTCATATCTAGTAGAAATATGAGAATAAGCATGTTGTAAATGTTTCCTTAAATACTCGTCTGAGTAAACAGTACTATTAGAGGTCAAACTTTACTGGATTTAAACAAACTGAACGAGGGGAAGTATATGCAGTAAACTGACAGAAGTTTTCGGTTGGCCAGGATTTAAGCAGGCCACCAAAACAGCTGTCCAGTACTCCCTGATGGTTTTCCAATGGTTCTCTAACTGATGTCAGCTCATGATGAAATCCTCCATGCAATCAAACAAAATCCCTACAAAACCAATACTTGAAAATAATAATAACAGTAATAGCTTTATTCTAAAGATTGTTTATATAATGTACAGAATTTTCAGCGGCGTTGATTGCATGATATTTTCTCTCCGTACAGGATCTTCAAATAAAAGAATAATTGCCAGTTCTATCTGAGGTGAAAAGCAAATTAATCCATCATTACGATGACATCTCTTCTTTGTCTCCTTCGAGAAATACACGATATTTGGCCGCATGCTAATTATAAAATGTTCAGGAGTACATTTTAGTGAATCAGTGAAACCACTCAGGAACGGTAATTTTATCTTCTTGGATAAGCTGCCATCAAGGATGATGCTTCTGCTCATATTTAGTAGAAACATGCGAATCAGCACGTTGAAAATGTTTTTAAATACTCGTCAGAGTAAACAATACTGCCGGAGGTCATACTTTACTGGATTTAAACAAACTGAACGAGGTGAAGTATATCCAATACATTGACAGAAGTTTTCGGTTGACCAGGTTTTAAGCAGGCCGCTGAAACAGCTATCCAGTACTCCCTGATGGTTTTCAATGCTGGCTCTCTCTAAGGTGATATCAATCTGTGATCAACCTTGAAATAAAAAAGCACCATTCAGGGAATCACTGATGAAAGCCCCACTGAAATGACTTTAAAGTCTCTACAATGTCTAATTATTTCTTCTCTGAATAAGACTTGTATGAATAAGTCTTTGTTTCTCTATACACACTGTTAGTGCTAATATTTCTCTAAAGATCGATTTATGATAAATTACAAGATGGTGGAATTTAAATTAGTGTGCATAAAAACTAACAAATCTCAGTAGGATAGTCAGCCATATTAATTACCACATAACCTTGAAAGAAACAAACGAAAAAAGAACACAAGATTATGAAATTCCATTGCATTATAAACCCTGTTTTGACTGACAAATGCTTGTAAGATAAACTGAAAAGTTAGAAATGAAAAATCTTTTAAAAAAAGAATAGATTTGAAAAACTGAAAAAGAAGAACAACAAATGTAACAGCATATTTCATGCATTTATTCCCATTGATGAATTTGAATAAAGCAAGAACAACAGTGTGGTTTGTGCAGAATAATATGGTACCATCATTATCTATTTCGTTGGCTTCTCGTCAGCTGCTTACAGCCCATATAATTATTAAGTCAGTGTATAGAAAAGCTTTAACATACATGATGTCAGTTGACAGAAAGTTCCACAATTAGTGAACAGTGCTCAGAAAATTGCGCTTACATAGTTTTTACACAGGCAGTTCAAGATTAAACAAAATAAATGTATGCATACAATGGTCAAAAAGTTACGTAATAAAGACGAGAGATGCGTTAGATGCAGAGTGACTAATAAATTAGGTAACAATGTACTGAGTTCAACTCAAGTTATAGAAACAAGAGACAAGAAAAACTACAGATCATAAAACGGGGTGAGGTTAAAGACAAAAATTACCTAATCAGATGAGAGAATAAAGAAATCCAATTACCAGGGCAAGGAAAGACTAATAACTGCTTCTTTCTGAACACATAAATCTGGTTTCAAGCGTTTGATAGAGATTGCTTCGGCAAACTTGAGGAGAATGGAGCTCCTTTGTCTATTGATAATTTTAAAGGATTTCTCGATTTCTACCTCATGACCCATGTCTAGGAGGCGTTTGGTAATGGCGCTACTATAAGAGTTTGTTCCCTTGAGACGTAGGCTTTTCGGCACATGTTCAGAAAATCGGAGGTGTGCCTTTCTTTCTGTTCTCCCAGTGTAACTGCTCCAGTAGATACACGTAAATTTGCATACACATTTGGAGTTAACACTTTGTCATGTTCTCTGCGCTTCTCGTCAGCTGGTAACACGATGGCCCATAGTCTGTTACCTCCTTCTCATATAATAGCTTCCGCATATCTCTTTCAGAGTAAGGGCCCAACTCATTGCTTCCTTTTCAGACCCCACTGTAGTAATGGCCTGTTAATCATGTGATGTCATTCGACGGTCATCGCAACTTGTGTCCAATCTATCTCTATTCTCTTCGGAATATTTGATAAGCAGTGGGCTCTTGATTTGTTTCTTCACAGAGATTCTTGTTGATAACTATTTCTGACCGGCTGGTCGGCCATCTGATCTTCAGTATGGAACCAGAGAAGGAAGCTGTTTATGAAAGTCTGTACTGGCCTGTTGGAAACGCTTTTCGTGAGGCATACAGAAGATGTGACTTACTATTGGTGTTGTTCATTATGCCGAGTTTTTTTATTCTTTCACGTTCCTAGTGGAACACAGGGCTTCAAGTTAGAAGCTTGGAGTTTCTGTAGCAGTGTTTTTAGTTTTACAGGATGGGGTTACTAGCCTCATGCCCTGACCTTCCCTCTTTACCACCTTTATTTCTGGCTTAGAGAGGTGAAGAATTGCATCGGCCAGGGATCTACTCCGGACTATGTACATGGTCGGCGAGCATCCTAACCGTTGTGCCACCAACGCACTATGCCGAGTTAGTGCAGAAAATTTCCTAACTGATATTAGACTGATGAAGGTCTTACTTGCCATTTCGATCAATACTGATTTTGACACCTTCATCCTCGCTGTCACCTACATTTGAAACCGTTCTACCTAGATCAGTGAAGAAAGTGGCGTTTTACAAGTTTCTCCCATTGACAGAGATTTGTGCCTGTCGTTGTTGTTGTTACTCGGTTGGATATCTTCATCACCTCTGTCTTCTCTATGTTCATTTGAAATCCTGTCTTCACTATTTGCTTCTTCAGCCAATTCGTTGGTTTTCACTTGCAAGTCTTCGAGTTTGTGCGACTTTATACATAAATCAGCCGCGCATGAAATCCAGATCTTCTAGAGTCTCCTCATTAGTCCAGTGTAGCCATTTCTTCTTTCTTCCAAGTTCAGTCATCCACATAATCCAGTGCACCACAATTAGGAATATCATCGAAGATAATTGGCAGCCAGTCTTGTCTTAATCCTGTTTTGACGTCAAAGAATTCGCTGAGTTTTCCGTTGTGGATCAGTTGATATATATATATATATATAAGTGGTTAAATTGGCAGCTGTTGGAAAGACTGACGATTTATAGGATAATCAGACAAACATTCCCCGAATAACCGGTGCGTTGAGGGGAGGCGGCAGCAGAGGTCAATACTGCGAAAGAAACTAAGTTTAACTAGTAAAGGGTTTTTACATTTCCCAATGAATGAAAAAGAGCAAAACGATATTGTTGCTTTTACAGACGTTTTGCTATTTGATGCTGCTGCTAATAGCTTTATCAAAGTGGTATTATTACATCAGAATTTACAAAGTATCAGCTTATATTAAATAACAACTAAATCATCGTTCATCAGCATTGGGTCATTTTTGCGTTGTCAAGTTGACCAAAATCAACAGTGACATTAGTATGGTCGAGAACACGTATTCAGAAAACATGGGCCTTAACAGTTCTCATTCCATATATGGAAGAGTACTCAATAAGCTCGACATCAAAGTTTTCTTCAAAACATCAGACACGCACACTGCGAAACAACCTTCTCCATATAAAAAACCAAATCCCTAACGATTCTCAGTCTAATCTTGTCTATAAAATAAAGTGCTTAGACTGTGACGAGACATACATCGAACAAACATCGCCACAAATCAGAAGAAATGAAAACCGCAGAGCATCTGTTCGACCACCGAGGAATCCAGTTGAACTACAAAAGCTTGAAAAATCATCAGCCATAGCCTGTTTACACACTATAGAATCAGGCCACAAAACTGATTTTGACAATATTGAAATAATCCAGAATATTTTCATAAATCACAAAGAACGTCTAATATCATCAGAAGCGCTTCATATCAAATGGTGTCCAAATTGTCTGAATAGGAATGATGGACTAAAATAGAATTTGACTTGTTCACAACACCTCACTCCTCCATAAAACGACAATATCAACACAAATGTGATGATCAATTTCATTATGTAAGCACACGCTGCTTTTATAATTTCACACACTGATCAAATCCAACAATCTACACCTGGTTTTGTTATCTTTACGAATTGGCCAATTTGAAAACGGAAAAATGCCCCTATGCTGAGGAACGACGATTAAGTTGTTATTTGATATAAGCTAAGATTTCGTAAATTCTGGTTTAATATTACTGCTTTGATAAAGCTATTAGCAGTAGCATTAAATAGCGAAACGTCAGTAAAAAAGACAACAACATCGTTTTGCTCTTTTTCATTCATTGCGAAATACAAAAAAAGCTTTATTATAATGAATATATCATATACCCAATGCCCAAATTTTTTTAAACTGTTAAAAGGTGAACTTAGTTTGGACATATATAAGTTTAACTCGATCTATTGTTTTGAACTGACTTACGGAGAACACATTTCCCATGCACTACACTATCTGAAAGCTGATTCTAATGCCCCCGTTTGAACCAGATGGAGTGAGAGTCGAAGTAGGCACCTCGTGTTGGCTGTAACTGGAGTTACTAGGCCAATGAACAATATTCCCAGTAATATTAATCAGCATGAACACAAAAAAATTATGAATTTGTAACTGAGAAATTCAAGTACATCCAGTTGATGAGTCCCAAACAGGACGAAATGCGTATCTTGGATTCCGCTGCTAACCACCATCCATCAAATTAACTTGTTCACTCTTATTATTCTTGTTTTCAATGAAAAAATACTTGACACTAAGAAATTGAGTGAACTGAACGATATTCAGATGAAAATTACATAAAAGCTTGAAACAGAACAGAAGATATGGAAGAATGCATGACGTCATAAAAGTTTCAAGTTTGACAGTGAGCAGACTTTAGTTGAAGAATCATTGAAAACCACTGGGGAGTACTGAATAGTAGTGATTTGTTTTTATTTGTTACTCTTCAGCAGTATGCACCCAAACGAGGATTAAAACCTATCCAGGACTTCCTGTGAGTTTTCAGTTTTTCTCTAACTGAAGTCGATCTGTGATCAATTTTGTAACCAGTCGAATCCCTGTAAATTAACACCTGAAGAGTAATAGAAGTGACATACCGCTGTTTTGTGCATATAACAATCATATGTAATGCCAGAATGATAGCTGCCTACTTGCATGTACTTACATGGGTTCGTTTGCGTCCATTTAATCAAGATTGTTTCAGGAAAATGGAATAGCATGTGAAAGTCAACAGTGTAAAGCGTTCAGGTTTTCTTTTATGCTATGGCATTTTGAGTGGGACACATGGCTTCAACCTTCAAGCCTATGAATTTTCACTAGCAGTGGCGTTGTTTCTACAGGATGGGGTCATTATTATTATTATTGTATCCTTTAATTCCTAGAGGAACATAGGGCTTCAGCCGTGCGTCTCCATTGAGTTCGGTTCTCTGTTAGAGTCTTCACATGGCCCCATGTCTGCCCACACGCTTTCATCTCCTCTTCACATGACCTCTTTCAAGTCACCCTTGCACTGACGACCAACTCGCCGCTTCCCTTTCGGGTTCCACTCAAGGGCTTGTCTAGTGATGTCACTTGATGGGGTTGTCAGCCTATAACTCAATCTTTCCTCTTTACCAGGCTTAAAATTACTTTTGGAACTAGGCAAGGTTTAAGCAGTTTATGGCATCCAGAAATTGAACTCAAGTCAGCACTCACTGTACCGATGCAGCATGATATGGCCAAGTTAAACTTTATGCACCAATTACCACCAATGAAGTGCGTCCGCACCAGTGACCTAGAATGGGCCAGTTAGTTTCTGCACGTAAGTTGAAGCCCCTATTCAGCTTGATTGAAGTCAAATGCATGCTCTAACGCAGTTACATCTGGGAGTGGGTTAGGGTTGATTAGAAAACAGACGATCTGTTCATGTGGAGGCGTGATGACCACAAAAAGCTTCAGCAGATTGGTTGATGGATATGTGCATCGTCGTAGAATTTGTTTGAGACGAGTTAGTATCAGAGAAGGTAAGCTGATTATTCCAATATTTCGTAGGAACATTTATCGCCAGGTCCCGTCTGTTATTAACCCAGATTATGTATGTTTGGAATTACTGTGAGATCTGCAGCTTCTGAAACTGAAAATAGTCTCGTATCAACAGTGCAGCGGTAGCAGCACTGCAGAGATATCGCATCTTGGAAAATGGAGAGACTTACTTCTTTATTGGGAAGAGAAGGAGTGATTGTACATATAGATTAAACCGTCTTATTAAAGAGGATATACAACGATGGTCGTGACGAGCATATAATTTTTGGGTGATTGAATAATACAATACCTCTCTACGGAAAGGATCCGTCGAGAAAATAACAGATATAAGGTCAACTACTTTAATACTCACCATCATTCAATAGGTGAAAACGTGATCTACAATACGCACACATGAGTAGAAAGGCTATAACTCCTATTCATCTCTGGAATATATTCATCAGAGAGTAAACCACACCAGTGGTTTTGTGGGTCCTTGTATAGGGACCAACGCCGATTCTATCGGAGGATTTGGGGTTGGTTGAAAAACCGGATTAGAACCATTAATGGGTCGCAAAGCAGTGTTATTTATAGTCATTTAGATGAATATATGTATAGGATGTGATGTAACTTTTCTATTGATACTCCTATGCTAAAGTGGGAGTCGTTTTTATCACATGTGAGAGAAAGGTATCCTCTGTAACAATCTGGCACAGTTTTTATGCATTTTGTCTCATATATATATAAGTATTGCATCCCAAAAATAGCCTCTTTCATATGACTGGTGCGTTCAGGATCATTCACTGATTGGTAGTTACTGGTGCTTGTAGCTTAACTTTGCCCATGGTACATGATGGAAACACAATGAGTACCTAATATTAGAACAAGACGTATAAGCGAACAGTATTGTTGTTATCAATTAGATCTTCTTCAGGCTTTACTCTAATTTATATAGATTGATACATAAAACTTTTTAAATCAATGACGGTGAATTCGTGGATCAAATAATAATAATGTGGTGAGTGTTTTGAACGTCAGTAATTATTATTATTATTATTGTATCCTTTAATTCCTACAGGAACATAGGGCTTCAGCCGTGCGTCTCCATTACGTTCGGTTCTCTGCTACAGTCTTCACCTGGCTCCAAGTCTGACACCCACACGTTTTCATCTCCTCTTCACATGACCTCCTCCAAGTCACCCACCCCCGCACTGACGACCAACTCGCCACTTCCCTTTCGGGTTCCACTCGAGCAATGGCTTGTCTAGTGATGTCACTTGATGGTTTCCTCAGAGTATGGCCATTGAATCCACCTCCATTTCTTCCTGCCTATTTGTTTCACAATCGGTTCCTGCTGAGTTGGTTCGCTCATTGCCAGAGAACCCTGTTGCTGATCTTTTCTGGCTGGCCATCTGATCTTGAGTATTGAGCGAAGACAACTGTTAATGAAGGTCTGCAGTTTGTTTGAGATGCTCTTTATGACTCGGAGTGCAAGTCTCTGATCCGTATAGTAGCACTGACTTCACATTGGAGTTGAAAATCCGGATCTTATCTTCGTTTCGATTCTGAGTGCTGTTGACCTCCACACAGGCTTGAGAGTAATGAAAGCTTGTCTTGCTTTCCCGATCCTTGCTTTGATATCCTCGTCAATTCCGTCCTCCTGTATTTGAGACGATGCTTCCCAGTTAGGTAAAAGAGGCTGTTTCTTTCAGGTTCCTCCCATTTATGCTGATCGTTTTCTGTTGTTGTTGTTCTTGTCCAGGAATCTCCATCACCTCTGTTTTATCTATGTTCACCTGAAGTCCTATCTTCTCCAGATGCTCTTTCAGCCAAATTGTTGCTTTTCGCTTGCATGTCTTCCAGTTTGTGGGAAATCAGACATATATCATCGGCGAAGTCTAGATCCTCCAAGTTTTTTCTGTGGGTCCATGAACGTCAGTAATAACGATACTGATAATGATAACAAAAAATATTGATAATGAGGTTTATGCAGGCGGCGATAAGAATAACGAAGGTAGTAATATATATGCGTATTTGTAAACAATTCAATAAATAAATAAATTCGGTCAAACATTAAAACTTACGTAATACTAAAGGTACACTGGACAGATAATCAAAGATTAAATAAATATCATATCATAAGCACGAAGGAAATGGAAAATGAGGTAGGGTGGGGGGGGGAAGTTCAGTAGAATTAACCTGGGCCAAGGGAAAGACAAAGGTAGGACAAACTTCTTTTGTTGTATGCAAAGACTAGGACTGTTTTCTCGAATTCATTCCCATAGCTACGGCTATATGTCAAAAAGGCGAGTTTGAATTCCGTTCGAAAGGCTCGATGGAATGCGATAGATAACTTTGAAGGCACTTCTTCTGTCCATTTGGTGACAGCTGTCAATCAAACGAGACAAAATAGAACTTCTTATAGATTTTATTTGACCTTTTCCGAATCATGAAAGAAGATGTTCAGCAATCATGCGTTTGTTGAGCTGCCTAGTTGTTCGCCCTATATAGCTCTCTCCACAGGAGCAACTAAATTTCTGGATACACATGGAAGTGGCACGGCAATCATGATTGGTCGGCTGGAAAATGACAAACAAAGGGTGGCGGCAGTATAAGTCCGTTTAATTGCCCTCAATAATCCAATAGTTCATCAAAGAAAATCAATAAAACTAAATTGATCTTAACAATTATTTTACTTAGAATATTATCATATGGAATGTACTCAAATCGATGAAAATGATAATCATTGATCAGTGTTCAGCTGTTAACTAGTGTTCAACACTATTTTGTTTAGGTCATTTATTTGTGCACTATGGACACTACCACTAACAAAAACAAAAAAGCATACATAAAAGTGATTAGTACTCATAAATTATTAGAAAATATGAAGAGCTAATATCTTAAAAGAGAAGAAGAATATTGCTCAACATTTTCTATATATGTAATCGATAACTTCCAGTGAAATGTAATATGTTAAGTTTGTTCATTTGTTGATTTCAGTGAGTGAACCATTGAAAATCATCCAAGGAGTACTAGACAGCCGTTTCGTCCTCGTTTTGGACCCTTTATCAATGGTACCCATGTCCCCACCAAGACAAGTTAAACCTAGGACCTTCAGATTACAAGGTGATCTCACTGACAATTCAATCACTTTGATAGAATCCCATGGACCATCGCAGTTCTATATTCTGTCAAATCTGCGATATATAGGGTGACTGCCAGTGAGTATATGTCCTCACACCTAACTACGTGGACCATTGGTTAGTCTCTAGTGGGCACCAGATTAGTTCCATGTGTTGACTTACAGGTGTTTGACACGCATTTCGTCCTACTCAAGACTCATCATCTGTTTCTATTTTGGTCCCACTGGACTAAAATCTGCGACCATTACGTTGTAAGTTTATCGATTGGGCTGCTAAATCACATAAATCATAAATTATCAGTAGTGGGGGTCCAGCGGTAGAATACTGGTCAATCACAAAAGTGGCCAAGGTTTGATTCCTGGCCCATGTGCACTCCTATACTTTGCTCAGTTTAATATGAGGTAGAAAGTGCAAGAAACAGTGAGGCTAGTAAAGCTGTTCTGTAAAAGCAACACCACTGCCGCTGGAACTTCAAAACTCGGAGCCTGATGTTCCTTGTAGGAAAGCAAAGGAATAACACAAAAATATGAAAATCGAGTTTTGTAGACTGTTTGTTACACGCAGTCAACACGCTTTTCTGATTGGTTTATACCAGTGTACTGGCAATTTTCGATTGATTATCGAAGTTTTATTCTTTTAAAGATTATAAGTGTATATTAGATGGTTGGAGGTATTCATGGGAAGCCTAAGACCTAGGTTTCATGCTAGTTGACACTTAACAGTCAGTCAGCAAGGCGTATCTGCAACCTTCAGGGAATTCATGTCTCTCCTTCTGAGATTCCAACCCGCGTCACCTAGTGAGTGCTTCATTCAGAGACGTTACAGCTGAGCTATCCTAGCTCGTGACTGACCCCTTTAGTACTGAGACTGGATACTAGTCAGTGACTAGTGTGGTGTATCTAGTTTGAATTTCAGAAGGATGGATATGAGTTCCTTCAAGGTTGCAGATGCTCCTTGCTGACTGGCTGATGAGTGCCAACTAGCATAAAGCCTAGGTCATCTAGGGCTTCCTGCCGATTGCCTCCAACCATCTAATAGCAGCAATTCACAGTGCACAGTGATGGCAAGCCACCTAGAATGCTGGCCCTGGTCACATTGCAAACTTGACTGATAGAATTCAGTCTGCACCAAAGATAGGACCAGATACATTACACTAGCTACTGATCAGTGTCCAATCTAAGTATTATTTTTTATCATTATTATTGTTCCCTTGGGTTCCTAGTGGAACATAGGGCTTCAACTGCACGCCTCCACTTGCTTATGTATTTTGCTATACTTTTCACTTGCATCCATGTCAGTCCATTCTGTTTCAACACCTCTTCACACGATCTCCTCCATGTCACCCTTGCACTGACGTCCCACTCGCCGCTTCCCTTTCGGCTTCCACTCGAGCACTGACCTGACGCGCGATGTCACCCAGCGAGTGGCCTCCTCAGCGAGTGTCCAATCCATCTCCTCTTCTTTCTCCTGCATATTTGTGGGGACACTGGTTCTTGTTTCGCTTCTTCCCATAGTTTCTTGTTGGTGATTCTTTCCGGCCATCTTATCTTCAGTATAGAGTGAAGACAGCTGTTGATAAAGATCTGCAACAGGCTGTTGGAAATATTCTTTGTGACTCGCCAAGTTCCTGATCCATCCATATAGAAGAACTGACTTGACGTTTGTATTGAAAATTCGAATTTTGTTGTTGATGTTGAGGAGTGACAGCGGAAGATTTCCAGATTGGTTTCAGGTTGATGAATGTGTTTCTCGCCTTTCCGATTCTCGATTTGACATCCTCGTCCGTTCCTCATGTAGTTGAGACAATGCTCCCTAGATAAGTGAGTGAGTGAAGTAACCTCTTTCAGATCCCTCCCGTTGATGGTGATTGGCGCCGGATGTTGCTGCGTATAACTGGTCAAACAAAAGCAGAGCAATCAGTTAGTTATTTAAGGATTAATCAGTGAATGCTGATTAGTAAGATTAACGTCCGTATCATATTGTACTATGTTATGTTCATCGATTATTATGAATAAAGGTGTAATCCTTACTATCAGGAAACCAATTAACCTTCTCACAAGTACACATTCAGTCCTATATAAGAAGTTTATTCTGACCTGAATAGCTTTGTGAAAGGAAAAATCCTCTGAACTCAAGACTGGGTGATTCCAAATCACATCTTGAAGGGATCGTGAATACTGACAGCTTCTCCTTCGAAATTTTGCCCATCAATTATATACTCTTGCATCCTATTGAGTGACTTTTTTATTTCGTAAAATGAGAAGACACCACTCATTGTTTAAAACGCCTAGTATTCAACAGAAACATGTCTTGAGCATTAGGTATCATAGGAAATTATAAGTTTTAAAAGATATCAGCCGTTCAACTCGCTCCGAGTGGAACATAGGGTTTTAAACTTAAGACCCTCTTGGTTCAGTAACGATAGTGGAACTTTGAGATTGTTCATCTTATGGTTAATCTTTACTTTTTTTTCTTTGCTTATTATAGGCTGGTAAACTGAGTGAGGTTCAAGAGTGTGCAGTGGTCGGGAAACGCATCCGAACGATACATGTAGTTGATGAGAATTCTACAATAGAACTGCAGACTCTTTTATGTACGTGTTATCTTTGCAGCGTAATGGAATACGGGAGTGAAACTAACTGATACAGAAAAATACTTAATATTATGTATTATTATTCCCTTGGGTTCCGAGTGGAACACAGGGCTTCAATAACACATCTTCACTACGTCCTGTTTCAAGCTGTCTTCTTCGGCTAGGTCCACGATTGCCCACAATCTCTCATGTCCTCCTCGCATTATCTTTCCCATGTCACTCTAGGACGACCCACTCGTCGCTTCTCATCGGGGTTCCACTCGAGGACCTGGACAATTGTGACCTTCAAAATAATAGAGAAGATTTGTAGCTCACTTGGGTGATTTGCAATTAATAGTGTTCTCTGAGCTGGTTGTTTTAGTTGCGGAGCTTTCACTTTATGCTAAATATTGCACTAAAAATGTTGTCCAGAAAGACGACGAAAGCTCCGCAACTAAACCAACCAGCTCAGAGAACACTATTAATTGCAAATTGTAACCTTCCTTCCTTTTGATTTAAATCTTGTAGTCGTGATTTTGGATGAAGTTGGTTCCCACTGTATTAGGACTTTGGATGCCACTGGTGATGAAGGATTTAAGCTACACCTTGAAGGTTCCTAAAACTAGATGATGGTCTGAGCTCCCCTTCTCGACTTTGTGTCCAAAAAGCTGGCTGTGTCTCCACTTTCTTGAGCAACATTGAAATGAAATCTATTTGGTTCGTGGTGTGTTCGTCAGGAGAAATCCATGTTGCTTTGTGTATATCCTTGTGCTTGTACACGCTTCCTCCAATGACCAAATCATTGAAAGCGTAGAAGTCTGCGAATACTTCTTTTTTCTCGTTCATTTCACCGACGCAGAGCTTCTCAATCCATGATGAGTTCTATTCCCGTATTATTTGCTCCCAGTTCAGCTGGCATTCATTTCTTGCATGAAGATTTTCACCACTTGGGATGTTGCCCATTACTGCCTGTAGTTGTCTGTAAAAATCCTCCTACTTTTCTTGTTCCGCGTTATTTGTAGCACTGTGCGTAACACTGGATAATTGTTACCTTTCTTTCAGCCTTTTGAGTTGCATGTTGCTGTTATGATCCTGTAGAAGGAGATCGGTTCCCACTGCATTAGGCCTTTGGCTGCCACTGGTGACATCAAGTTGGCCACTCACTGCCTCAGTGTGCTCTTGGTTATCGTCTGGGTGACTAGATCGGAGTAGATTACTGACTCTCCATTTGATAATTTGGCTAGTCCACATTCATTCCATCTGCTCTTGCAGACACCCAGTACTTCTATGTCATATCTTCCCATTTCGTTGACTACATGGACAGTTTTCTCAGCTAGCTTCGTAAATTGTACGGACATTCGAGGTCCCTATTCTTATTCTTCCTTTCGTCGAGAGAGAAGACACATTGATTGAGTGGCTTCCCGAAGGCTGGCTTTCACCAGCCAGCCCACTGTGTCATTTCGACACTCCGATTAGAGCGAAGAATAAGATTGTCGTTGTTTGAATTTTTTGTATTTTTTAATATATTTTTTGTGCTTTGAAGTTTCTCTGGCAGTTTGACAGGTTAAGTGGTGTATGGCTGCTAGCCCCACACCCAACCTTCCCTCTTTACCCGGACTTGGGACCTGCTGGAAAACTAGCAAGCTAGCTAACTAGGTGAGGTCACACATACTTCTTAAGTGAATTAAAATCTTTTTCCTGTTCTAAGGAAAGCAAATGCCAGTCAATTGTACACACCCTGAAATGTAAACATATTTAGGAAGATAAAGGGTATCAACAGTTATGCAAAATATACTCGATACAAATACATGTTTAAATTCTCCATCAATCAAATGAAATTGAGAGTACTGATCAGAAAGACGGTTAGAAGAAAAAGTAAGTGCAATTGGGGACCAACGGGAGGACTCTAGAAGATTTACACTTCTCCAGAGATTTATGTCTGACCTCACATAAAGGCCTACAGGCGAAAACCAACACGTTGACAGAAGAAGCAGCCAGCAAAGACAGGGTTTCAACTAAATTTAGAGAAGATATTGGTGACGAAGATACCTAACCGCCAACAGTAACTACAACAACAAGCACTAATCACCAGTGAAGGGAGAAATTTGAAGGAAGTCGACTCTTTCACCTGTCTGACCGAGACAACATCGTTTCAACTACACGTGACAGCGTGGATGAAGATGTCAAAGTCATGCATGATCGTAAGAACTAGAGACACCTTCAACGATCTGAAATTATTGTGGAAATCAGCTGCACTAAGCATAAGGAACTAGATTTGGATTCTCAACACACGTGCCAACTCAATGCTTCTATATGTTTCAGAGATATGGGACGAGCGTCTTCAAAAGGCTAGAGACTTTATCAACAGCTTCCTTCGCTGTCTCCATACTGAATATAGATTATCAGCCAGAAAGAATAGACAACATAGAATTCTGAAGTGCAACAAACCAACCAGTAACCTACTACCTCACAAAAATATGCAGAAAGAAATGGAGGGTGATCGGATACACGCTGAGGAGACTGTTGAATGAGATTACCTTCCAGGGAGGCTATGGAATGGAATCTGAATAATAAATGACGATTTGGGCAGAGGTCTCAGGGTAATTTGGAGAAGATCATGTGAGGAGGAGATGGAGGATAATGCTCAGTTGTGAAGCTAGTTTAAAAGGACTGAAGCGTACAAGATGAAATGGAGAAGTGATAACAAATCCCTTTTCTCCACTCGTAACCCAACAGAATAATCTTGATAATGATGTGATACAACTTAATATATGTGTAAAACTTGGGTACTATGGTAGTATGTAATTTCATATCAAATTGTTTATTAGATCCATATCGAACAGTGGGTGAAACAGTATTATTTACTGGATGACGAGGTTCAGAACACAAGCTATCATTGTTCATAATCATGTCATCAACCAAGAACTACACAGCTTCGAAACTTTCATTTTATAGTTTTCTTTATTCTTTTCTATTCGTCGTCGTAGGGGGAGTAGAATTCTTCAGATATCTGGAACAGGTGTTGAATCATTCTTATTACACATATCTGCAGTTGATTCGAAGATAAAGCTCCCGCTATCAACCTCTTCCTCCACCCTCTTCCATTAGATTTTAAAACCATCATCTCTTCTCATCCTGCTGTGTGATTGTGTGTAATTGCATGTAATGAGTGGTATAGCTGAACTATTCTCCAGATTTCCTATCTTATGCGGGTCAACTAAGCGAGATTTTGCTAGCTTTATCCAATACCCTGCCGGCAATGACTGTCGAGCCAAATATGTAGGTCAGATTAGTAGAGCTTAGTCGGCCAGACTAGCGGAGCACAAAAACCCAGCAAAATCTAGACTGGCTGAGCCTAATAAGATAAGAAATCTGCAGAATAGTTCAGCTAAACCACTTATTACATGCAATTACACATAACCACACAGCAGGATGAGAAGAGATGACGATTTTAAAGTCGAATGTAGCAGTATGATGGAAGTGGTTGACAATGGAATGATTTATCACCTGTCCATCCGGACATCTGGAAAACGTTACGACCCCTACGATAAATAGGAAAGAATAAAGAAAACTATGGAAACGAAAGTTTCTAAGTTGTGTCATTATAATTGATGATATGATTATGAACAACAGTGAATTGTGTTCGAAACATCGTCATCCAGCAAATAATACTGTTTCACTCAGTGTTTGATATATCTAATAAACAGAACAACTATTTGATAGTTTAGTCACGACCAGCAGGGTATATCAGGTGGAAGGTGAGGACAGTTACTCCCCGAAGAAGACATTACTAAGTGGTCACGCTATATCGTGGATTGGTGGAAGTTAGAATTCATGGGTTGGCTATTGGATAGGGTCTACGAGCTAGCCCACCTTGTTACCATTAGGTCCTGGGTTTGAACCCCTTCCGGTGGGTGCGTGCTGATGAGCAGTCTCAAACCAGGACCGAACAGCTGTCCAGTACTCCCTGTTTGGCTTTCCAATGGTTCTCCAGCTGATGTCAGCTCATGATGAAATCTTCCAACCAATCAAACAAAATCCCCACAAAAAACCAATTCTTGAAAATTTTGTCTTTGTAAGAGGTGGACTGGACTATTGCTGGTTAAGTTATCTATCACACTGGTTAATACTGTAGCCAATTGTTGTAACAACTCATAGAAAATTGTATTTTGTGCATATAAAAGTTCAGAGAGAAATGATGCCAGATTACAGAACACCTATTCATTAGTCCATACATTCTATATAGTTTCATTAGTATGAACAGTAACATTTACATATACCAAAAAAACTGACCTAGATAACTAAAACATACATTTACATTGAACATAGAACAGCAAATTATCACCGGTCAAGGTCAGCGTTGAAGGTCATCAAGCAACTAATAGAATTCTTATCATCAATAAATTTGAGCCTATATTTCCGCTATCTATATATTACTTTTAATTTACAGAGAACATACAGAAGAAGAAATAAAGAAAATAATTATGCAATGTTTTATCTTTGCTGATTGCAATGATGTTGATGATTCGTAAAAGACGAATTCTTTCTTCCAGTGATGAGTAGATCGATATTTTATGCAGTTCTTAATAGCTTAAAATGTATTACTTATTGATTCTGCGTTAAAAATAGATACTCTAAGTGTTGTATGCAGGAATTCCATTGATTTTAGGATTGGTCTGAAACTTACTTCAGTTAGAGAACCATTGAAAACCAGGAAATATCAGATAGACAGATGTTTTGTCCTTATTTGGGACTCTTCAGTAGTACGCATTTGTAATACCAACAAGGATCGAACTCAGGACTTTAGAGGTTTCAAGGTGGACTTGTTGGCTATTCAGCTACTGGGAAGGCACTTTTTTCAAAAACATAACCAATTTAATGTGGCCAAATGGATTAACACATAGGTACAACCGCAGAGAACGAAATAGGCACCTCAATTAAATACTGATTCATCCAGCCACCAAAATTGAGTTTCAAAAGTACATCTCCAATTCATTCTGATTTCTGCAGTGATTTTTAGTTGTCAACACTATTGCCCGTAAGTCTTCGCCTTCTCATCATACGATCGCCTGCATGTCAGTTTCCGATCCAAAGACCAAATGCTCTTCTTCCATTCCGCTAGCACTTGAGGTTCTTCAGTGCGATTTCATACAGTGGTCCTTTCAATGTGTATCTAATTCACCACTATTTTCTTCTGCACATTACTGCTAGAGTTCCTTGTTACGTTTTTTTTCTAGCTGACCATTGGGTCTCCAGCATCGAGCTAACGAATGCAGTTGTCGACAAAAGTCTAAAGCTTGATGGAAATGTTATTGGTAAAGCACACGCAAATTCTCTGAAGCATATAGAATCACTGACTTAATATTGGCTTTGGTAATCCGAATCCACTTCTTTGTGCTTCGTACAGCTAGTTTCCACACTGATTTCAGATTACTGAAAGTCTAGCTTGCTTTTCCTATCCTGACTGACTTCGACATCTTCATCCATGCTGTCGCCTGTAGTTGAAACGATGCTGCCTCGGCCAGACAGGTGTAAGAGTTGACTCACCTCAAACTTCTCCCTGTGATGGTGATTGGTGCTTGATGTTGTTGTTGTTGGCGGTTATGCATCTTCGTTAATTCCGTCTCCTCTTTGTTTACACAAAGTCCTGTCTTCGCTGGCTGCTTCTTTTGTCAACGTGTTAATTTTAGCCTGTAGGCCTTTGAGTCTGTGTGTGAGGTTAGACATAAATCGTTGGTGAAGTGTAAATCTTCCAGAATCTTCTTGTATGTCCAGTGTATGACTGTCTCCTCACTTGCCTCAGTGATTGGTAGTCATATGGGGTTTATCATTTGCACATCTGAACATAAATCTGGATTCGGAAAACAAAATCTGATACCTTAGAAGCCAATGGCTTAAAAAATCGATTCGCATTTTAGCCGCTTCTTACATCTTTTTGAAAAATAATAGCAAAGATTCTAGAATTGTATCATAAAGTGAATATTTTGAGTAAAAGCGCACTGTGACAATGACATTGTCATTTATTGACGACTTTTCAAGCACAATTTAATGCTTATTATCATGTCAAGGTGATTACGTGAATTCCCATCTTCGGTTGCATAATTCCATTATTTCTTATCGTTTGATTTGATTGGTGGTAATATCTTCCATATCTCTGGTATTTGCGTTGAGTCAATTATTTTGCATGCGTTGGGTGTAGACTCGATAAATCAGGCAGGATCCAGTAATCAATGTCTCTCTCTCTCCACCTACATAGATTACTTCTTAGAATCTTAACCCTCTCCCACCCACCCTATTGTGTGGTTGTGTGGTAATACATGTAATGCTATTGCTGAGCTTTTTTTCTCAATTACTTATCTTCATAGGATCAATCATTCCAAGCTTAGCTAAATTCTTATGTTGTGACAGGCAATCTCACTACTCCTGCCTGACATACTAGTTTGACCTATGTAGTTGACTTTACTCACAATCATTGCAAGGTATTTTGTAAATTATGTTATTTTGATTAATTGGGTTCACCGGATCTTTTAGCCTACAAAGCTTGTCCTGTGTGAGTGAGTTTGTAGGTTAAGATGCCACTCTAATTCCTGATTCATTGAGAATCCTACGTAGGGTCTCAGATGTCCCCTTGTTATATGGTAGAACTGTAGACACCTTATATTCTTCCCTATTTATGTTTTCGTTATTAGTTTCACCATTATTTTTATTTTACTTTTGACCTTTTTAAATATTCCCAACGGATTTTATAGGATAGTTATTTAATACTAACGCCTCTCCCATCTGTTTCATTTCATCGCTTAGGTCTTTTCTTGTGCTACTTAGTGCTATTGCTTGGTTTGTTAGACACTTAACTAAGCCAGCCTTTACACACAACGGATGAGATTAATTAAAGTCTAAATACCTTTTATGAACACTTGTGTGCAGTTTACCTTCTTCCGTTAGTTTTATTTTACAATCTAACATCATAGCTAATTCCCCTTGTTCATTTACCGATTCAAGTGAAAATTTTATCCCTTCACTATTGAGTTTATATGCGTCAAGAAGCTAGAGAAACCAGGTGACTACCTACCTGAATAGAGCCAGTCATTAAGGGAGTATCATATTGATATTCAAGTGTTAGTTTGCAGTAATTTGATTGGTTTCAGAATTTCATCAAGTACTGACATTGCTCTACGAGCTCGTCTTGTAACCTGAAGGTCCTGAGTTCGAACCTCAGTGTTTGCGTACTAATGAAGAGTCCCAAAGCAAAATGAAACAGATGTCCAGTACTCCTTGACTGGTTTTTCAATGGTTCTGTAACTTTTGTCAGTTCACTATGAAGTCCTAAGACTAATCAATCAAATTCATGCAAATCAACACTTGAGTAGTGGAATTTTCCAGATTTCTGGATGGACAGGTGCTAAATCATTCCTATTACACGTATTTTGTCTCAGTGAATTCGAAAAATTAGGCTTCCGTTATCAACCTCTTCCTCCATCCTGTTTCATTAGATTTTAAAGCCGTCATCTCTTCTCATCCTGCTGTGTGACTGTGTGTAATTGCATGCAGTGAGTGCTCTAACTGAATTATTCTCCAGATTTCTTATCTTATTATAGGGATCAATTAATCTAGATTTTCCCAGGCGTTTGTGCTCCTATAGTAATGTGATGTATTCAAGTTGTCAGAAGAAGCGGCGAAGATAGGAAGGACTTCAAGTGAAATTGGAGAAGACAGAGAGTCATGAAGATACCCAACTACCGAATAAAACAAGCACCCCTCACCATCAATGGGAGAATATTGAAGGAAGTCACTTCTAGTCAGCGTCGTTTCCACTGTAGACGACATAGTTGAAGATGGTAAAGTCAGTGAGGGTCGGAAAAGCAAGACAGGTGTCCACTACTCTCACGTCAATTTCGGGATTTCCCAAACTACTATGAAGTCAGTCAGACCTTCTATATGGTTCATTAACTTCACACGCGCGTCACCGAGAGTATTTCCAACCTAATTCTGCAGACGTATTCCAGAAGCTTTCTACGTTCCATACTGCAGATCAGATGGCCAGTTGATCAGAAAACATAAGTGACAAGGAAGTCTGGGAACGAAACCAACCGTATGATCCTGTTGCCTCAAAATATGCAGAAGAAAGATGGTCTGGATGCCCACTATAGAGACGTACCTTTCAGGTCCTCGAATGGAAACAGAACAGGAAAAGATGAGTTGAGTGTAGACCGGAGGATGACATTCAAGAGATCGTCTTTAGTGGAGATGAAAGCTTATCCTCAATCGTGGAGCCAGCTAATCAGGATTGCAGAGAACACGGTGAAATGGAGGAGATGTAGTGTTAAAGCCCTGTCTCACTCAGAACCCAGGGGGATAATAATAATAATAACGATAATTCATAAACTGTCTTCACACATGTCAACTATAAACATGCAGTCACAACAACTTAAGTTTATACTCTGCGAAAAGAAATGGCTTCTTCCTTCTTGTCTGTTTGTGTGCGTATTTTCTCAGCAAAGTCATGCGACTTTTGAGTTAATTGAATCGATAATCAATAATTGTTTTCGAAAACTAATTTCGCGTCACATAACATTTCGTCACCAACTGATTTCTATTAGGGAACCATTGGAAATTAGAACAAAACGGAACAGAACAGAACAGTATTGAAGTGAATATTGAATGTGAGACTTTGCACAAAAGTGCAGCAGTACAACAGTATAACACTTCATTACAGTGCACATAAAAGGAAATGCAAAATGACTATAAAAGATGGAAATTTCCAGCAGAAGAATAAATTGATGGATCCGGGTGATCACAGATTAGATGCATCTGCGTTACAGAGAACAAATTTTAATTCATGTCACCCACAAACCCAAGTCATTGTTTCTTAACGTCTCATTGATCCAAGCCACATAGTCTACACTGCGATATGAGGTTGGCTGGATGAGGAAGGTGATGAACTGGTATGCTATACCACGTGTCCTGCCCATCTCAGTCGATGCGACTCTACAATCAGAGAATCTCTCCCAAGCATCCTTACGACAAATAGGAAAGAATAAAGAAAAGTATAAAAAGAAAGTTTCGAAGTTGTGTGACTATAGCTGATGATATGATTATGAACAACAATAGATTGTTTTCGAAACTTTATCATCCAGTAAATAATACTGTTTCCTCGGCTGTGTGAAATCATTATGGAATTACATACTACCACAGTGACCAAGTTTTAAATATATATTGACGTGTTGACCACTTATTTGGGATGCTGCATCAGCCAACGCCAGCTAGTTGATCGCTGACGAAATCTCAGAACGGATATGGAAGGCTCGTTTGACATATGCCTGTCAACTTACACCACCTCTGGCTTAGTACACGTCATATCTGGCTGGCTGTCAACCAAAAAACGTGTGTACTACACAGCAGCAGTTCGCTCTGTCCTCCTTTACGGTCGGCTGTGAGACATGGTCATTGGAAGTGGAAGACATGAAACACCTGGCTAGCAGTCTTTGATTATGGGTGTCAGCATTCTATCTTCCACGTTAGGTGATATAACAGGGTGGATAATATTGAGGTTAGACCTTCAGTCGTGTGCTAGGTGAGAAGGCAGGTGAAATTCAATCGACGAGGTTGTGAAGCAGTTGCATCGACTGAGATGGTTAAGACATGTGTAACGCATGCATACCTAGCCATCGATCGCCTTCTTCGACGACAGACAATGTTAGCTGACATAGGATGGATCAGGTTGTTGTGAAAGAGATAGCTAGTGGTGGTCAAACCTCATCAGTCAATGAAATCCATGAGAGTTAGCTTGGGCCCGCTAGTTACATAGGGAGGTGCACAATGCATGGCTGGTTGGAATACTTGGGATATTAAGAACCAATGAAGGCTGGAGACAGTTTGTGAAATGGCTCAGGATCGTTCTGAATAGCCAGCGAGATGCATTCAATAAAACTCTATTGTTCCCCTCTCTCACACTCCTGTGCACTACCTCTTTTTTGAGTATCTCCACTCTGTTCTCTTGGTTTGTGTGCTACATGGAGAGAGAATGGTAAAGTGAATTGATGCACATCTGTGCAACTTTTTATGTTGAAACCAGCCAGTCAGTTAGTGACAAGTTAGTTGTAAACCTGAAATTCTAAGCTGACACAACACTGGAAATTCTTCGAAGCTGCATATCGACAGCACTGAGAAAAACAGTCTTCGTTGTGCCTCTACATCTCACCTACTTGAAACAACTTCAAAGAAAATGTTTCACTGTTGGCAACATCCATATCCATATTATAATTTCACTTACCTCTGCGGAGCTAAGCACACAGGTCATATACCAGTAGGATATTGCATAAACATGCACAATAACATCTTCTAATATGTCAACTGGAATCCAGGACAATGCGCATTTCATCCTAACTGGGACTCGTCAGCTAACAGATGTACGTGCATTCCCCACTGAGTGATGGTGTTCCCACCGAGTCACAAGCCCAGTGTGCACAGCTTCAAATGCCAGTTGACGAGTCCCAAATAGGACGAAATGTGCATTATCATTGATCCCAGTGCTAGTCACTACCCACCAGTTAACTTCAAGTTGCACGACTAGACATCATCAAAGCATCTGCACAAGGAACCGACAGATCAACCTGAAACCGAGTACTTCGGTCCAATCAATCGATGGGAGGGAAAATCTAAATCAAATCCACCAATATGCTTGTTGAAGGAAGAAATTAGACCAATTTAGTAACCCAATTCTTGAGCATATTTCAAGATTTCTAATTATTACTCTAAACGATGTCATCAATTCATGATAAAGTTCACTCTTAAGCTATTTTTAGAAATTTCTAATTTCACAGGAGGAATTAACGCGAAAACATGTTAAAGCGTACATACCATAGTCATTTAACGCACACACACACACGCAGACATATAACTAAAAGTTCATGAATGAAAATTCTTATATAAGAAAGAAAAAATCAATAAATGAATGACCTAAGACGACTTTTAAAATTATGATAAAATGATCACGTGATATATAATTGAAGGAACATATTTGCAGGATGATACGAGGTCATTTTATTTTTGTCGACTCTTTTCAACTGCGTCGTACATCCTAAATATAAAACAATCATAAAACAATTATGTTACAAAACGGCGTCTGAACCAATTTTTTTTATTTACAATGATTTCAAGTCTTATAGATAGAAAGAAAGTATAAGCAACATAATTTCAAAGATGATGTAAGTAGACAGTTATTAGGTGTATTAAAAGAGTAACTATTTATATGGTAATTAGACAAAGGTGAGCGGAATTCTGATTTCTCTTGGAAACAAGGATGGACTAGAGACAAAATACAAGATAGAACAACAACAGATTGAATTTATATATTTCATTATGGATAAGACTTTATTTGGATAAATCACACAGTGTTTGTTATACAGTGATATTAACTGATGACCACGTTTTGAACACAAATTATTGCTACTCATAATCACATCAAGTTACTCAATCACACAACGTTTTCCTTCATATATATACATGTGTGGAATTGACTAGATATTTGAATAAAAATCAATACGGGATAATGTACATTCAGGAATAATAATAATAATATGAGTGTTATTGATCAATTACAATCAGATGGGAAATAAGACGAGTGTTTTTATAGTCAAAATAAATAAGTAACTTGTTAGAATGTTGTGATGTGTCTGAATTGAAATAGAATTTTGAGATTATTTATTATCCTCTTCTGATTTGACTGACTGACTGACTGGTGGTCATAATATGTTCCATATCTTTGGTATTTGCATTGGGTCATTTCTATTGCATGTGCTGAGCTCAGCAATTGCACTACATGCATTAACACACAACCACACAATAGGGTGATGGGAGAGGGTTAAGATTCTAAGAAGTAATTTATGTAGGTGGAGAGAGAGACTGATTACTGAATCCTTGTTCATCGAGTCTACACCCAACACATGCAACGGAAATGACTCAATGCAAATACCAGAAATATGGAAGATATTATTACCGCCAGTCAGTCAAATCAGAGGGGGATAATAAATAATCTTAAAATTCTATGTCAATTCAAGCACATCACAACATTCTAACAAGTAACCTATTATGACTATAAAAACACTCGTCTTATTTCCCATCTGATTGTATTTGATCAATAACACTCGTATTATTTACTGAATGTACGTTGTCCTATATTGATTTATATTCAAAGATCTAGTCAGTTCCACACATGTACGTATATGAAGTAAAAAGTTGTGTGAGTGACTTGATATGATTATTAGCAGTAATAATTTGTGCTCGAAACGTCATCAGTTAATTTAACTGTACAACACTGTGTGATTTATCAAAATAAAATCTTATCCATAATGGAGTTATACTCTACCACCACAGTGCCCAAGTTTTATACTTATATCAATTTATACACATTATGATGAAGAGTTCACGAGGGTGGTGGGGGATGAATGGAGAAGTAAAATTATAGGATAGATAAAATAATTTAATTTAGTAGATATGGAACCTTAATAGTGAGTTTAACTCGGTGAGTGAAAATCAAAATCAAGATTGAGTGGAATTTTATGCAACGGAACAGGACAAAACTCAAAAGCAGGATACTTATCTACTTTTGACTGAGTTAATGAGCATACTGTGTTGTAAAGTGGAATTGTAACAGAAGAAGACAAGGGCCAGGCAACAGATCGCTTATTGAGAAAATCACCAGATATTTATGTATTTTTATGTACATTATTATTCTTTATTGTTAGCAGAGAAACAGCGTCTTTTGATTGGTTGTTTTATCACTAAAAGTTCTTCTGTCATCTATTTGTGGCCGTTTCTTTGAAGGTCAGACCATATATCTGCTAATCGTATCCGCCCACGCAAAGTGTTTGTTCTTGTTTTTCCCATCACTAAGATTTGAGAAGTAAACATTAAAGTAGATTGCTGTCTACCAATTTTGGCTAGCACACAGCTTTCACCACAGAATGAGTTTAGTGACGGGAAATGTTCTTTACAATGCACCTTTAATTCTGTTTTCCATTCTTATGGATAGTTCTCCGCCTTTTCAAGCTAGACAGATAAAAACTGGTTTCTTTTTAAATATTTCGGGTTTCGGTCTAGGTGATTTTTCCTTCCCATATTTTGAAATGAACTTCTGAGTGTATCCATTTTCGAAAAGGTTCTTTTCGACGACTGTGAGTTCCTCTTCGATCTTATCTTTCGAATACAACATACTAGATCTGCTGAAGTGAGTTTTCACCAGGCACCATTTGTAACCGATCAGACGGAAACTGATAATTCAAGTATTGGCCAGTCTGGGTTTCTTTCCTGTAGATGAATGTTTCAATCGTACCATCATTTCTTCTTTTTCTATTGAGATCTAGGAAGTGGGACTGATTGCCACGTTCATGGTTCATTGTAAATGTTATGTGAGGGTGAGAGACATTAAGGTTTTCAAACATAGTAGATTCGTGATCCATTTTGTTGCGAACCACAAATAAGTCTCCAAAATACCTTCCGTTATAAATGGTCCTCTCTATTTTCGGTTTCATTCATGTCTAATGTATTTATGATGTAGGCAGTTGAAGAGAATCCACGAAATTGAAAGAGTTCATATTATCCCGCAAATATGTTTGCTCTTTCTTCATTAAAACCAGAATAAATAACATGACAGAATATACAATTATTATTATTATTTGTTACAGGATTTCATCATGAGCTGACATCGGTTAGAAAACCATTGGAGAACCTGTGATTACTTGAATACTTGAACATCAATGAGATGCGCACTAGTGACCGGCTCTATTCAGGTAGGTAGTTACTTGGGCTCTAGTGGGAAATCGTGACTAGTAGGGTGCAGCAGATGGGGTATGAGGATAGATACTCGCTGCGGATGACATTGGCTAGTGGTCGTGCTATGCCGTGAATTCGCAGAAGTTGGAATTCATGGACTGACCATTCGATTGAGTCCCAGTGGCTTAACTAGTCTGCAGCTGGCCTTGTAACCAGAAGGTCCAAGGTTCAAACCCCAGTGAATGAGTACTGATGAAGAGTTCCAGACTAAGTCGAAACAGTACTATCCAGTACTCCAAGGTTTTCTAATGGTTCTCTAACCAGTTTCAGCTCATGGCGAAATCCCATCACCAATCAGTCAAATCCGTCGAAAACCAATACTTGACTACTATTATTATTATTATTCCTTTGGGTTCCAAGTGGAACACTGGGTTTCAACAGCACATCTCCACTTTGTCATGTTCTTTACAGTGATCCTTAGCTTGCCTCATAATCGTCCATACTGTCTCAGCTTCTCATCCACGCACCATTTTTCATCCATATCACCCTCGGACCAAAGCCCAACTCATCATTTCCCATTCAGGTTCCTCTCTAGGGTCTGGTGCTCTATGTCACTCAACAGTCGTCTGCTCAGAATGTATCCAATAGATCTCAGTTTTCTTCGACACAATTGTTGAAATATAAGTTCTTGGTTGATTCCTTCCAAGAGTTCGTTTGCTGCCTATTTTTTTCCCTCTGGCCATCTGATCTTCATTTTGGAGCCAATGAAGTCAGGTGTTGATAAAAGTCTGTATTGGCCTATCAGAAATGATATTCGTGACACCCTAAATCTCTAACACACAGTGGAGAACTGACTTAAACTCATCTAGTTAATAGTTCACCAGTTTTCTAACCAGTCCTAAGTTCGGGTTAAGAGGGAAGGTTGGGCGTGGCACTGGTGACCCTTCCCCTCCCAGAAAATTAGTCCCATCGCTGCAGAAACATCAAAGCACAAGAGAGAGAAAAAAAAGTAAAAACACAAACTTATTCTTCCCTGGAGTCGGAGAGACAGAATGATGAGGGCTGATGAAAGCCTTTCAGGAAGCCATTCATTCAGCTGGTGTGGCTTATTTTCAACTAAAGCACAAGTAAGGAGGATTAGGCTGTGGAACAATAACAATAATATACGAAATTCAAAGCAATTAAAACCAGCAACAAAGGTTAATCCTCAAGTATTGGTTTCGTAGAGATATTTTTTGATTGCATGGAGGATTTCATCATGAGCTGACATCAGTTAGAGAACCACAGAAAACCAGCTGGGAGTATTGGACAGCTCTTTCGTCCTAGTTTGGGACTCTTCATCAGCATGCACCCACCGGGATTCGAACCCAGGACCTTCTGGTTACAAGGCGAGTTCGTAGACCTCAGGTAGTTAACCTTGGGTTCTAGTGGGAAGCCGTGACCAGTAGGGTACAGCAGGTTGAAGATGAGGCAGTAACTCATCGAAGAAGATATTGCGAAATGGTCGCGCTATGTCGTGAATTGGCAGAAGTTAGAATTCATGGGCCATTGGATCGGGTCCCAGTGGCTCAATTGTCAACGAGCTCGCCTTGTAACCAGAAGGTCCTGTGTTCGAATTCCGGTCGGTGCGTACTAATGAAGAGTCCCAAACTAGGACGAAACAGCTGTCCAGTACTCCCATGTTTTCCAGTGGTTCTCTGACTGATGTCAGCTCATGATGAAATCCTCCATGCAATCAAAGGTTTATACAACAGGATCTAATGAATTCAACAAATTCCGACAGGACTCTTCTTCTGAATACTATACATACGGCGATATATGTACTGTTGGAAATACATTGGGAGATATAAGACTGTTAAGCAAACAAACTACATTGAATTAATCATACAGAACGACACGTCTAGAAGCCGGTACTTTACAGCAGCGCATACAACAAACGGATGCATACCTAAGATATATATATTGATGACATTTTTATTGTCTGAGGAAGCAGATCAAAAACTGAAGACTGATACCATCTGAATGTCAACTTCACAACGGAACACGAGAAAGATGATACTATGAAATTCCTAGACGTTTCTCTAGTGAAAAATTTGAAGGAACAATCGAAAGATCTGTATTAAAGAAGGCTTCATGAACGCGAGCGTACATACATTTTAAAAGTTTTGCTCCAGTCCAGTATAAAAAGAATTTAGTCAGAACACTGTTCAGTAGAGCACAGAAAATTTCTTCTGACAGTACAATTAAACATGAAATGGAGACTCTGAAGGATATTTTATCTAAGAATGGAGATATCCTAAGAAGTTAATTAATAAGTATTCCAAAGAAATGAGCCTCCAGTAAAACAATCCAAACAGTCACGAAGAAACCTGTCTATATCAGTTCGCCATTCAAAGGAGATGATGTACAGGAAGTAGTCAAACGAAGACTCGATTAAACTATTAAGAGAACTTATTATGCTGCAAAACCTGTTTTCGTTAATACCAACAAGTGAGCGCCCCGACAATCTGAGAAAGACCAGTCGCCAATCCTCAACACTTCAAACTGCGTATATCAACTTGAGTGTGTTTGTGGAAGCAAATACATAGGTTGTACAGAGAGGCGATTGTCTACTCACATGTTGGAACATCTGTCAAAGTGGTTGGAAACAGTTGAATGCAAAGTGCCAAAAACCTCAATAAGAAAACATCTTGTCGACTATGGACATGATATCGACGCTGTCAGCAGACAAACAAACGGGAAGATGCTTGAAATTGCAGAGGAGGTCTGTGCAATTAGAGTTTACAAACCAGGTCTCTGTGTACAAAAGGAGATGGTTGTCACTCTAAATCTACGTTTTGCTTATTATTCTACCTTTTATTATTATTATTATTATTATTATTCTTGATTCATTTAAAACTATCCTTTATCAGTAGCATAATCTTAACTCACTTCAACACTATTATTATTATTAGTACTATTACTATTGATATTACTCTGTTTACAATTCTTGTTACATTCTCTGATGACTAATTGTTTATCTAAGTGATGTAATTGAAGCGTATAATACATTTTATTTTTATTTTATATCCCTGTATGTAGAGTATTCAACAGTTGAAGAGTTCTACTGAAATTTGACGAATTCATTAAAGCCTCCTTTATTAACCTTTGCTGCTTTTTTGAAAAATTCGTATCGGAGAATAAATATTTTCAATTTATAAAGCAATTAGTTCGCATCTAAGAACATCAACAAAAAATAAACAATAACTCGCATCTTCTCATATTGTTTTCTCATAATATAAAAAAAGTATCAAAAGGTGACCTTGGCAAAAGAAAATGAAGATTATTTAAAAGAAAAGAATAAACAAATAAATGAAAATAAACAAAACAATTAGCTCAGTGTAGAAACTAATATTTTCGGTGAATTTATTTTCTTTAACGGTAGAATCATACTTGCATACAACCTCATTTCGTCTCATAAAAGAGGATAGTACCGACGAAAAAGGTGAATTTTGGTTAATAGATCGTTTTCAGGGCAGTCTGCAGGAAGCCCTACTTGACCTAGGTTTCGCGCTAGTTGACACTCAACAGTCAGTCAGCAAGGCGTATCTGCAACCTCAAAAGAACTCATGTCCCTCCTTCTGAGATTCGAACCTGTGTCACCTAGTGAGTGCTTCATTCAGAGACGTTACTGGACAGTGACTGACTCGACACTTCGTTTCTCAGAAGAGATATGAGTTCCTTCAAGGTAGCAGATACGCCTTGATAACTGGTGAGTGCCAACTAGCACAAAACCTAGGTCAAGTAGGGCTTCCTGTGGCCGATTATCTCCAAAAATCTAATAGCAACAATTCAAAGTTCATCGTGATGGCTAGGCACCTAGTGACAAGGTGGCCACAATGCAAACTTGACTGACAATAGAATTCAGTCTGCAGTAAACAAAATGACTTGACACATGATACTAATTAATGTCTGATCGAAAGATGACTTGTGACATAAGCATAGTTGGCACTGTTAATCAATGCACAAAATAATTTGAATAAGACTGATAAAGTTACGCAGTGAGTTATTTCGCATATAAAACCATGAAGGTAAGTGTTCGACCATACGTCTGGATAGCAAACGCTGGGTACGACCAACATACCTAGCTCCACATGAGCAAGTGAATTGGCAGATGCACATTGATGAGGCCAGCCAGTAGTGGTAGCTTATCCTCCACGGTCATGCGAATCAATGGTTTGTAGAGAGGAGTTAGTCGGAGTTCAGTAGCGAAGAAGGTTCCCTTCAGAGAGAGGACGGGTGGCTTCTCAGTGTTTCTGCTGATGAGTCCCTGTTGAAGTGTAGATTCGGATAGAGACGTTTTTCGGAAGCAGAGAGTGTATGCGGTGGATTTCGTAATGAAACGTTCTGCTCAGCCATTTTTGAGGAGCATTCTTTCATAATACCAGGGCTGCAAATGTTGCGGATTCTGTGGCTCAGTGAGCGGACCAAGTTCCGTTTTGTATATAGAGGAACCCAACTGTGAAAGTTAGTAATTTTTCTGCTCCATGTTGGCTTTCTGTAGATAGATCTTCTTAGTGTTCCATCTTGTTAACTGGATGTCCAGATAGCTTAGAACTTTCAGAACTCGAAACGGAAAGCAATTGAGAATAAACAATTATTCTCAGTTACTATAACTACTGTTTCCATAAGTTTTTCTACTTTTTGTTATTGATCAAAACTTGATATTAATTAGTCATCAGCTCTGGTGATTATTCATTTTGAGAAGTCGTTACCCGCATACATTGTGCAACAAAAGAAATTGACAGCTTATTCTTATTTCGGTTGCTGGTTAATTTACAACAGCGTGTGTATGTATGTTTGTGTGTATGACTGACACTAAACATCTCAAAATCAGTGAAATGAGTTCGGATAAATGTTGGCCATCAGGAAATCTAATGGAGTTGGTAAAGCTCAAAAAACGTCGGTCACTGGTATACATCCTTGTAGCGGTAAATAATTCCTCAAAATTATTGACCACAGCACTCATCACTGAACATTGGATACTGACCCTCACTGTTTAAGTCAACTTCTTTAGCTGAAGCCTTCCGGTCAAGCATTCACACCATTTGGTACTCCGTCGCGTCAAGTCCGTGCACGATTCCTAGCTAGCTAAGCAATCATTTCGCACTCCGGTTTGGTCCCGAAATATATCTCGTAATTTGGATGATCAATTATTGTGTTTTGTTTCGCTTTCGGTCTACGCGGAATGAATACTATAGAAGTTGTTGGTATTAGATCTTGCGTTAGTATACTTCGTACTATTCGTGAACGTCAACATCCTCAGCCTCTAAACTGATGAGCCCTACCACGAACTTCAACTTTGGTAAATACACAGACAAATCCGGTGAATTCGTTCCATTTTGTATTTGTTCTTGCGCTATTTTCAAGCTATATATATATTTCGTCATAAGTGATCATACTCCTAAGGTCATTCGTATTCGCTCAACAGCCAAAACCATTCAGCTCGTACCATTTTGGCCAGATAATGCTGAATCATGGAGTCAGATAGCTGAGTCTGATTTTAGCGAGCATGGGATAACTGATCAACGTTCACAGTTCCCTGCAGTTGTTCACGTCCTACCGCGGGAATTCTGAAAGTGAGTAACTGTGCAGATATCGAGCCCAGAGGCAAGTAAGTCGTATGAGTTTCTTAAAGTAACCCTCCTAAGGAGAAACGTTCTCATGGATCGACAATGTCTCGATGAACTATATCGCAACGTCGAGTTAGGTGATCAGTCAGCCATGATCATGCTAACAAGAATGAGAAAAAATTTATTGACCAACGTCAGCTTGATGAAGGACTTTTCAGAGAACTTTTCTTATCCAAACTGCCACAGTTAGTACAAGCTGTACTTGTGACACTTCAGGGCGTTATTATAGATGACTTAGCTGTTTATGCAGATAAAATTCTAGGAATAACTAAACGTCCAGTTACCGAAATATGCTCAGTTACCAAACACACCACGAATAGGGACACTGCAGTGGTAGAGTTATGCAACTCTATCCAGAAGCTGCTTAGGTTAAACATACCTCTAAATCCTTTGGAATCAAGCAGCAAAATTGATTTAGACAATATTGAAATCAAGTGTTAGTTTGCAGTGATTTGATTGGCTGCAGGTTCGATCAAGTTAACATTAGCTAGAGAAGCACTGGTAAACCGCCTGGGAGTACCGGACATCCATTTTGTCCTAGTTTGGGACTCTTCACCAGTACGCGCTCACTGCCAGTGTTCGAATCCAAGACCTTCTGGTTACAAGGAGAGCTCGTAGACCATCCAACCACTGGGACCCTATCTAAAGACCCATGACTCCCAATTTCTTCCAGTTTGCGATGTATATATATATATATATATATATATATATATGTATATATATACAACTTCTCAAACCGCAATGGGTGAGTACTGCTAGAGTCCCAAACTAGGATGAAACAGCTGTCCAGGACTTCTATGTTTTCGATCCTCTAGAGGATCAACACTGAAAAATATTCACTTAAGTGAAAAAGTATAAAGTTGGTGAGCTTACATGATAAAATTCGAAAACTACTCAAATGATCCTTGAATATCCAATAGTAATAGTAATATATAAAACCATTATGTAACGACAGAAGCTAAGAGATTGGGTAACAGACCTTTATTAAGGAAAATAACACATCATATTTATACATTCTTAGCCACATTAGGCTTTGGCTGAGTCAGAAGAGAATAAATTGTTGCGATTGGTTGGCGATTGGCCCAAGGCTAAACGAGTTGTCCAGTGAGGTTATTTCATGTTCACAGTGTAAACTAAATCTAGATTCGAGGAGGAATATACACTTCTACCTGTGTAGCCAGCTAATTGACTCACAATGTTGATTTCAATTTCAGGCTCGCTTCTTGTCAATCTGTTTCACATCAAACTTATAAAGCAGCTTTCTTAATAGTACTACAGAACACAACAGAGGTGTTGGAAGTGTTTAGTATAAAATTACAGCCTTGCATTTCATGCGCTTTGACTAATTTAGCATTGGCAGGTCACTGATTTCCTGCCCAAGTGATAAAACAGTCGACGATCTCGGTCTCACGACCTGAAGGTACCGCATTCGAAACCTGGTGGAGTCATGGGTATATGTTGTTGTGGAGTGTACCAAATTAGGAAAGAACAACTCTCCAGTACTCTCTGATTTTCAACGGTTCTGTAACTGATGCATTGGCCTGTGACGAAATCTAAATTGGAATAATATTTTCATTCTAATTACAGTATTTTCTAATATCTTCTAGTAATCGTACCCGAGATCCGCCATCAGTTGCGTGAGAAAAACCATTATAACTGAGCTTTGATTGAACACTAGTCAGTAACTAGTGTAATATGTCTAGTCCTTTGTTTACTGCTGACTGAATTCTATCAGTCAACCTTGCAATGTGGCCACCATACCAATAGTTGGCTCATCATCACGGTGCACTTTAATTATTTGATATTAAATGGTTGGAGGCAATCGGCCACAGGAAGGCCTACCTCACCTAGGTTTCGCGCCAGTTGGCACTCCTCAGCCAGTCAGCAAGGCGCATCTGCAACCTTGAAGGAACTCATGTCCCTTCTGAGATTCAAACCCACGTGTAGTCAGAGACGTTACCACGGAGCAGTTATTCGGTCTGGCGATTTACCTCCTATGGGACTGCATTGGATATTTTTGATTGGGCACTAATCGGTAACTAGTGTAATGCGTCTAGTCCTTTTTTGATTACTGCAGACTGAATTCTATCAGTCAGGTTTGCAATGTGACTAGTCTGCACCAAACAATGGACAGGATACACTACACCAGTCACTGACGAGTGTCCAATCAAAGTATCCAGTACAGTCCTACAGGAGGTAAATCGCGAGCTCGAATAGCTGGTGCATTGGTAACCTCTCTGATTGCAGCATTCACTAGGTGACGTGGGTTCGATTCTCAGGAGAAGGGACACAGGTTCCTTAAAAGTTGCATATACGTCTTGCTGACCGGTGAGTGCCAACTAGCACGAATTCTAGGTCAAAGGACTCCTGCCGATAGTCCTCAACCATGTAATATCATTATAACTGTGCTCAACGTTACGTAACACATCAATAAGATAAATTCGTATAAGTGGTACAATAACCAGTAAGCTAGATAAACCTGAATAGAAATAAGGGCAGACGGTGGAGTGGAGAGTCGCTTTTTGGCGAATTCATTCATTTAGCTGTACAATAGCTCAGCTAACCACATATTGTTCTATTATCAAACTATTTTATTCTCGCTTCTTTTTGTTTTAGCGAACTGATATACATAATTGTCATTCTTAAAAGTGTTTTACTATACACACATTTCTAGGCAATAGCGACAACAAGCAACTGAACAACAAATCTTACCTTCAAGAATAAAAGTGATCTTAACGAATTCATTAGTTCACACGATGCTTTTAGTTTAGAGGGTATTTATAAAGAGAATAAGTCAAGCATAAAATACCTTAGTATATTTCTTTTCTATGACATTTCTTGGTCATCCTACATTCTGTAAATTTCTAAGAAAATGCTACATCTAACCTACTACATTTAGAAGTTGAGACAATCTGGAATTATTCAACCTCTGCTTCTAGAAATTGTTAACTCTCACATCTTACCTATTATTCTTTATTGCTCCTCCTTGATCTTTCATGGCTGACTCAATAAGGACTGTGTCTAATTGAGGAGAAAAGTATGAAACGTTATTATTATTATTATTTAAACGCAGAAGAAAAAGCTTGGTACAATATAGCACCGAGAAAGATGCGCCACACAATAATAATAAAACAACATAGATTAAAAGTAAAAACATAAGTAGAAAACGGATAAAGAAGTTCATCAGGAAGGAAAACAGTCATGTTTAACAAGTTCAACAGTATTCGTTAGCTATCATCAGGAAGGGAAGAAAGAAGAAAATTGCAACACGTTCGCCATTGATTACGATTCTTGGCCATATCCGATAACGTTTCGAGCTATCTTGCGGACCCCAACCAGGGAGTCTGAAAGCACCAACTGGTGCTAATCTAGCACAAAAATCCTTCATCACATGACGCCACGACATGGACTGACCACCCCTCCGCCTTTTCCATCCAGTCCCAGGGCTAGCGAACAGAGACCTGTACGGAAGCCTCCCGGATGACATTCGCAGCACATGTCCAAGCCACCGGAGCCGATGTTTCCAGATGACGACACTCAATGAATGGTGATCTCCACTGTTTTCAAACACACGCCGCCGAACCTCAGAATTACTCACGCGATGATACTATCGAACGCAAGCAATCCTGCGGAGATAGCGATGATTGAACACGCAGAGTCGCCTCACATCGTCAACTCGGAGAGGCCAGGTTTCATAGGCGTAGAGCAAGACAACCCGCACCGAAGCATTGTATACCCGACCTTTGACAGCCAGGCTAACGTCGCGACGGCGCCAGAAGTGGCTCAAGTTGATGTATGCCATCCTAGCCTTCATTATACGGTTGGAAGTCTCATCTGTCAACCCTCCACCAGCACTCACACAGCTACCCAGGTACACAAACTTATCAACAACTTCAAGCGGTTCACCCGCAAGAGTGAGTGCAGATACAGGCTCCTGCCAATCTTGTAACAGTACTTTGCACTTAGACGGTGCAAAGCACATACCATACTTACAGACACTGATCGCCAACTAATTAAGTGCGATTTGGCCAGCCTGCATGCTATCGCACAGTAAGACGATATCGTCTGCATACTCGAGGTCGAAAAGTCTATCTCAAGGTGGCAGATCTACACCACCTTCAAGCACATCCTTCAGAGCTGACTCCAGAATGTCATCGATGGCAAAGTTAAAGAGAAATGGAGAGATTGGGCAACCCTGTCTAACCCCACTGTTGGTTGGGAACAGTGATGATAGTTGGTTGTATGCCCTCACTCTACCTGAGGTGCTCCTGTATAGGGCTTTCAAGATGTTAACAAATTTCTCAGGTACACCTCTCTCTAACAGACAGTTCCAGAGCACAGTTCTGTCCAACAAATCGAAGGCAGCCCTAATATCAAGAAACACAACGATCGTTGGCCTGCAATACGTGTGGCGGTGTTCCAACAACTGACGAAGGGTTGCTGGCAAGCATTGACTGTAACTCATTCTGATATTTCAAAGAAGTAGCATGTGCTACTAGTTTGCTCACATCAACGTTTAGACGACGCCTTTTATGAACCCCACCAAATCGCAAGACGAGCTTGGCACACACTAACGCATGATCGGAGTCCAGACATGTGCTCCAGAATGAGCGACAGTCTTGTATGCATCCTCGCCACCGGAAACTGACAGCAATATAATCGATCTGAGTCCAAGCTTGGTTCGCAGAGGGAGGACGCCAGGTAGCGCTACGGCGTTGGTTGTGCCGGAAGCTGGTACTGGCTAGAATTAGGTTATAATCCGCACAAAGCTGCAGAAGACGGTCCCCATTATCTGACCTGCGACCATGTAGTCCCCATTGACCACCTAGACGATGCTCCTCTGAGCTCAGACGCCTGACCTGTGCATTCAAGTCTCCAGCCAGCACTACGATATCCCTCTGACCCGACTGTCTCAAGAGATCGCTAAGTTGGTGGTAGAACTCATCCTTCATTGCATCCGGGCTGCAATCTGTTGTTGCATAGGCAGAGACAACAAATAGAAACCGCCTATCTGGCCAACTATTCCTTACTTTCGTATAACCTCACAGCACATAGACGACTGTTAATGGGAATCCAGTCGAGCAATGCAGCCTCGGCTCTAGCGCTCAGTGCGACACCACTTAGTCAGCTCGTTACTATCATTGTCGAAAGACACCTGAACGCATGTGAGAAATGGTCTATATCCATATTGCTTAACTCACAGCACCCTCTCTCTATTCAAAACTCTACCACCCTCCACCACTTGCATCTCATCATATAAGAGGACTAAAAGTCATTATAAAAGATTTTATGCTCGCACAACCAAGTACAGGACTGACTGACTTCAACATACAACTTTGCACCGATGTGCAGCTGTTCGAGTCGCCACACTTCACTCAACAAACAAAGCAAGAGAAGAAAGTAGAGACAGTAAGCAGAGATATGAGGCAAAAAGAACAGTAATATACAAGAACAGTAGAGTTTTACTGGATATAATAAATCACAAAATGTGAATGCATCTGTACTAGGCATTCAGAACGATTTTCAGCCCTTATCTTCAGCCATTGGTTCTTACCGTGCCGACGACACCAACCAGTCAGACACTCTCCGTCTCCCCCATGTAGTTTACACTAACTGTTGTGGATTTCATTGACTGATGAAGCCATGTTAGTTTTGGTTTGACCACCACTGGCTCTTTTCCAGCCTACTCCATCCTATGTCAACTAACACTGCCCAGTGGAGGAAGGTGATGGCTAGGCATACGTAACACATGTCCTAACCATCTCAATCGACGTAACTTCACAGCCTTGTCAGTTGATTTTTCCTCCCTTCTTAAGCTAGCACTCGACCGAAGTTTAACGTCAATACTGCTCACCCTATTATACCACTTCATACGGGAGATAGAACGCAGGCACCTATAACCAAGTACAGGAACTCAAAGATACCCTATTTGGCCCGCCCAACCACGTTCTGCTTGATCAAGATAGTGTTAAGCATGAAACTTACGATTCACTGTGTAATTAGCATAAAAAATGGTTCAGTTATTTTTTCTCATATTTGTAATTTGATGGTGACACTCACTATCCCCGTTATCTTATGATTTTGTGTTATTAATAGCAATATTACTATTACTGTTCTTATCATTTTACATTTATACATCATTGAAACCCTACTGTTTCTGCTTTAGCCTAAAGTTGATGGATGTTATTGATTTTGGTTAAGTGTACCCAGTAGTGTATTTTTGCTGTTGTTTTTGCTGTCGAGTAAATTAGGTGCAATTCTGCGCAAAATACTGAAGATTTCACACTGTATTATAAGTAATGTTTCTTCTGGAATATAGCAAATTATTATTATTTTATGAAATTCACTCAATTCCATTGAAGAGAAAACACCAAATATACAATTCAAAGTGTACAAAGTTCCACAACTCACAGCATTTCCAATAGACAGGTTACAGGCAATGTTAGCTGACATAGGGTCAGGCTGGAAAAGAGTTAGCGGCGGTCAAACCAAAACATGGCACCAGTCAATGAAATCCGCAACAGTTAGTTTGAGCCACGTAGGAAGGTGTAGACTTACTGACTAGTTGGGGTCCTCGTGACGGTAAAAACCAATCAAGGCTGGAGACAACTGATGATAAGGCTCAAAATCGTTCTCAGTGGCTGGCGCAGATGCATCCACTCCTTGTGACTTATGATTTCCAATTAAACTGTCTTGTTCCCCGTTATTACTATTCCTTTGTCTCACACCTCTGTTTACTGTCTCTATTTTGCATTTCTTCTCTTGCTTTGTGTGCTACATGAAGGGAGTGTGGTGACATGAACTGCTGCACATCGGTGCGAAGTTCTATATCAAAAACAGACAGACAGACAATGCTTAACCCTTTACTCCGCCTTATTTTCTGAGTTAGGTGTGACATAATAGGGTGAATAAATATTGAGGTTAGGCCTCGGTTGAGTGCTAGGTAAGGAGGGAAACACTAGATCGATGAAATACATTGACTGAGATGGTTAGGACATGTGTTACATATGCACACCAAGCCATCGATTGCCCTCGTCGACGGCCAGTAGTAGCTGGCGTAGAAGCAGGTTAGAAAAGAGCTAATAGAATCAGTTAGTCTGAGCCATATAGAGACGTGTAGACTTGCCTGACTGGTTAGGGTCGTCAGAATGATAAGAACAAATGAAGGCTGGAGACAGTTGGTGGTGATATGGCTCAATATCGTTCTCAATGGCTAGCGCAAATGCATTCACTATGTGACCTGTTATAACCAGGAAAACTCTATTGTCTTTCTGTGATTATTCTTCCTTCTTCACATTGCTGCTTATAATCATTCTTCGGAACCTCTTTTTTTTATAATGTTTGGTATTCCGTTGTATGCTTCATGGAGGTGTGACAAATTGAACTGGTGTACTTCTGTGCAAAGGTCTATGTGTTGTAACTAGTCAGTCAGTCAAACTTAGACTTTTTGTTCAAGATTCTGAAGATGAGGATAAACACGAAGGGACTCAATCTGGCAGAGAACCAGACAACAACCACCTCTCTCTAGAGTCCTATGTTCCCCTTGAAACCCAAAGAATGAACCCTGACAAAATAATAATAATACCTATTCATGATTTTAGAGAGACCATTGCCAGACAATGCCAGTGGCAACGAGTATTTCTCCTCACTCCCAACTGGGTGGTGGTGGACCTCCAGAGGGCTTTCTCCTGTAGCCAGTCGCTCATTCACTTACTAAGGAGCATCACATCAGATCATGGGACAATGAGTTGGAGGTTACAGTGGTTGGCTGACTGGTCTATGAGCTTGCTTTGTTGTAAACAGAAGAAGGCCCTTAGTTCGAATCTTGGAAGTGGGTGAGCAAGGACGATGAATCCAAGACTAGGATGTAAAAGCTGACTAACCAGTACTCCCTAACTGTAGTTTTCAATAGTTCTCTCGCTCTGCCTGATATCAATCCATCGTCACAATTGAAACAAATTAAATTCGGCAAAGTTCTACAATAGAGTCACAGGGGATGCGAACGCACGAGTGACCATGAGCCGACCAATGAGGAAAAATGCCGATTTTTGCATAAAATTTTATGTTTATTTACATGAAACATAAAAAACACTAAACAGGATATTTTTCTCTAATATGAGATGAAAAATCTCCCAATTTTGTAGAGGGGTTTCAGTTTTTAAATTGAACCAATTCCTATACATATATTCATCTAGGTGACTGAAAACAACTTCGTTTTGAGATCCGTTGATCGCTCTGATGCCATTTTTCAGTCTTCCCCAGAAGCCTTCGATTGAATTGGTATGAGTACCGGTCCTGGGGTCGACGAAGTCATCGGAATGGTTGACTCGATGATGTATATAACCCAGTTGCGATAATCGGTTGTATCCTGCCCATTCATCTGTGTGAATGGTGGTGCCTGGTAAGACGAGACGCTGAATAATAGGGAGGAGTGTATCAGCACTCCTATCTAGAATCAGCTCGATAAGCCCTTTGCGAATCTGGGTGTCATAAATTCCTAAAACCCAAACGTTATTCGCTATGGCACGCCCCGATTGTACTTCTTCTTGATAAGAACGGTTTCATCGATATGGACGACTACACAGACTCCTCCCAACACCTGAGTAATACTATTCATCTTCCACGAGGCTAAATCTCGACAAAATTGAAACCACTGCACAGTAGACGTCAACGTATTAGCTGTTTGAGCCGCAGTAAATCGCACCCCGGACTTTAAAACCCAGTAATTGGACAGAAACAAGATATTCATCGAAGACAGTTTCAACTTTTCAAAGAAAGTTCCTAGAAGATAATTAATTCAGAGTGTTACTTACCAGTACGCACACTTATTCGTGCTAGAATAATGGTAAGCTTCCTCAACCAATGACTAGCATGCGTTCAGGGTCATTGGGACACTCACAAGGTCATTGGAACATTTACAATCCTGGGACTCTATTCTTGTACTTCGCCTTAAATTCCTCAAAAGAATGGTTACTGAACAAAGAGTACTCTTTTGGATAACTTCATCATCAGGTTCTACAGTTACATATACATGATAGTAGTGAATGAATTAGTGTTATGAACAACATTAATGTTGTTTAAATAACATCGAATCAATAATATTGATAGATTACAGCTCATTGGCGTGAACATAAAATAAGTTGAATGTCAGAAAAATTAGGAAAGATAATATTACAAATTCATGAATTTATAGTCTCCACTGAAGGCAAAGGCAGTAATAGGGGCTGGACTTGCTTCTTTTGAACACAGAGCACTGGTTGTTTAAGGTAAATTGCAATAGCCTCTACTGTTTGGAGCATGTGGTGCTTCGACGATTTTGGTAATTTGTAAGGCACCCGGTAGATGGTGCAAATCGGCCACAAAGCCAGCCAGGATTGAAGAATCCTTCTCTATAATCAAACGGGTGCCTAATCAATTGCCAAAATCATCGAAGCACCGCATTCTCCAAACAGCAGAGGCTGATGCAATTCCCTCAAACAACCAGTGCTCTGTGTTCAAAAGAAGCAAGTCCAGCCAGCCCCTACTACTGCCCTGGCCGACCTTCAGTAGAGACTAGAAATTCATGAATTTGTAATATTATCTTTCCTAATTTTTCTGACATTCAACTTATTTTATGTTCATGCCAATGAGCTGTAATCTATCAATATTATTGATTCAATGTTATTTAAACAACAACATTAATGTTGTTCATAACACTAATTCATTCATTCACTATAATGTATATATAACTGTACAGCCTGATGTTGAAGGGGTTATCGAAAAGAGTTCTCTTTCTTCAGTATCCATTCTTTTGAAAAATTAAATTCCTACAGACTAACTCAATCCTTTGCACCTACCAACAACATTCCTACTATTCATGAGATAAACAATAGGACAAAGTCAGCGTGAGAAAGTTGAAGTTGACGCTACACAACACACACACACACAGAGGGAACACAACCATTTCAAATAACTGTTTCCCCACCCCACACACATTCGCACGACAGCTGATATGGCGAGAGAAAAAAAGTCACACAAAAAAGGAAAAAATATTTTCTTTCTTTCAAAAAAAGAACTTTAATTCAAATGAAAACTTTTAAAAAAATAACTTTTTTTTCCATAGATATTGTTTGTAGAAGCTTGTGTCCATGAGTGCGGGTGTGTGTGCGCGCACGCAAGCAGCAACTGAACTTCATTCAATACAGATGATTCCCGTAAACCCACCCACTCACACACACACACATAAAGAAAGAGGGAATATATAAAGGATAAACAACAATAATAATAATAAAAGATTTTCAGATTTTCTAACTGAACAATAATACTGATTATCATTATTGTTATTATTATTATTATCACCATTATGAAACAAGGTATTCTTAACCCATTCATCGAAGGAAAATACACAAAGAAATTCTATACAACAATTGTGGGAATAGTATTGGTAGTAGTAGTAGGAGTAATAGTGTACATTAAATGAATTTGGGACCCCACACCACGCCACTGCGTCGTTGACCCACCCTCCCCTGGCAATCACAAAGTGACAATCATCCTTCACACAGAACACATTTTATCTGCTAGTGGTCCAACCACAGGAAGAAGAAAATCATACACCAGGGAAGAAAAAATTAACACAAGGGGAAAAACTAGGGAAAAGGAAATATTAACATTGATTTATTCCCCGTCAGGCCGGGGCAAGGGGGGGGGGGGGAGGACAGCTGTTCTTGTCTCTTGAACAACAATATGTATATTTATTTATTTATTTACTTATTTTACAATATTTTAACCGGAATCTGATACAGTTGTCAGCGCTGCTGCAGCTGTTGTTGTTGTTGTCTGGGACTGGGGGACAACACATGATTGCATTTGATGATTGTCGTCATCGACCACCATCACCGGCATTGGCTGGAATTCTTCAGAGTCATTGAAACTATCATTTCGTTCGAAGACGCTACGTTCATCATCAAGCGGTGTTAATTGACCACTGGCATCACCTCCACTACTAGCACTGGCATCATCATCAACTGGTCCTAGGTTGGCTGTCTGTTCAACATCATCCCAACATAGGTTGGGCAGGATACTTTGATTTGAATATAACCATGGTTTCTGATCTGGATTATTTGATTGTTTCCAGGCATCATATTTACTGCATGCTTTATATAGTAGTTGGATTGCTTTAGGAGCCATAAATTGTGTTGCCTTATTGATAACCCAGATTGGTATTTTACCTAGCAGAAATGGATGATGCAATAGGAGACATATATGCGCATTATATTATGTGAATGAAATATTCGTATATTGAGTCATAAGGAGAAGAAAAAAGAGAAGACGTTGACAGTGAAGAAAATTTTCCTTTAGACGATTCATTTTCATAAGCTGCTGCACAATTATAATTATAGAAATCCCTGCAAACTAGCAAATAAATATCAATCTGTTACTCACTCTCTGTCTCTCTGTTTTTGACACAGAACTTTGCACATATGTGCGGCAGTTTGAGTCGCCACACTCCATGTAGCACACAAAGCAAGAGAAGGAAGTAGCAGAAATGCATATTAGAGACAGTAAACAGAGGTGTGAGAAAAAGGTATAGTAATAACGAATAACAATATAGTTCCATTGGAAATTATAAGTCACAAGGAGTGGATACATCTACGCTAGTCACTGAGAACAATTTTGAGCCATATCACCAATTGTCTCCAGCCTTCATTGGTGTTTGCCATCCCGAGGACCCCAACCAGTCAGTAAGTCTACCCCTTCCTACGTGGTTGGTTGGCTTAAACTAACTGTTGGGTATTTCATTGACTGATGAAGCCATGTTTTGCTTTGACCACCACTAGCTCTTTTCCAACCTGACCTTATGTCAGCTGACTAACATTGCCCATTGTCGAGGAAGGCGATGACTAGGCATACGTAACACATGTCCTAACCATCTCAGTCGATGTAATTTCACAGTCTCGTCTATTGCCTTCCCCTCCTTACCTAGCACTCGACGCCTAACTTCAATATTACTCACCTTATTATACCATTTCACGCGGGAGATAGAACGCAGACACCGATGATCGAAGACAACTAATCTTTTCATGTCTTCCACTCTCAATGGTCAGGTCTCACAGCCATAAATGAGGAGGGAGCCGACTGCTGAGCAGTACACCCACCCTTTGGTCGATAGGCGAACATCACGTCTACGCCAGAGACGGCGTAAACTGTAATTCCATTATGGGTAAATTTTATTTTGATAAAGTCTCACAGTGTTATACAGTGATATTTACTGATGACTACGTTTCAAGCACAATTTATTGCTCATAGTCATACCTTGATATGATTATGAGCAATAAATTGTGCTCGAAACGTCATTAGTAAATATCACTGTATAACACTGTGAGACTTTATCAAAATAAAATTTACCCATAATGGAATTACACTCTACCACAGTGCACAAGTTTTATTCTTATATCAACAGCGTAAACTGGCATATGCGAAACTAGACCTCTGTATCCGTGCTGAGATTTCGTCAGAGATCAACCCGTTGGGGCTGATGGTACTTCCCAAGTAAGTGAAGTGGTCAACGTGCTCTACCACTTCACTTCCTATTTCTAAACTAGGTGTCAGTGTAGTCCAATCCTGCAGCATCATCTTAAACTATACAGGGGCGAACCGCATGCCAAACATACGAAGATTGTTGCTCAAAGTGTTCAGAAGACTCTGCATTTTGTCAGCGTCCTCGCCTAGAAGGACTATATCGTCCGCATATTCTAAGTCGACGAGATTATTCCCTGGTAGCAAGTCAATCCCTGAGTCGCTGAAGTGTGTTAGGGTTAAGTCCATTAGTACGTCTATGATGAAATTGAATAGAAATGGGGATAATGGTCATCCCTGACAGACACCACTAGTCGTCACCACTTCAGATGACAACTCGCCGTAATCCCTCACCTGGCTGCATGAGTTCGAGTAGAGTGCCTTGATTAGTGCAATGTATTTTCTCAGCATTCCCTTTAGAGTCAAGCATCGCCAGAGAACCTCCCGGTCTACAGAATCGAATGCCGCCTTTAGGTCAAGAAATATAATGTTACTCACTAGTGACTGGCCATATTCAAGTAGGCAGGTAGTTATCTGGGTTTTAGTGGGAAGTCGTGACCACCAGTGGGATACAGCAGGTCGGATGTGAGGATAAATATTCGCCACGGATGACGCTGGCTAGTGGTCGCGCTATGTTGTGAATTGGCAGGAGTTGGAATCCATGGGCCGGTGGCGATTGGATCGGGTTCCAGCGGCTGCTTAATGGTCTACGATGTCGCCTTGTAACCAGAAGGTCGCGGGTTCAAACTTCGGCGGGTGAGTACTGATGAAAAGTTCCAAACTAAGGCGAAACAGCTTTCCAGTCCTCCCTGCAGTTTTTCCAATGGTTCTCTCTAACCAATGTCAGTTCATGATGAAATCCTGAAACCAATGAAATCCAAGCAAACCAACAGTCGAAAATCATAATTTGACGAAGAATTTTTAAGACCAATCATATAGTGGTAAAATGTCCTTGAAAAATAGATTACATAATGTAAGGTGTAGTCTAGAAGGGATGACTAATTTGCTCCACATGAACAAGTATGCAATGTCAAGTTAGCAAACGTATTCTGGAATGCTGTCCAGTCTGGATAGCCAGAGGAGCAAAGAAGAATACCAACAGCTCTATCCTCAAACACCTTGTCAAATCTAAGCATCGAACACCCTCACAGGAATGCATCACAGAGATACACAGAGTTCTGCAGTATCGCATGAAAACACTTCGATTACATCTATACACAGCTGAATCGTTGGCTATCCGAAATCTGAAACCGGATATCCGCCTTCAAAAGCACTACATACATTCACTCATTCACCCTACTGTGGCCAGGGTAGAGTTCTTACTTCACTTGATTTTATCATTATTATTTTCATCATCCCTATTTTATTACCACTCTATTACTGCTTATTAATAACATTGCTTATTCATACAGATTTGATATAAAAGCACTTTGTCGTCTTTCCACTAGTTCCTGTCCATTCTACACAATTATATTGATTAGTCATTTTCCCATACTTATTACGTCATTCCAACTTCCACCCGGTTTTTCTGATCTCCAAATAGTCATCCCCTTCTGGATTACACCTTACATTACGTAATACATCTTTCGAGGACAATTTTCGCCAGTATCTTGATATAAGTATAAAACTTGGGCACTGTGATGGTAGAGTATAACTCCATTATGGATAAGATTTTATTTTCATAAATCAAACAGTGTTACACAGTAATATTAACTGATGACCATGTTTCGAGCACAAATTATTGCTACTCATAATCATATCAAGTTACTCACTCACACAACTTTTTCCTTCATTTACATACATGTGTGGAATTGACTAGGTATGTGAATGAAAATCAATATGGGATAATGTACATTCAGAAATAATAATATGAGTGTTATTGATCAATAACAATCACATGGGAAATAAGGCGAGTGTTTTTTATAGTCATAATAAGCAACTTGTTAGAATGTTGTGATTTGCTTGAATTGAAATAGAATTTTGAGATTATTTATTATCCTCCTCTGATTTCACTGACTGGTGGTAATAATATCTTCTATACATATTTCTGGTATTTGCATTGAGTCATTTCTGTTGCATGTGTTGTGTTGCGTGTAGACTCAATGAACTCAATGAAGGATTCAGTAATCAATCTCTCTCTCCACCTACATAGATTACTTCTTAGAATCCTAACCCTCTCCCACACTATTGTGTGTTAATGCATGCAGTGCAATTGCTGAGCTTTTTTCTAAATTACTTATCTTCTCAGGGTCAACCATTCTTACCTTATCTAAATTCTTATGTTCCGACAATCTGATCACCCCCTATCTACTAGTTTGACCTATATAGTTGACCTCACAATCATTGCAAGGTATTTTGTAAATTATATTATTTTGCTTAGTTGGGTCCACCGGGTCTTTTAGCCGACAGAGCTTGTCTCTGAGTGAGTTTGTAGGTTTGAATGCCACCCTAATTCCTGATTTATTAAGAATCCTACGTAGGGTCTCAGATGTCCCCTCCTTCTATGGTATAACAGTAGATGACTTATATTCTCTCTTATTTGTGTTATCATTACTAGTTTCACCATTATTTTTAGTTGGCTTTTGGCCTTTTTCAATCTTCCTAATGAATTTTATAATATAGTTAGTTATTTAACACTAACGCTTGTTCTATCTGTTTCATTTCATCATTTAAGTCTCTTTCTGTGCTACTTAGTGCTATTGCTCGGTTTGTTAGACACTTAACTAAGCCAGCCTTTACAGACAGATAACGGATGAGATGAATGAAAGTCGAAATATCTATTAGAATGCGTTGGTTTTCTTCACGCCAGTATCTGATTCGTCTTTTGAATTCTTTATTAGATATAATCACGATTGATTGCACTGCTTATAAAAATGAATCGTCAAAAAGAAAATTCTCTTCGGTATTTACATCTTTTTATGACATGCATATTATAATAATTATTATTATAATAAAACAGATTTAGTACATTGTGGGCACCGAGAGATGCGCCACACACACACACCTGTGAAGAACTCCACAACAAGCTGGATTCAGGGCTTTGATATGATTATGAGTAGCAATAATTTGTCCTCGAAACAACACATGAGTAAATTTTACTGTATAACACTGTGCGATTTTATCAAAATAAAATATTCTATCCATAATGGAGTTATACTCTACCACAGAGCGCCGAAGGTTTATCCTTATATCAGAAATATATGTCCTGACCATCTTAATGAATGCAGCTGCTTCACAACCTCGTCGATTGACTTTCACCTTCCTTCTCACCTAGCACACGACCGATTTCCAACCGTATAATGAAGGCTAGGGTGGCATAAATCAACTTGATCCACCTCTGGTGCCGTCGCGACGTTTGCCTGGTTGTCAAAAATCTGGTATACAATGCTTCGGTGCGGGCTGTCTTGCTCTACGCCCGTGAAACCTGGCCTCTTCGAGCTGAGGATGTGCGGCGACTCTGCGTGTTCGATCATCGCTGTCTCCGCAGGATTGCTTGCGTTCGATGGCATCATCGCGTGGGTAATTCTGAGGTTCGGTGGCGTGTGTTTGAACACAGTGGAGATCACCATTCATTGAGTGCCGTCATCTGGAAACACCGGCTCCGGTGGCTTGGACACGTCCTGCGAATGTCATCCCAGAGGCTTCCGTACAGGTCTCTGTTCGCTAGCCCTGGGACTGGATGGAAAAGGCGGAGGGGTGGTCAGTCCATGACGTGGCGTCGTGGGATGAAGGATTTTGTGCTAGATTAGCATCGGTTGGTGCGTCACAACTCCCTGGTTGGGGTCCGCGAGATAGCTCAAATCGATGGCTCGAAACGTTATCGGATATGGCCAAGAATCGTAATCAATGGCGAACGTGTTGCAATTTCCTTCTTTCTCCCCTTCCTGATGATAGTTAATGAATACTGTTTGAACTTGTTAAACATGACTGTTTTCCTTCCAGATGAAGTTCTTTATTCGTTTTCCACCTATATTTTTACTTTTAATCTATGTTGTTTTATTATTATTGTGTGGCGCATCTTTCTTGGTGCCATATTGTACCAAGTTTTTCTGCGTTTAAATAAATAAAATAATACACGACCGAAGTCTAACCTCAATATTATCCACCCTATTACATCACCTAACATGGAAGATAGAAAGCTGACACCCATAATCAAAGACAGCTAGCCAGGCTTTTCATGTCTTCCACTTTCAATGACCATGTCTCATTCACAGCCGACCACAAAGGAGGACAGAGCGAACTGCTGCTGTGTAGTGCAGACGTCCTTTGATTGACAGTCAGAGGGATATGACGTGTACTAAGCTAGAGGTGATGTAAGTTGACAGGCATTTGCCAAACGAGCCTTCCACATCCGTTCTGAGATTTCGTCAGCGATCAACTAGCTGGCGTTGGCTGATGCAACATCCCAAATAAGTGGTCAACACGTTAATATATATATTTAAAACTTGGTCACTGTGGTAGTATGTAATTCTATATTAATTTGTTTATTAGATATATCACACAGTCAGTGAAACAGCATTATTTACTGGATGACAAAGTTTTGAACACAATCTATTATCGTTCATAATCATATCATCAATTATAGTCACACAACTTCGAAACGTTCTTTTTGTAGTTTTCTTTGTTCTTTCCTATTAGTCGTAGGGGTATTTGGGAAAGGTTCTCTGATTGTAAAGTTGCATCGATTGAAATGGGCAGGACACGTGTAAAGCATGCCAATTCATCATCTTCCTCATCCATCCAACCACACAGCGCAGTGTAGACTATGTGGGTTGGATCCCTTAGACGTTAAGAAACAATGACTTGGGATGACTTGGACTGGGTTATGCATCAGACTGTGCTGGGGAGCCAGAAAAAAACCAAAAATACATTGAACCGATAAGAAGAAACTAGAAGAACTGGATTTCGCAAATGGATTATTTCTAATATCACGCACATTCGGAGACTCACACGCGAAAGTCAACAAACTGGCTGAAGTAGCAGGCAGTGGAGACAGGACTTCAAGCGAAAATACGGAAGACAGAGGTGATGAAGATATCCAAACGACTAACAAGAACAACAAAAACAACAAGCTCCAATCTCTATCAACGAAAGAAATTTGAAAGATGTTACTTCATTCACTTATCTAGGAAGCATCGTTTCAGTTGCAGGCGACAGCGTGGATAAGGATGTCAATACCAGTCAGGATCTGAAAGGCAAGACAGACCTTCACCACTCTAATATCCCTTTGAAAATCTTCCGAGGTCAGCATCAAAGAGAACAGTATTCGGATTTTCAACGCAAATGTTGAATCACTCAGTTCTTCTATATGAGTCAGACACTGGACACACCAGTTACGAAAAGCATTTCCGCCAACAGGCTAATGCAAACTCTTGTCAACAGAACTTTTCTCTAGCTCCATATTGAAGATCAAATGGCTGGCCATAAAGATTTAGCAACAAGAAACTTTGCGAATGAATCAATCAAGAACCTATGGCCCAACAAATATCTCAAATAAAATGTAGACGGACTGACACACACTAAGGAGACCACTGCATGACATCACGCACGAGGCTATCGCTCAAGTGGAACCCGGATGGGTAACGACGAGGTAGGCATGAGTACGAGGGTGACGCGGAAGAGAGCAAGTGTGGATGAGGAGATGAGAGACTATGGGAAGTCGTGCGGCTATCTAAAGAGGACGACAGAAAACAGAAGAAAGTGGAGACATGCTGTTGAAGATCTATTTTCCACTAGGAACCAAAGTGATTAATAATAAGGAGAACTGAATTACCATAATCTGAAGGTCTAAGGTACACTATTTTCTGAATTCATGTGTGTGCACTGTTGACGAGTTCCAAATTTGAGTGAAACAGCTATTCATTGTTCTCTGATTGTAAAGTTGCATCGACTGAGATGGGAAGGACACGTGTTAAGCATGTCAATACATCACCTTCCACATCAAGCCAATCACATAGTGCAGTGTAGACTATGTGGTTTGGATCCTCTAGACGTTAAGAAACAATTACTTGGGATTGTGGGTGATATGAATTAAGAATTGTTTTCAGTGATGCAGATGCATTCGATCTGTGATCACCCCGATCTATCAATTTATTCTTATGCTGAAAATTTTCATCTTTTCGCGTTTTTTTACATTTCCATTCAAGTGTACTGTAATGAAGTGTGCTATTGTGGTTCTGTTGCACTTTTGCTCAGAGTCTCACATTCAATATTCACTTCAGTACTGTTCTGTTCTGTTCCGTTTTGTTCTAATTTTCAATGGTTTCATAATTGAAATCAGTTGGTGACGAAATGTTATGTGAAGTAAGAGTAGCTTTTGAAAACAATTATTGATTATCGACCCAATTAACTCAAAGTCGCATGACTTTGCTTAAAAAAAACACGCACACATAAAGACAGGAAGGAAGGAACCATTTCTTTTCGCAGAGTATAAACTCAAGTTGTTGTGATTGCGTGTTTATAGCTGAAAAGTGTGAAGCCAGTTGACGAATTATTATTATTATTATTCCAGTGGGTTCCGAGCGAAACACAGGGTTTCAACACCACATCTCCATTTCACCGTGTTCTCTATAATCCTGACTAGTTAGCTACACGATTGAGGAAAAGCTTTGATCTCCACCAAAGGCGATCTCCTGAATGTCATCCTCCGAACCACGCCCAACTCATCGTTTCCTGCTCTGCTTCCATTCGAGGGCGTGACGGGTATGTCTCCGAAGTGTATGTTCAGTCGATCTGTCTCTTGTATATTTTGCGGGCAACAAGACAGTGCGGCTGGTTTCGTCCCCAGACTTTCTTGTTGCTTATGTTTTCTGATCTGTGGTATGGAGTGTATGCAACTGTTGGGAAAAGTCTGCAGAATCCTGTTGGAAATACCCTCGGTGACAAGCGTGTGAAGTTACTGAACCATATAGGAGCCCTGACCGACTTCTTAGTAGTTTTGGAAATCCGAAAATTGTTGCTTATATTTTTATTTTTATTATAGCTTGACTCCACACAGTATTTTTGGTACAAGTCTGGAATTTTCAGCATGTGATATCGGAAGCCCAAATTTAGCAGGCCGGCCATTGGTATCAGGTGTACGTCGGTCGGGGATCGAACCCCAAACCATGTGCATGGTCGGCGAGCGTCCTAACCGCTATACCACCGACGCTGAACGTAGAGGATTTCTACATTGACGTGAGACTAGTGGACACCTATCTTGCTTTTCCGATTCTGACTGACTTTAACATCTGGAAAATTCTACTACCCCAACGACGACAAATAGGAAAGGATAAAGAAAACTACAAAAAGAACGTTTCGAAGTTGTGTGACTATAACTGACAATATGATTATGAACTACAATAAATTGTGTTCGAAACTTTGTCATCCAGTAAATAATACCGTTTCACTGTGAGATACGTCTAATAAACAAGTCGATGTAGAAGTGGTCAACGCGCTCTACTACTTCACTCACTACCTTTAAACTAGGAATAAATATAGTCCACTTACGTAGTATCATCTTCTATTTGACAGAAGGAGCAAATCGCATGCAATACATTTGAATTGTTCAAAAAACTCTGCAGTTTATCATTGTCCTCACCAAGGAGGACTATATCATCCGCATATTCGAAGTCAACAAGATTATTACTTTACCATGATTATTATTTATGATTCCCTTGGGTCCCAAGTGGAACAAACGGCTTCATCAACATATCTCCACTTTGTTCTGCTTTCTGCTATCCTCTTCATCTGAGTCCACGATTGCCCATAGTCTCTCACCTTCTCCTCTCATGATCTCCTCTATGTCACCCTCACACCGACGACCCACTCGTCGCTTCCCATTAAGATTCAACTCGGTGGGAGGGCGGAATTTTGCGGGACCGGGAGTTCTGGAATATGGAAGCTTATGCTGATCGGGCGTCTACGCTAAGTATGGCGGCGATATGAATGACCAGCCGGAGGGTGGACTGTTCACGTAGACTAAGGAGGGGAAGAGCGGATCAGGGGAGAAACAGGATTATTCCCTGGTAATAATTCAGTTCCCGAGTCGCTGAAGTCAGTTACAGTTAATTCCATTAGCTAATCTGTGATTAAACTAAACAGAAACGAGGATAGTGGGCATCCCTAACGAATGCTACCGGTTGTCATCAGAAATGATGACAACTCTCCGTAAGCTCTTGCATAGTTGTGTGAGTTCCAGTGACTTGACATAGACGTGATTTCTAAGTATCCATCAAACAACGTATACACTGTGCATCAGTTCGACTTGTAAGTCTTTGTGTCTGTGAGACATTGCCTTAAAAACTGGAAGATATGAAAAGACTTGCTGTATTTAACCACTGACATTTGAGTCATGTCTCCCATATTGAGTGGTACTTATACAGTCAGTAATAATGAGGTTAAACGTAGTATAAGGTAGGGGGGGTGACTCAAAAGATAAGCTTTTAAGTTACATCGATTGAAATGGCTAGGACACGTGTGACGCAGTCTAGTAGTCACTGCCTTCCTCGACAAGCAATCTTACCTCACATAGGATTAGGTTGGAAAAGACTTTAGGAGTGGTTAAATCAGAACATAGCATCAATCGATGAATTCTTTGACTGTTGATTTTAACCACATAGAAAGATATCGACTGACTGGTGGTTGAGGTCTTCGAGACTCTAGAAGTCGATGGAATGACACTGTTTTTGCTATACCTGAAAGTCGTAGTCACTGGTGCAGATACATTCACTACTTATGAACTAACTTCTAGACCCATTAAGTCCTCAGGTTTTCCTATGTACACTTCTGGTCATTCTGGTTCTTTTGCGTTATTTCTCTCTTTTCTCTAAATTTGTATGCTACGCGAAGTGTGATAACTTGAAGTTCTGCCCTTCTGTACAAAGTTCCACGTTAAAAAGGCAGTCAGTTAGTTAATCATTCAAAAAATTTGTTAAATGCATTATTATAAGAAGCACTGTATGAATACACTGATCATGCCGTTTCCAAATGTCAATAGAATAAGTGATCCCAATTAAGTGATTTCTTTTCCTTTGAAAATCGATCTACACATTCTACTATGTGTTTGCTGTCTTAGGTAATCAATAATGAGAACATTTCAAAAAAAATCCTAAAACTAGTTAATACTAGTAGTATTCACCAAGAGAGAATGTCACATACTACCATACTTGATAGTTACGCAAAAGAATTCATTTGCCTAGAATGAATTCACCAGAGTGTAAGTCACACTTATTGTATGAATGGCACTACCCAGTTGACTAAGCTGAAATAGATAGGCACGGCGGGATTGAAGCCTAGGACTTGTTGACTGCCTATGCTAAAAAGCCACATATATCCAGTGACACCGTTGCCATTTACAATCTACTGTGTTCCAATACAATCCTACAGGAGGGCAATCGCGAGCCAGCCTGAATAGCTCAGTGGTAACGTCTCTGACTGCAGCACTCACTAGGTGACGCCAGTTTGAATCTCCGAAGGAGGGACATAAGTTCCTTCAAGGTTGCAGATACACCTTGCAGACTGATTGGTGAGTGCCAACTAGCACGAAACCTAGGTCAAGCAGGGCTTCCTGCAGCCGATTGCCTCCAACCATAGAATACCAACTACTGAGTTCCAAGTGGAACATAGAGCTTTGAAGTTTCAGCAGAGGCAAGGTTGTGTCAAAGGGATGCGGGGTGGGCTGCTAGCTTCACTCCAAATTCCCTTCTTCTTTGGGGTTGCTACGGATACAGCGGGATTTAAGAGTAACTGACTGACTGACTGAATTTCAAAACAGAACTGTGTACAGATGTGCAGCAGTAACGTGGAAATAACATTAGGGTTGAATAGATTTGGGAGAAAAAAAAGAGTGAATTCATCTGCGCAACTGAGAAGGAGTTTCAGCCATATCACTGATAATCTCCAGCCTTCATTGGTTCTTAGAATCCTGAGGACTCCAACCAGGCAGTCTACACCTCTCCCTAAGCATCTCAAACTAACTGTCAAAGCTTTCATAGATTGATGCCAGGTTTTGGTTTGGTTACCAGTAACTCGCTTCCAACCTAACCCTATGTTGACTGGCATTGCCTGTCGAGGAAGGCATGCGCGACACGTGTCCTAGCCAGCTTCACAACCTCATCGACTTATCTTCCATTAGGAGTGAATCCATCGGGAAATTAAACTCGGATCTCCAATGTGGCTGGTGAGTTTTTCCTTTGAACTACAGACGCACAATCCACAGAATATAAAACAGGAGTTAAAGAATATAATCTGAAAAGCTTATGACGTATACACTATTCATGAAAGATAAACAACCCATAATGACTAACTGATTGACTAAGTTTCAACACTGAACTCTGCACAAAAGTGCATTATTAGTTCAAGATGCTACACTCCATGCAGCATGAAAAGGTGAAGAAAAAAGAGAGGTTCACGAGGACTTAAGAGCAGAAATGTGAAGGCGAATGAATAGCACCACCAAAAAACACAACGTTTTAATGGATATATGGAAAATCACAGAGAGTGAATGCATCTGGGTCAGCCATTGCGAGCGATTTTGAGCCATATCACCAACTGTCTCCAGCCTTCATTAGTTCTTAATATCCCAAGGATTCCAACCAGCCATGTAGTCTGCACCTCCTTACGTGGCTGACTGGCTGGCTCAAACTAACTCTCATGGATTTCATTGACTAATGAAGCCATTTTTAGGTTTGATCACAACTAGCTATCTCTTTTCTAACAACCTGAACCATTCTATGTCAGCTTACATTCTCCCCCTCGAGGAAGGCGACCGATGGCTAGTCAGTCATGCATAACACATGTTCGAACCATTTCAATCGATGCAGCTGCTTCACAATCTCATCGATTAATTTTTCCTCCTTATCACCACCTAACACCCTACACCTAATCTCAATATGACTCACCGTATTATACCATTTAACTCAAGATAGGGAACAAACATCTGTAGTTAAATACGGCTACCTATTTTGTATCTTCCATAATCCATGATAATAATAATAATAATTATTATTATTATTACAACACGCCTTAAAATTGTCCTTACACTTTCTATTAATAATGATTAAATCTCATGAAGTAGGCATTTATTTATCTCTCACTGCACTGCGTAGGCTGTTTTTAGGAAAAAAAATATATAAACAAAATGTGAACACGTGCTTTCTAATGGAATAAATCTTATAAGGAAGTACATAAACTATACATGGGGGGATTAGGGAAAGTAAAAGTATGTGTAGTTTGATCACGTTAATTTGTAGATAGCAAGATCTTCATGGTGCGTCAGCGGTATAGCAGTTAGGACGCTCGATCCCCGGCCGACGCACTCCTTTACCTCGCTGAGCCAAAAAGAATGCTGGTAAAGAGGAAAGATTGGGCATGAGGCTAGCAACCCCATCCTGTAAAATAAACACTGCTACAGAAACTTCAAGCCACTAGCTTGAAGCCCTATGTTCCACTGGGGAACGTGAAGGAAAAAAAGATCTACATGCATTGTTCTGATCATTTTTTTGTTTAAATTCCTTTACGTTCCCAGTGGAGCATAGGGCACCTTCAAGCTAGAGGCTTGAGGTTTCTGTAGCAGTGGTGTCTATTTTTACGGGATATGGTTGCTAGCCTCATGCCCAACCAACCTTCCCTCTTTACCAGTCTTATTACTGGCTTAGAGAGGTAAAGGAGTGCGTCTGTACCCAGGGATCGAACCCCAAACTACCTGTGTGGTTGGCGACGCACGTACTCGCTTCGGTGGTACATATACTGAAATTGGAACGATACAGAGAAGATTAGCATGGCCCCTGAGCAAGGATGATACGCAAAAATCGTGAAGCGTTCTGATCATTAGATCATACTTAATAATATGCTGTGGTATGTATGACTGAATAACATCTTAACGCAGAACTTGGTGTTTATTCTTGAAGATATGAAACAGTAAATACAAATATAGACTGCCAATTACTGAATCAATATGTGTGAACAGTGCACATCAGTGTACTAATGAACTTAAACCTAACTGACATCAACGACTCAAGGACTGACTTGTTGCCACCAGGGAATAATCTCGATGACTTAGAATATGCAGATGATATAGTCCTCCCTCCTTGGTGGAAACGCTGAAAAGATGCACAGTCTTCTGAACACACCTTGATGAGCAACAATCTTCGAATGCTTGACATGCGATTTCCTTCCTCTGTTAAATGTAAGATGATGCTACAAAACTGAACTACATTGACTTATTCCTAGCTTAATGATAGGGATTGAAGTGGCGGCTGAGCGTGTTGACCACTACACTTGTTTAGGAAGTTGCATCAGACAACGCCAGCTGGTTGATCGCTGACGAAATATCAGGACGGATACAGGGGGCTCGTTTGGTATATGCCTGCGAACTTATGCCATCTCTGGCTTAGTACACATCATATCCGGCTGGCTGTCAACCAAAGGATGTGTGTACTGCATAGCAGCAGTTCGCTTTGTCCTCCTTTGTGGCCAGTTGTGAGTGAGACATGGTCATTGAAAGTGGAAGACATGAAAAGGACTGACTACCTGTCTTTGATCATAGATGTCTACGTTCTATCTCTCGCGTTAAGTGGTATCATAATGTGAACAATACTGAGGTTAGGCTTCGGTAGAGTGTTAGGTGAGAAGGCAGGTGGAAGTCAGTCGACGAGGTTGTGAAGCAGCTATATTGATTGAGATGGTTAAGACATGTGTTATGCATGCATACCCAGCAATCGGTAGCCTTTCTCAACGGAGAATGTCAGGTAACATAGGATCGGTGAGGTTGGAAAAGAGATAGCTCGCGGTGGTCAAACTAAAACATAGCTTCATCAGTCAATGAAATCCATGAGAGTCAAGTTCACACCACTTAGGAAGGTGTAGACTGACTGACCAGTTTGAGTCCTCGAGATGTTAAAAACCCAACGAAGGCTGGAGACAATTGGTGATGATATGGCTCACTGTTTGTGATTTGCCATATCCAATAAAATTCTTTTGTTCTTCCATATTACTATTTTTGGTCTCATATTTCTGTTTCTTATCTCTCTTCTGAATCTCGCTGTACTCTGTTCTCTTGGTTTGTTTGCTGCATGAGAGAGAGTGACAAGGTGAATTGCTGCACATCTGTGCAAAGTTCTTGGGTGAAACCAGTCTGTCAATACACTTATCTGAATGGCATACTCGATAAAAACCACCCACATATACAGCAAAAAAGAAGCCTACTAGTGGAAATCCGCACTAAACTAAACTTTAACTATAAACTGAGTATTAACATGCAATAACTCTGGTATTATTTCAAACCTACAAGAACGATATTAAATGACAGAAATCACATAAGAAGCAAAACCTCAGATCATATGTTAATACATAGGGGAAAACAAGATACAAAACGCACACATATATACATACATACATACACTGATAATAACTAATAGGCATATAAAACTTACCACGAGGATCACAATGTGTAACATATGTCATTTCACAGGAATCTGGACTAAGGATGCGGATAATATATGCATTTATATGGGACAATGCACGGATAAATTGTTTTCTTACAGGGAGGCCCTTGTAAAGGATAAAAAGATATAACAAATTAGAAAAGCAATTATAGAATTTTTTCGTTAAAAAAAGTACTTCTTCTGTGCTTTGAAGTTTCTGTGGCTATCGATTTTTCACCCTAGGTTAACTGGTCGCACGCCTAACCTTCCTCTTTTTTCCGAACTTATGAGCAGCTAGTAAACTACGCGATCGATAATGAAGTTCAGATGGTTGGGCAGAAAGGATAAGTAACAGGGAACTCTGTTGTGCAATGAACACACCATGGACTTAATGCCCAACAAATATACAAAGGGAAGTAGAGATGGAGTGGAAATATGCTGGGGAGACAGACATTCAAGAGATGTCGACCAAAAGGTGATATAGAGGAGAGGAACTGAAAGTTCTTTGGACAATAATGGATCCAGGCAAAATAAGACTGGACAGAAGGGAGTGAAATACAATTATGCTACTGAAGCCCTGTGTGTTCCACTAGGAACCAAGGGAATAACAATAGTAAATAAATAGTATGTGGAGTTGAGACACATTGCCTTAACGCTTAATTGTTAGACACTTTTGAATGAATTTTCCTTGCTTTTGATATAAGTATAAAACTTGGATTTCGCCTTCTTTTGATTTTTCAAAGTTAATGCACATTGTGCTTGAACCTCTTCTGCTGTTGTCTTATCTATTGAACCTAGCGCTAATTCCATGTTAGGAATGACATCCTCTGGTTTTAATTTATTAACTGTTACGTTGAAATTTAGTCCTTTCTCCAGTACTTTTATCTCACTGGAGCTTAGTTCCCTTGATGAGAGGTTGATCACCCACTTTGTTTTGTCGATCGAGGATGAAGCATTAACATCAATTTCATTTGCTGTGTTCTTTTCTTCAATAAGTTTGTTGAATTTTTTGATTTGTGTGTTTTTTGATTTTCTCAATGCAGATTCTCTAGCTTTTTTGGATGTTTCAAGAATAATTGTATAATCTTTGTCATTGATCATATATTTGAGTTTGTGTTTGACTTTTTCTATTTCATTTCGTAAATTATTTAGTTTCACAGTAACTCGATGTAGTTCTTCTCTTAGACATAATCTACTGATATGTTCAGCTGCTGATGTTTTTGATTGAACACTAGTCAGTAACTAGTGTAATGTGTCTAGTCCTATCTTCGGTGCAGACTGAATTCTATCAGTCATGTTTGCAATGTGGTCGCGAGCCTGAATAGCTCAGTGGTAACGTCTCTGACTGCAGCACTGGGTGACGCGGGTTCGAATCTCAGAAGGGACATCAGTTCCTTCAAGGTTGCAGATACGCCTTGCTGATGAGTGCCGACTAGCACGAAACCTAGGTCCAAGGCTTCCTGCCGATTGCCTCCAACCATCTAATATCAGCTGCTGATGTTATTTTTCTTGAATTAATTGGAGTACGTATGCGTAAATATTTTGGAATTATATGATTTTTTAAACATCGACTGTTAAAAATCCGATGGTTTGTGAATCTTGCTTCTGTTTGAGAAAGTCGTGTGAGTTCGTTGATAAGCTTCCTAGTAGGAACACCAAGGTTTATTCCTTGCTTATGGTCTGCCAAATGTATACGTCGTTCAATGTGTGTGCGTTTATGTTAAAGAGTGAAGGAACGTAATCCAGCATGTCTGCAGAGAGGAATACTGTAATTGAATCCTTCACTTTTAAGTAGCAGGGTCCCAGACGTTGGGATACCGTTCGATCTACGTCAGTCTTGGCAAACTGGTTGGTATGATTACCTTTACACACAATGAGTGTTGCTCACAGGTTAGTAGGCTTCTCACTTTATAAAACACAAGGTTAAATTAAGAAAATTCACTTAGCCATGTTATGAGTGACGCACATAGATAGGTAGACCGATGATTGATTTTAGTTACAGGCTTTTTTAAACCAACGACTGACCAAACAGTACTTTAGGTACCAATATGAAATTTTCAGCATGTAATAATATTGCACCTAATTTTCTCATTACAGGAGCAATAATTAAAGTAGGGCATTCACATTAATAATAATTTACACTACTAATATTGCTCAATAAGAAGTGAATATGAAATTAAATTAAGTGAGAATATTAGCGACAATGTAATAATCAGAAAAATTAATACGGTTTACTTAGAGCTCCTCAGTTAGGTGGTAATTTCCTGCCTTACGCACTTTTGTCATCACATATAATGTGTGCCTGGCAAATAAGGTATTGTAGAGTTTTTTTACTTAGTTGTCCAAGCATACAGTCTTCTACAGTTGCTTCTAGTTCTTCCCGATGCAATACAAGGACAGAGTTGTGTATGGAGAGGATGTTCAGAATCTGACTTGATATCTTTTACAGATAGTTCAATTGTACATAATTTTGCTCTATTTCTTCTTTCCTGCAATGCGAAATAATCTAAATTTAACCTCACCTAGTTATGTAGCTTGCTAGTTTTCCAGGTGGTCCCAAGCCAGGGTAAGGAGGAAGGGTGGGGCGTGGGGCTAGCAAACCTACACCACAAAAGCTATCAAACTGCTACAGAAACTTCAACACACAAAAAATATATTAAAGATACAAAATCTTCAAATAAAAATCTTATTCTTCGCTCGACTCGAAGAGGCGAAATTATAAAGCGGACTGGCTGGTGAAAGCCAGCCTTCGGAAAGCCATTCAATCGATTTGTCTTCTCTCTCTCTTTCTCGATGAAAGCAAGAATAAGAATGGGGATGTCGAATGTCCGTACAATTTACGAGACTGGCTGGGAAGGCTGTCCAGGTAGCCAACGAATTGCGAAGATATGGCATAGAAGTGCTGGGTATCTCCAAGAGCAGATGGGATGAATGTGCATTATCAAAACTGTCAACTGAAGAGTCAGTAATCTACTCCGGTCTGGTCACCCAGACGACAACCAAAAGCGCACTGAGGCAGTGAGTGGCCAACTTGATGTCACCAGTAGCAGCCAAAGCCCAAATGCAGTGGGAACCAATCTCCTTCTGCAGGATCATGACAGCAACATTCAACTCAAAAGGAAGGAGAGAAGGTAACAATTATCCAATGCTATGCACAATGCTGTAAACAACGCCGAACAAGAGAAGGAGGAGGATTTTCACGGACAACTACAAACAGTGATGGACAACATCCCAAATGGTGACATCAAAACTCTCATGGGCGATATGAATGCCAGCTGAACTGGGAGCAAATAAAGCTGAAAGAGGATTCATCATGGGTCGACGAGCTGTCGATAGGAGAAATGAATGAGAACGGAGAATTATTCGCAGATTTCTGCTCTTTCAACGATTTGGTGGTCGGAGGGAGCGTGTACAAACACAAGGATATACACAAAGTAACACGGATTTCGCCTGACGGACATACCACAAACCAAAAAGACTTTACCTCAGTACTGCTTAAGGAAGTGGAGATGCAGCCTGCTGGACACAAAGTCAAGAAAGGGAGCAGGTGTGGGCTCAGACCATCATCTAATTCAAGGAACCTTCAAGGTGAAGCTGAAATCCTTCAGAGCTACTGGAGACAGACCACTGTAATTCAAGTTCAACACTCAGAAACTGAAGGACAAAACTACAAGGGATATCTTCACTACAGATCAGATAAGAGCAAAGTCGGAGACACGTGTTGTCGCTGAGGAAACCTGCATGGAAGAACATTAGAAATAACTCTGTGAAGATGATGTCCAAGGAAACGTGTACGACAGTGTTAGAAAGAAAGAAGAGACAAGACAAAGAATGGCTCTCAAAGGACATTTACATGCAAACTGATCGATGAGAGAATGGTAAAAGAGAAGATGATTCAATGCAAACATGGGCGACAGGGGGAAAAGTTGAATTCTAAATACACTGCACTGAATAAATAAGTGAAGAAGAGTGCTAGGAAAGCCGAAAGACAATTCTACGACACACTGGCTGGTAACTAAAACAGAATAGACAGACAGGCTGCAGCTAAAAGAGACCTCGGGACATTATATCAGATAACTAGGTCTCTATTTTTGAAGAGATCAACCCAGATGATGAAACCAATAAAAGATGGTGAAGGGAACCAGATTACCAAGGAGGCAAAACAAATCAAAGAGTTGGATGATCACTTCAAAGAACTCTTGAATCGACCACCTGCAACTCGCCCAGAAACACCACGACCACTGATAGCACGCACAGAACCGCCTGTCTGTGGACACCAATCCTCCAATCAAAGCAGAAATCCTAAGTGCGATCAAGCTACTGAATACTGTCCGGAAAGGCAAAAGCACTGGATGTGATTCCCCTCGAAACAGTGAAAACGGACCTAGAAACTGCGGTAGATGTGCTCGCACCATTACTGCAAAAGGTTTGGGAAGAAGGAAAGCTGCTTACCGATTGGAGGGCTGGCTACCTTGTCAAGCTGCTAAAGAAAGGTAACTTACGCCTCACTCTGCATGGACTGACGTGGAATAATGCTCTTGTCCACGCCAAGTAAAATACTAAGTCGCATCATTCTGGAGAGAATAAAAGATGCACTGGATACAGAACTCCGCCAACCGGAACAAAATGGATTTAGGAAAGATAAATCATATGCTGATCAAATTGCAACTCTATGCATAATCGTCATCATCAAACGGAATATAAAATAGCAGTCAAACCTGTACCTCAACTTCATCGACTTCGAAAAACCTTCAACAGACGGTGTTGAACGAGAAGTAATTTGGAAACTGCTTCAACACCACCGCTTGCAGTGCCCAAATCTTTATCAAATTCATTCAATAGCTGGTTAAATGACAATAGCACTTGTCAGGTGGTCCACAACAGAAAACTCAGTGAGGCGATCGAAGTGCATACAGGAGTAAGTCAAGGCCGCCCATTATAACCGATGATATTCTTAATGACGGTGGACTGAATTATGCGTCAGACTGTTGGGGGTGAGGAGTCAGGAATACACTGGACGACTGGTGAGAAGACTGAATTTCGCTGGTAGATTATGTGTGTCTAATGTAACACAAACTCGAAGACTTGCAAGTGAAAACCAACAAACTGGTTGAAGAGGCAGGTGACGAAAACAGAACTTCAGGTGAACACAGAGAAGACGGAGATGATGAAGATAACCAACCAACAGCAACAACTACAACAACCAGCACCAATCACCATCAACAGGAGAGATTTAACAGAGGTTGCCTCCTTCACTTATCTAGAAAGCATCGTTCTAACCACAGGTAGGCGGAACGGATGAAGATGTCAAAGTCAGAATCGGAAAGGCAAGATACGTCTTCATCAACCTGAAACCAGTTTGGAAATCTTCTACACCCACTCAGCATAAGGAATAAGGTTCAGATTTTCAACACTAATGTCGATTCGGTCCTTCTACACAGGTGAGAAACTTGGCCAGTGTGTCACGAAAAGGGTTTCCAACAGGTTGCAGACTTTCATCAACAGCTGCCCGCTTCTCCGGCTCCATATTGAAGATCAAATGGCCAGCCAGAAAGAATAAGCAACAAGAAATTAAGGGAACAAACCAACAACCAAGAGCCAACCGCTCAACAATTACGCAGAAGAAAGTGGAGATGGATAGGGTACACATTGAGGAGGCCACCGAATGAAATCGCGCGCAATGCAGGCCATTGCTCGAGTGGAATCACAATGGGAAGCGACGAGTGGGTCGTCACTACGAGGGTGACATGAGGGAGATCGTGTGAGGAGGAGGTGAGAGATTATGGCCAATCGTGGACCGAGTCAAAGAGGACGGCAGAAAACAAAACAAAGTGGAGACGTGTTGTTGAAGCCCTATGTTTCGCTTGGAACCCAAGGGAATAATAATAATCTAAATTCTAAACTGTTGCTAAGCCACAGGCTATATACATATATATTTATATGACCATACTTAACACAAGTGGCCCTACTTAGCTTAATAAGTATTACCCAGTAGGAAGAAGTTACGTCAACCATAAAACATTTTTGGAGGAAGGTATCAAACTAACGCACTTCCCTGTACAATATAATTAACGCTCAAGTTTAAATATAATCAGTACTTCAAGTGACAGTGCTTTGAGACTACGAACATATAATGCAACTAAGTCAAAAATAACAAGTTTTATGTCCTACTGATATCAGTCACTGATTTCGAGGATCTATTTACCAAACACAAGGTAATGCAATAAGCGACAATTAATATGAGGGCTCACAGCGATACTCGTTTACCCTAAGAGAATGAGTTAAAACCATAAAACTTTAGTAGTACTGAGGACCGACACATAATTACAGTCCAAGGGCACAGAAAACGCTTTGAAGTTAATAGAAATATGTAGACAGGTATAAATTTTCCTAAATGTAGAACTAGTTTCTCTGTCTGGACCCATCAAGGTGACTGTAAGTCATAGCATAGCTTACACTTGATAGGTCTGTCATGAAGTCATTTAAGTTCCTCAGAGTTACGCATGTCTGGAGATTTGGCCTGACCAACGTAAATAAAGCGGAAGTCGATTAGCAATTTACTGGAACTGTCTACGCTCCACAAAGCACCATGTAAAACACACTTTACATTGGTGAGAAAACTGTGTCATGAAGATATCAGCTAGTCAAGGTTAATTTAAGTGAAACCACTGATAGAACAGCATTGCTAGCAGCCTATGAAAATGACGCAAATATATTTACACATTTGTCAATTTTGATTGTAAGATGTTTTTTATCTAATTCTAAGTCCTTTAACCCACCTACTTGTTTTAACCTATGTATACCCCTTCTTAAATTTTTACTTGGAGCACACACGAACTGCATAGATTTGAAAAGATACACAGAATTACTAATTGGTCAGATTCGAGTCTGAACCAACTACTGGCTGGTAGTTGACACTTTGAGTAAAACGAGCGCACTTTAGGAAATTTGATAATATTAGAACAAATGAGCCCTGCACCCTTATCTCTGCCCAACATCATTTGATGTCTTTTTCGCCCTATGTCTCTGCAGTACACCCGAGGTTTTCCTGCACTAAAAGGACAGGCATCCCCTCTATTTCACGCCATATTGCTGTAAATATGTGAAGGTTACATAAAAGTGAGAGACAGTGAAGAACATTTAGATATCAAGAAAGTTAAACCACTCAGCACGGATGACTTACTTTGTGAAACACAGAATGGGATGCTATCACATATTCATTTTCGAATTTCGCCCATGTCCTCTGTAGCACGAAGTCTCTGTTCCGTAAACCAGGTGGAGAACGAACTGCAATTGGAAAAGACGAGTCACTTTAAACACCAGCTTACGAGAATAATATCCTATATCACTCTGGCTGTTCACTTGACACAGTTCATAACCCTCAATCATAGCCTTGTCCCATTGCTTTCGATATTGTGAGTCCATAAGACAATCAAATAATGCAGGTCCAGATACACCTTTGAAAAGTGCAGAGGCTTTAAAAGCTTTGATCCCGTTATTGTCTGAGCACTTAGACCATATTTTAACATCATTTTTTGAATATTCCTGAGTCCATGACGATCCAACTACGTATTCATCCACCACTTTTGTTAGAAACGAAGTGTCGGAAGTAATTTCTCCTATTCCTGGGATGGACATTACTCCAAAATCCAAAACTGAACTAAAGGCACAAGTTTCAAAACAGCTCCATCGAATCAAGAGTATTATTACTTAATGCATTAAAACAAGACATTGAGCCTCTGAATTTTTGATTGAGGACGGTAACCTTAAATTCTGTGTCTATCCTCTGAAGTCAAGGATCTGTACGCATCTGTTTGTCTTTTTACTGATTAGACTGAAAAAGTGGACACATTTTTTAGATATTTGGTTTTAATGGTAATTGACTTAGGGAGTGAACCAGTACTCCGCAGGGGAACAGTTCACCTTGAATTCTGAATCTTCTTCCCTTATGCTCTAATAAGGCCTGACCTAGTAGAAAGAAGAGGTAAATCGGGTACACTATAACTTCCTGAAATTCTGATTATCGTGATTACATCTCTGCCTTTGGATAGAAGGGAAGAAGCGATTCAATCCTTTTAGTCCTTCCTGGTATCATAAATTAATCATGATAGAGTTCTTACGTGTGGATATCTTTCACAGACTTCCCAGGATGCTTGAGTCATCTTATGGACACAGCTTGATCAACTGGATGCAGTTTCAAGTGCAGACCACACGGGTACAGTTTATATAGTGATAATCACACAGGCGGTGGTTCTAGTGAAAGTCCCACACATTACTCAAAGGGTTCTGTTGGCATTAGCGATAATCTACAGTTGCTTTTGTGCCATAAATTATAATGAGACCTTGGTAAATATGTGTCTGAACTGCTGAGGGGGTACCCCACTACTCTGTAAACGCTGGCAGTTGTGCCTTCAGTGAACACAGTTACTCAGTCTTCTATGTTGACAGCAACTACTTGACGCAACAAAGAGATTTTTCCCCGGTCACCTCGAACAAGTAAATTAGGAGTGCAAGGTTATATGCGCGTACTATCCTGCCAATGTAAATTACATACTTGTCGATATCCTTAATACTTTAAAGTTAAGTATCTTGTAGCAAACCACTACGTACCGTCGTTTAGGTGGTAAGTTCCACACTTATCCTCATTTTCCTTCCCCTACCGAAGGTTTCTGCGATCTGGTCTAGCAGGCTGCTGTTGACTCAGAAACCTTTTAATTTCGTGGGTGATATGTGAGTCACCTTGTCAAAGCCTAGCAGAATCTGTGGAAAATTCCCCAGGTTTCAAATTATTCTCTGACTTGTTGCAACAATATATTATAGTGCTTGTCATTCAAAGAGAGGTTTCGCTGGAAATCAGTTTGTGGATTTAATAACAAGCTATTATATTCTAGTCAGTTTTAAAACCAAAGTAACGTAAGGGCATCGACTCTAATAAGTTTTTAAAATGCGATTTTGTGGATACAACCGTGCGTTGGTGGCAAAGAGGTTAGGACTCTCGGAAACCATGCACATGGTCCGGGGTTCGATTCCCTGCCAACGCACACCCGATATCTATGGTCGGCCTGCAAAATTTGGTCTACCGATATCGCATGCTGAAAATTCCATACATGTACCAAAACATACGGTGTGAAATCAAGCTGTAATCAAAAATAAAAGAATAAAATAAAAATTAATTTTCCTGTGACCCCACGATATCTTGCTTTCAGGTGAATAATCGTTTTGATAATCCAGATAGGCAATCATGCTGGCAGGTAAACGCACCGCATTATGATTTCAAGTTTGTGTCTGTTTGCTTGACTTTCCGATTATGTAAATGATATTTTTTGATTACAGCTTGATTTCACACCTTATTTTGTGGTATAGCCATGGAATTTTCAGCATGTGATACCGGTAGCCCAAATTTTGCAGGCAGACCATAGATATCAGGTGTGCGTCGGCAGAGAATGAACCCCAGACCATGTGCATGGTCGGCGAGAGTCCTAACCACTCTGCCACCGACGCACATGTGATAAAATGGCTATTTTTGTTAAAGCCCTTAAATTTATTTCTTTCCGTAAGAAATAATGTTGGCTTTACTTCTGAAAGGGAAATGAGTCATTTTTAATGACAAGGAGATTAGAGAAAACTTAAAAAAATAGTAAGCCATCTGTTCATCCGAAATCATGATTATAATATAAAGACATGGGTATGGCCTTGAACGGTTACGCATGTGAATACTAGACTGGTCAGCACTGACAATGTTAATAAAAGATATCTTTCTAAAAGGACAAAAATAATCAGTGTGCCTCTCTGCATATTTAAGTTCGCCCCAAAGCTCTATTACTTCACTGGTTTTTTTGTTCTTGAAGAGTAAACTGAGAAGGATCTCGAGGCTGTTCTCCATGTGTTCAAATGTGTTCAAATTATATGACAGTCACGGTTTATTAACTGTTATGTTATGTAACCAGACGACCGACCCTTCGTTTGCACATACTTCCGTTTTAGAGTCTAGTTATATAAAACTAAAGGCATTCTGTTCAAATACCATCAAATTTTCATTATGGCTAGTGGACTCCTATTAATCAGACCGTTATGGCTAACATTGTGCACTGAAAATTCTCATTTGTTATTGGCTGTATCGCACGATTTTCTATCGCATGTTACTTGTAAATGCAATATAGTATTATTCCCTTGGGTTCCTAGTGGAACATAGGGCTCCAACAACACATTTCCACTTTGTTATGTTTTCTGCTGTCCTCTTCGGCTGGGTCCACGATCGGCCATAATCTATCAACTCCTACTCCTCTTCGCCACATGACCTCCTGCATGTCACCTTCGCACTGACGACCCACTCGTCGTTTTCCATTTGGATTCACATAAATTGCCTTCATTCTTTTAGTTTCACACCATTTCACGTCAGGAATAAAGGTACTCTCAAATAGCTAAAAGCATCCTTTAATGTGAACACCGATCTGAGAATACGAATAAACATCGTTTTTCTATTATGATCAGTAGTTTAGGAAATGATAATTTGTTGTCTGAGTATCCTTGCATAAACAAGCAAACCTCTAAGACCAACTTTTTCACTGTGAAATGCTGCATACTTTGTAACCAAATACTATTTGAATTTAGATCTTATGAAAAGCCTCACAAGTTCAAACGGAAGCGAAAAATCACATCAATACATGCTTCTAGGTCCTCCTAAGAGATAACAACTGCTGCTAAAGTGGTAAAACGAAGGCAGTTGAGTCCTTTACAGGGGAGATTACATGATTTGCGGTTTAAGTACGGTCCTCCATGTGGTGTCATTCAGTAAAACTGACCATTAATCCGAGCAACTAGATTGCTCATACTCAATCTTTACTCGGTGAAGTTCTATTACTTATGCAACGTGTCTTCTTCCATTTTACTAGATTTGTTCATTTTACTCCTCATTGAGCAGATTTCGTACAATTATTTCTTGAAAAATTATATTGGTGACAAAATCTTTTAATAATATGCACAGCATGATAACTCTATCGTTTTGAGTAAAAGTGAATGATTTCAGTCAGTTGCTACCCATTTCCTTGCACATATTTAAATGTATAATCTTCAAATCTGTTTAAAAATATCATTTTCATCATATAAGTAGACGCACTGCTTTTCACTGCCTAACATACCATGCAAAAAGCGGCTATGAAAATTTAGCATTTTAAGTTTTGCTGGCTAACTATTTTCATCAAGATCATTCAACGTTCCTTTGTCACTAGTTGCTCCAATATTTTTTAATTTTTGATTACGGCTTGATGCCACACCGTATTTTCAGTACAAGTTTAGAATTTTCAGCGTGGATGTCGGTAGCCCGAATTTCGCAGGCCGACCATAGATATCGGGTGTGCGTCGGCAGGGAATGAACCCGAGACCATGTGCATGGTCGGCGAGAGTCCTAACCACTCTGCCACCGACGCACATGTGATAAAATGGCTATTTTTGTTAAAGCCCTTAAATTTATTTCTTTCCGTAAGAAATAATGTTGGCTTTACTTCTGAAAGGGAAATGAGTCATTTTTAATGACAAGGAGATTAGAGAAAACTTAAAAAAATAGTAAGCCATCTGTTCATCCGAAATCATGATTATAATATAAAGACATGGGTATGGCCTTGAACGGTTACGCATGTGAATACTAGACTGGTCAGCACTGACAATGTTAATAAAAGATATCTTTCTAAAAGGACAAAAATAATCAGTGTGCCTCTCTGCATATTTAAGTTCGCCCCAAAGCTCTATTACTTCACTGGTTTTTTTGTTCTTGAAGAGTAAACTGAGAAGGATCTCGAGGCTGTTCTCCATGTGTTCAAATGTGTTCAAATTATATGACAGTCACGGTTTATTAACTGTTATGTTATGTAACCAGACGACCGACCCTTCGTTTGCACATACTTCCGTTTTAGAGTCTAGTTATATAAAACTAAAGGCATTCTGTTCAAATACCATCAAATTTTCATTATGGCTAGTGGACTCCTATTAATCAGACCGTTATGGCTAACATTGTGCACTGAAAATTCTCATTTGTTATTGGCTGTATCGCACGATTTTCTATCGCATGTTACTTGTAAATGCAATATAGTATTATTCCCTTGGGTTCCTAGTGGAACATAGGGCTCCAACAACACATTTCCACTTTGTTATGTTTTCTGCTGTCCTCTTCGGCTGGGTCCACGATCGGCCATAATCTATCAACTCCTACTCCTCTTCGCCACATGACCTCCTGCATGTCACCTTCGCACTGACGACCCACTCGTCGTTTTCCATTTGGATTCACATAAATTGCCTTCATTCTTTTAGTTTCACACCATTTCACGTCAGGAATAAAGGTACTCTCAAATAGCTAAAAGCATCCTTTAATGTGAACACCGATCTGAGAATACGAATAAACATCGTTTTTCTATTATGATCAGTAGTTTAGGAAATGATAATTTGTTGTCTGAGTATCCTTGCATAAACAAGCAAACCTCTAAGACCAACTTTTTCACTGTGAAATGCTGCATACTTTGTAACCAAATACTATTTGAATTTAGATCTTATGAAAAGCCTCACAAGTTCAAACGGAAGCGAAAAATCACATCAATACATGCTTCTAGGTCCTCCTAAGAGATAACAACTGCTGCTAAAGTGGTAAAACGAAGGCAGTTGAGTCCTTTACAGGGGAGATTACATGATTTGCGGTTTAAGTACGGTCCTCCATGTGGTGTCATTCAGTAAAACTGACCATTAATCCGAGCAACTAGATTGCTCATACTCAATCTTTACTCGGTGAAGTTCTATTACTTATGCAACGTGTCTTCTTCCATTTTACTAGATTTGTTCATTTTACTCCTCATTGAGCAGATTTCGTACAATTATTTCTTGAAAAATTATATTGGTGACAAAATCTTTTAATAATATGCACAGCATGATAACTCTATCGTTTTGAGTAAAAGTGAATGATTTCAGTCAGTTGCTACCCATTTCCTTGCACATATTTAAATGTATAATCTTCAAATCTGTTTAAAAATATCATTTTCATCATATAAGTAGACGCACTGCTTTTCACTGCCTAACATACCATGCAAAAAGCGGCTATGAAAATTTAGCATTTTAAGTTTTGCTGGCTAACTATTTTCATCAAGATCATTCAACGTTCCTTTGTCACTAGTTGCTCCAATATTTTTTAATTTTTGATTACGGCTTGATGCCACACCGTATTTTCAGTACAAGTTTAGAATTTTCAGCGTGGATGTCGGTAGCCCGAATTTCGCAGGCCGACCATAGATATCGGGTGTGCGTCGGCAGGGAATGAACCCGAGACCATGTGCATGGTCGGCGAGAGTCCTAACCACTCTGCCACCGACGCACACAGTTGCCTTGCTCAATAGACTATATCTTAATTTGCTGTAGTATTGACCACTTCTGTACTTGATAATTTTTAAAGCTTTTAATTTCCCAGTCATTTGCAATAGCCTCTTTTTATATATGTCTGCATTTAAATAGGCAATACTGCTAAGAATGTATGTCTGGTAACTCACTAGAAAGCATTTTCCATGAGGGCCAATTGCGTGCCACTCGCTGTATGGTTGAGGCAGGCACCAGGTAATACAATGCTATTAGTTAATACCTGTCGACTGTTTGGCGGCTTGCTTGGATCACTAGGCTGCCTAACATAATGCATCATATTTTCTCTTCTTCTTTTTGTCCAAACTCTTCAGTTATGCTCTAGAGTCGCAAAGTGTACTTATTCTCATTTCTGACTGACCATCAAACTACTGGTGGGCATTCCATGGGCTCTGCACAGATTTATGGGGCATCTTATAAATTAACTTGCTTTCCTTTGTCGAATCCTTGAATATCACTTCATAATGTCACATCTCATACATTTTCTAATAACGTCTTCACTTGCTCAATATACTCCATTAAACCTAACATTTTATAGCTCTTTATGAATTTGATTCGACTTATTCTATTCCTATTCTCTATAGGGTACGGTTGTGCACCAAATACACAAAAGTTATGAAATAAAAACAACCGGCTTGTGGATAATTGTGTTAAACCAAAAGTTGACATCAAGATAGCAATACCTATATGGGTAGCATTATACATTGCAAATGAACTTTGTCAGCCTAGGGATTATAGTCTCCCGTTGTATTTCCTTTATGAATGCATCTATTAATGATACATAGCACTTATCAATTTCATTACACTTTAATGATTTACCTTTGCACCTTTACTTTTCTAAAACAGCTTACTATCCCTTGTAAACATTGTACTTACCTCAATATTGGTTGGTTATCGTATGCCTACAACTACGGTTGAAAACGAAACGAAGTCGATTTTCCTGCGCAACCTGGAGGACTGCTGTTTGATTCAATAATGATACTACATGGGTCAGACAAAGAGTGTATTTATACATATAACAAATATTTAGCTGTTCAAACATTACTAACTTGTCGACAATCTACTATTTGACATTGTATCATACTTGATCGTGCCTGTAAAAATGGCATGCATTTTCATGTAAATTTATGTTTATATAAAAATATACATTATTATTATTATCATCATAGGGGACTAGTTTCTGCTTCAGATCTAATAGCATTACGTCACGTGATATACTAAAGACTGTCACTTTATTTGAAGATCCTGGATGACGAGAAAAAATTACGCCATAAATTACGCCGAGCATTCTGTTCATAGTTAAAACGTTTCGTCCAGAATAAAGCTACTTATTTGAAAGAACTACAAAACGGTTACTGGAATGAGAAACTAAGAACTAAAAATCATGAAAGAGAATGTGGAGAATGCTGACCAGCAGATACAGTAGTGGGCACAAGTGTGAATTGCTGCTATTTGTGGGACAGTAATGTGTATAGCAACAGCTCGAGGTTAAAAACTAAAATACTTTCTTGAAAAACGATGGTGGTTACCTAGATTTAAACAACAGGTAATGCTTTGACTTTTATTATCCTGTTCAGCGTCTTGTCAACAGACGATCCCATGAACTTTACATGGATTCGTGAGAAATCTTGCGGGTCGTCATGTTCTACATTTTCGGATCTCGGAATCATACTTCTGACCAAATTTTTTACTCCTTTACGTTCCCAGTTGAACATAGGGCTTCAACCTGGAGTCTTGAAGTTTCAGTATCAGTGTTTATTTTTACAGGATGAGGTTGCTAGCCTCATGCCAAACTTCTCCTCTTCACCAACATTACTTCTGGCTGAGCAAGGTAGAGGAATGTTTAGAGGATGCAGGTATCGATGTTCACGAGTTGTACGGATTATACTAACGCAAGATCTTATACCGACAACCTCTATAGTGTTCGTTCTTCGAGTACCAAATGGTAAAGCAAAAGACCAGATTTTGTCGTCCAAAGTGCGTACTATATTTCGGGACAAAATCGCGGGTAGAGGTGAATGCTTAGTTAGCTAGTAATCGTGCACGCACGTGACACGACGGAGCACCAAATGGCGGGGATGCTTGACCGTAAGCCTTCAGCTAAACAAGTCGACTTAAACAGTGATGGTCAGCATCCAATCTTGAGTGATGATTGCTGTGGTTAATAATTTTGGGGAATTATTTACCGCTACAGCTCACTCCCCCCCTAGTGAGTTTGTGAGGACCCTAAGACATGACCAGCCGGAAGTAAAAAAATCTCGATGGTTCCCTGATGGGTGAAAAAAATCTTCCGAGCGGCTTGATCGAGAGCCTGCTGGTCTGTCTGCCTATGCTAATAGGGTGTCTGTACATAGCTTCCTCAATGTTGTTTGTTGGATCCCGTGCTTCGTTTGTTTCCTGTCCAGTGCCTGTTGCACCTGGAAAAGAAAACAAGAATGCTGAGAACCTTGTCAAGAAAAATGTACCAAATAAGCGTTTTTTACCAAAAAATATGACATGCACCTACTATACAGTAAAATAATGTAAAGTGCAAAATATCGGGGAAAAAAAATATACATCTAATTTAATTTAATGTACGGTTATAGGAAAAATATCATTTACTTGTGTTAAATGATGCAACATAAAAAAAATTGATGTGTCACTCAGTTATGTGAAATAGGTGTGAAGGTATTCTGGGAATCTAACGTGACGTCCAGAACGCGTTTTTTTAGAGTGATCGACCGAAGGTTCGGTGGCTTTCGCCGTGCTAGGGAGTTCTTCGAAGACTGAAGTAGATTCAATTACTTGTGAATTATCGGGTACGTTTAGCTCCAGGCTAATGGGGTTACCTTCCAAGTAAGCTGGTTTGAGACGGTCGATACTGACGGTGTCTTCGTGGCCTTTCTTGTTTAAGACGAAGAATTTATCCATACGTTTAATGACTTTATATGGTCCGTCATATGGGGGTTCTAGAGGACGACGTACCGAGTCGCGACGAACAAATACGTGTGAAGAAGTTTTTAAACAGGGGTGAACGAAGACATCAATGGACTGTAGTCGAAGGGGAGCAGGTTTAACTGAACGCATAGCATTTGTAAGCCTGCTGACGTATGAGGAGTGATCTACCACTGGTGGGAAGCAGGAGGGAGAAACAAACTCACCTGGCAGTCGTTGTGTTGTGCCATATACTAGCTCAGAGGTAGTACAACCAGCATCGGTTTTTAAGGCGTTTCGTATCCCTAGGAGAACCAACGGAAGGGATTCAGTCCAATGGGTGTTATTTGCAGCTGATAAACCAGCTTTCAACTGTATGTGTAGACGTTCTACCATACCATTCGCTTGAGGATGGTAGGCTGTTGTTCGAAAACGCATGCAACCGAGGATTTTAGTCAAAGCGAAGAATAAACCGCTTTCGAATTGCCGCCCACGATCAGTTGTTATGGAAGATGGGCATCCAAAGTTTGCGATCCATCTCTCTACAAAGACGCGTGCGACAGTTTCAGCAGATATATCTTTGATGGGTACTGCTTCAGGCCATCGTGTGAAGCGATCGATGCAGGTTAACATATAGGTGTATCCATGAGATTCTGGAAGGGGGCCAACTAAATCTGTGTGGACGTGTTCGAAACGGGCATCGGGGATAAGAAAAGTGCCAAGGGGGCTTTTAGTGTGTCTTATTACCTTGCACTTTTGGCAAGCTAAGCACGTCTGTGCCCATTCCCTTACTTCCTTGTTAATACCAGGCCAACAAAACCTACTAGTTACGAGTTTGACAGTAGTTCGAATACCTGGATGGGATAAGCCATGCAACGTATTGAAGACGTTACGGCGATAACTTTTAGGCACGATGGGGCGAGGAGTACTAGTGGAAATGTCACACAGAATAGTATCCCTTCCTATACCTAAGGGTTTCTTGGCTAATTGTAGAGTTGTTTTCGACAACTCATGCTGAAGCTCAATATCCTCTTTTTGAAGACGAGCCAGTTTTACAAGGTCTATGCCGTCGATTTGGGTGAAAGAACAAATACGTGACAAAGCATCTGCCACAGTGTTGTTCACTCCGGAAACATGGCGAATATCTGATGAAAACTGTGAAACGTAATTGAGTTGTCGCGATTCCCTGGGTGAATACTTATCTGAAGTTGAGTTCAGAGAGTACGTCAGAGGTTTGTGGTCAGTGAAAATGATGAATTCACGACCCTCAACTGAATGTCGAAAATGACGTATAGCACAGTACATAGCTAGAAGTTCTCTTCCGAATGTGCTGTACTTCGTTTCAGCTACTTGAAGGCGCCTCGAGAAAAAGGCGAGTGGTTGCCACTCGTTGTTAACTAGTTGTTGCAGAACTGCGCCGATTGCAGTGTCTGATGCATCAACCGAGATACTCAATGGTGCCGTTGGATCCTGATACATAAGAAGGGTGGCATCCGCAATAGCTTTCTTTACCTGAGTAAAAGCATGTCGAGCAGGCGTGTCGAGTTCGATAGCCTTGTTGTTCCCTCGAAGGAGATCGGTTAATGGCTGAATTAGCGAAGCACAATTAGGAATAAAACGTCGGTAATAACTTACCAAGCCGTTAAAAGTGCAAAGGCATTTTACTGTCTTTGGCTCCGGAAAGTTCAGTATTGCTTCGACTTTGGTAGCCAGTGGGCGAATACCCTGGCAGTCAATAGTGTGACCCAGAAAATCGAGTGAGCCAACGCCTATTTGACACTTCTGTATATTGATGGTAACACCATGTTGGTGTAACCTTTCAAATGCCAAGTCCAAGTGTCTAAGGTGAGTTTCCTTATCTGGACTGGCAATGAGGCAGTCGTCTAAGTATGCGTATACAAAGTCGAGACCGCGAAATACTTCGTTGATGAAGCGTTGGAATGTTTGGGCCGCATTCCGGAGGCCGAATGGCATACGTAGGAATTCAAAAAGTCCGAAAGGCGTGATGATAGCCGTTTTCGGAATATCTTCCGTTGCCATGGGAATTTGGTTATATGCTTTAACCAAGTCGATTTTGGAGAATATAGATGCTCCAGATAACGTTGCCGTCAAGTCGTGTATGTGAGGCAAAGGGTAGCAATCAGGAGTTGTTTTGGCGTTCACTCGCCGGTAATCACCAGTGGGTCGCCAATCGTTACTATCTTTTTTTGGAACCATATGCAATGGGGATGCCCATGGACTATTCGATGGTCGAATGATGCCAAGGGTGAGCATATGATCGAATTCGTTTCTGGCAATTCTCAGTTTATCAGGGGCCAGTCGTCGTGCTTTAGATGTCACGGGCTGTCCTGAGGTTATGATGTGGTGCATAACATTGCTGGTTATACACGGGAGGTCGTTAGATGGGCAATTCAGTTCCGGATATTTGTCAACAATCGGTTGAAAAGTTGGATCGAGGATTGCTTTCATCTTAACGATTGACAAGCTGGGGCCACTGTAAGTTATGCCTTTGATAGACAAACTAGTAGTGTTGTCAATTAGTCGTTTACGGCGGACGTCTACGAGTAAATCATGATGATTAAGTAGGTCCGTGCCAATGATGGGCATTGTGACGTCAGCGATTAGGAAAATCCACTGAATAGGTTTGCGTAAACCTACGTTCAGATAGACGTATTTCCGACCATAGGTTGCAATTGGTTTTCCATTTGCAGCCTGTAGGTTGAAGTTAGGATCCTTCTGTCGATCTGCTGCTGTAGCAGGAAGGACGCTGACTTCGGCACCTGTGTCGACTAGATATCTTGTCTGGCTCATTACATCATGAATGTAAAGTAAGCGGCTATTGCCACCGGCGACGGTTGCCGCTAACGCGTGCCGGCGGGATAGTTTCCCAAAGACTTGGAGGCTTTGCCGAAATCACAAGGTTTTCGACAACATTTCGCTTCCTTGCCATAGGTGTTGTGATACCAACACCAGTCAGGATTTCTGAGAGAACGTGTGTTGGACTCAGATCGTCCACGTGCGTTTTGCCGTTGAGGGGATCTAGAACGACGGTTTGAGGAATTACTAGGCTTGTTTGACCTAAACATCTGCTGGACGGAGTTGATTAACTCTATCATTGCCGAATCCTTCTTCGAAGTCTGTTCGGTAACAGAGTATACTTCGGTAACTGGCCGTTTCGTTATCTCTAGAATTCTATCTGCAGAGACAGCTAAATCATCTATGAGAACACCCTGAAGTGTCACAAGTACAGTCTGAACTGACTGTGGCAGTTTGGATAAAAATAGTTCTCTAAACAGTCCTTCATCGAACTGACTTTGGCCAATGATCTCTTTCATTCTTGCCAGCATGCTCACGGCTGACTGATCTCCTAACTCGATGTTACGAAATAACTCACCCAGACGTTGTCGATCTGTGAGAACGTTTCTCTTGAGGATGGATGCTTTTAGCAACTCGTACGAGTTACTTACCGACATCTGCAGAGTTACGCACTTGCTGAATTCCCGCGGTAGGGCGTGAATAACTGCAAGGAACTGTGAACGTTGATCAGTTATGCCATGTTCACAAAAATCAAACTCAGCAATCTGAAACCACGTTTCAGCATTATCTGGCCAAAATGGTACTAGCTGAATTGTTTTGGCGGTTGAGCGAATCTGAATAACCTTGGGGCTAGGATCACTCATGACGAAAAGTATGCCGATAACAATATAGTACAAGAATAAACACAAAAAGGAACGAACTCACCGGGTTTATCTGCGTGTGAATTGAAGATGAAGTTCGAGGTTGGGCTCACCAGTTTAGGTGGGCTGTAGGTATTGACGTTCGCGAGTTGTACGGATTATACTAACGCAAGATCTTATACCGACAACCTCTATAGTGTTCGTTCTTCGAGTACCAAATGGTAAAGCAAAAGACCAGATTTTGTCGTCCAAAGTGCGTACTATATTTCGGGACAAAATCGCGGGTAGAGGTGAATGCTTAGTTAGCTAGTAATCGTGCACGCACGTGACACGACGGAGCACCAAATGGCGGGGATGCTTGACCGTAAGCCTTCAGCTAAACAAGTCGACTTAAACAGTGATGGTCAGCATCCAATCTTGAGTGATGATTGCTGTGGTTAATAATTTTGGGGAATTATTTACCGCTACAAATGCGTTAGTCGGGAATCGAACCCCGGACCATGTGCATGGTCGGCGAGCGTTCTTACCACTGTGCCACCGACGCACACTCTGGCCAAATTAGCATTTATATATTTCATAAAATCATTTACTTAAGCATCAATATTTTCCAATAAATCTTATCTGTTCAAGCTTCTTTTCAGTTAAACGGTTACCCCTTCCATTCCTATTCCTTTCTACCTTGGGGTTTAGTTCTGAAAAAAACAGCGAAATCTCGCTTGAGTAAAACTATGCCCTCATTGAAACTACAGCAGTTTTGGTAGTAAGACCAACATGCGTAATGTAATGCAAATGTGTACTATCATTCTAAGGATTTTTTTAGGTCCTTCCTGTATGTCTTCTGTAAATGTATTTTTAATAATTGCATTGTTTCCTTTAGTTCCTAGACAAACATAAGGCTTCAGCAACACGTCTCCATTGCGTTCGGTTCTCTGCCAACGGTTTCACCTGGCTCCATGTCTGCCCACATGCTTTTGTCACCTCTTTGCATCACCTTCTCCATGTCACCCTCGCACTGACAACCAACTCGTCGCTTTCCATTCGAGTTCCACTCGAGCAGTGGCCTGGCGTGTATGCTGTCACCTACTTGATGGTTTGTTTTCTCAGCGTATGACCAGCCAATCCACCTTTATTTATTCCTGCATATTTCTTGCACAATCGGTTCCTGCTGGGTTGATTCCCTCACTGCCATAGGTCCCTGTTGCTCATCTTTTCTGCCCAACCATCTGATCCTCAGCGAAGTACTGAGTGAAGACAACTGCTGATGAAGGTCTGTAGTCTGTTTGAAGTGGCCTTCGTAACACGGCGCCAGGTCTGTGATCCATACAGTAAGTAGCACGGACCTCACATTAGAGTTGAAAATCAACATCTTTTTTTCCATACCGAGTGCTGTTGATCTCTACACAGAATTGAGAGTAGTGAAAACTTGCCCTGCTTTAGCGGTCATCGCTGCTTTGATATCCTCGTCAGTTCCGTCCGCCTGCAGTTGAGATGATGCTTCCCATGTAGATAGGTAGGTAGGTAGGCAGAAGAAGGAGGTTGCTTCTTTCAGATTTCTCCCATTTATGCTGGCTGATTGTTGTATGTTGTTGTTGCTGTTGGCCAGGAATCTTCATCACATCTGTTTTCTCTATGTTCACATGAAGTTCTATCTTTGATGCTTCTTCTTCTATCAGCTTGTTACTTTTCACTTGCATATCTTCCAGTTTGTGTGAAATCAGACATATATCATCGGCGAAATTCAGATCCTTCAACTGTCTTGTGTGGGTGCATTCTATGCCTTTTTCCTCGATGCCCGCCTCTGTCTATCGCATTATCTAGTCTACCGCAATCAGGAAAATCATTGGAGATGGTAGGCAGTCAGCCAGCCAGCTTGTCATACTCCAGTCTTCACTTCGAAGGGTTCCGTGAGTTTCCTGTTTTGGATTACTTGGGATGCAGCATTGTCGCACAGCTGTTGGATGAGATGTATAATGGTTTGTGGCCAGCTCGTAGTAGAGGAGTAGTTTCCTAACCACCTCTCGATCGACGCTGCCTGCTGAAAGCCTTTTCAAAGTCAATGAATTTGAGGCGGAGAGCTGATTGCCATTCCAGGCTCAGTGCGATGATATTGTGATTTGATAGATGCATGACTTGTTTCTCCTGAATCCAGCCCTTTACGGTCGAAGTTTTTCCTCCATGGCGTGTTTGACCTTCTCCAGAATGATGCGGCTTAGGATTTGGCTTGATCAGTAAATAAAATTCACAGCAATTAGGTTAATTTACGTTGGGAGGTGTAGCTTTCCTTACTGGTTGGGTCCTCGAGACGGTGGTGATATGGCTCAAAATCGTTCTCAATGGTGTAGATGCATCCACCTCTTGTAACATATTGTGACGGCAAATAATTCCTCAAAATTGTTGGCCACAACACTCTTCACTGAACATTGGATGCCGATCCTAACTGTTTAAGTCAATTTGTCTAGATGAAGGCTTAACGGTCAAGCATCCACACCATTTGGTACTTCGTCATGTCACGTTCGTGCACGATCCCTAGCCGGCTAAGCAATCATCTCTCACTCCGATTTAGTCCCGAAATATATCTCACAATTTGGACGATCAAATATTGTCTTTTGCTTCGCCATTGGTCTACGCGGAACGAATACTGCAGAAGTTTTGGGTATTAGATCTTGCGTTAGTATACTTCGTACTATCCGTGAACGTCGATTCCGTTAGCCTTTAAAGTATAATATCCAATAAAACTATATTGTTCTTCGATATTACTATTCTTTTTACCTCACATCTCTGTTTACTGTCTCTCTTTTGCTTTTTTACTTTCTTTTTCTTCTCTGGCTTTGTGTTTTGAGTGTAGTTTGGCGACTCGAACTGCTGCACACCTGCGCAAAGTTCTGCGTTGAAACCAGCTAGCAGCCAGTTAGCGGCAAGGCGAGGCTTGGGACTGAGTTGTTAGAGCATCGGACCTTCACCACTTAGATTGTTGGCGAATACTCTACCAGTGAACCACCAACACTCAGTTATACAGTTCAAACAAAAAGGACGAAAATTTATCGAACAGTTTTTATGCGTGAAAGGATACTTTTAATCCTTATTGTTTTGTATATAACTTGAAGAACACGCACTGTAGTTTCTTTTACAGCATATGAAATGATACCTTGCCACTCTATTTTAAGCTTCGAATATTGTTGTTTCACGGTTCATGAATAACAGCCCTTACTTATTGACAAAAGCGAGGGGAAAGGAGAATATTGTTATGACACTGTGGATTAAGCGGTAGGACAATCAAGTGCAACGAGACAATTAGCTTTCGCTAGCTAAACCACTATATTGATCACTTCCTACAAGATTGTCAACGGCCACAACTACCAAAATAGAGCCACTTTATCAGCCTGTTTATTTTCGTGGTGAAACACAATCGAATGCTAACTAAATAACTAACTCCACATTCAGAGTCTCTAGTAGTTTGAATGCATTTTCGGCATTTACAGCTACTCAACCATTTGTTAGTGCAAAAATTTAAATGAAAACTGAGTGATCATTCAGTAACACCTAGACTACAGTCAACTAAAGGGCCATCTAACCAGATCAGGGTGTATCACCCCAAAGAACCGTGAACGTTTTACTCATCCATACCTTTCCTCTTGGTATTTAGAAAAGAGACATTTAATGAGATTATGGTATCATTAAAATGATTAATACCAAACCTATCCTCTACGTTGAAGCACCGTAGAGGACTGACTTCATTTTATTTTATGTTATAGCTTATATATCAGCGTATGATAATGAACTCAACCCCGTAAATTGTGGGATAGCTTCAATTATAAATCAGATTACTTGACTACTGATTCTAAGTGGGACACCATCAACTATAAAATGTAGGGGAGATAATCGATAAGTTTCAAGTGGGAGAAAACACTCATTGTCAATTCTATCCATCAACCAGTAAACGAAATTTAATAGGCCTCTTTGTTATGGATTGTAAGACTGTATTAACTTCAAATTTTCCTCCCGAGAAATAAATTTCACTCCCATTTTTTATGCTTCACGCTTTATACTACTTGTGTACAGGTAAGTAGTATCATTACGGCTCTGTGTTTTATTCAGCAATATTACCAGTTCACGGATTGAACCCGAAATATTCGGTCTCTGTTTACGTATGAGTTCTAAGTACGGACACTCTGACGATGTCTGAGGACTAAATTGAAGTAGTTTGGTGGATGGTGACTAGCAGTAGAATTCAGAACAATGCACGTTTCGTCCTATTTGGGACTCGTTGGTTGGATTTACCTGCATTCCCAGTGAGTGCAAATAATGTTCTCACTGAGTCTTATGATCATACATGTAATACGGAATTATTTAGAATGAAGCCACCGAGAAGATATATTTCGCGGCTGAATCTCTTGTTTTCCAAGTGATGAGTAGCTGTAAGTTAGGTGGAAACAGGATGTCCAGTACTATCTGATTTTCAGTAAATTATCTAAATGACATCATTGAGTGATAGCACCAACATTGCAGTATATTTTTCAATCAGTATTATTTCATTTTTAATTCTTGTGAGTATTTTCAAACTTCTAAAAACTAAAACAAAGAATTCAGCGGAGGAAATCCTGCAATGATTTTATTTTCATTGTTTTTCAATTTTACTTATATAGAGGAACTAGAATATACAATAACAAGCATTTATATCACGGAGGAAGAACCAAAGATTTAAGCTTCAGGAGAACATACAGGAGACGGAGATGAAGAAGATACCTAACTGAAAACAAGAAGCACCGTTCAGTAACAGCGAGAGAAATCTTCTTTCACTTATAAAGGTAGTGTCGTTTTAACTACAGGAAGCACATATGAAGATATCACAACTAGGGTTGGAAAGGGAAGACAAATCTTGATTACTCCGAAATCATTCTGGAAATCCAATTTACTCAGCATAAGAAACAAGATTAAGGTTTTCAGTACTAATGTTAGATCAGTTCTTCTATGTGGTTCAGAGACTTGGCACATCACCTAAAGCATTTCCAACAACCTCCTGAAGACTTTCATCTACATCGGCTTTCGTTAGCTTGATACAAAAGATCAGATGGATAGTCATTTAGAAAAGATCAGCAATAAAAGGATCTCTGGTGACGAATGAGCCACGAAATTGTTGTCTGAGAGATGTACGGAAGAAAATGGAGATGGATTGGATATATTCTGAGGAAACCGTTGAATGATATCGCACACCAGCCAGACCCTCAAGTGGAAACCGAATTGGAAACGACGAGTTGAGTGTGTTTGAGGGTGACATGGAGGAGAGCATGTGTGGAGGAAGTGATATCCTGGAGGCAGTCATTAAGCCAACCAAAGAGGTCTGTGTCGGAACCTAAGGAAATAATAGTAATGGTAAAAATAGCTTAGTTAGTGTGGACATATGACTATTGCGTGTTCTATTTGACTAAATGAGCGTACACGTATTTCCTAGTACTTCTTCACGTTTATCAATGTGCGCAGACGTTGTGGCTACTCGACGCCCACAACGTAAAATCAGAAGGCACTTGTGAAGAGTGTAATCGTGTATTATAGCCGTAGTCAAATTTCGAAAAAGTATCAAGGTAACGTTCAACAGTAAATTGGCAAATGTTTACGAAGTACATATAAAATCGGTATGTGTAAACATATAATATGAGTATGCAAATTAAATTAAAAACGTATGTTTATAGTTGGTACAGGGGTACTACATGACAAAAATAAAGGCAATTAGAAATAGTCATCACCCAGGAGTTGAAATTAGTATACTATCCTGTAAAGGTCGGTTTTCCATGGATTGATCTTTCGAATGACTTAAACACTTTTTTGTTTGATATAGAAGTTAAGAAATTAAATATGAGATTTGACTGTTCTTCGATAGTGAAAGGCGTAGCTAGGTATCAACCGTTAGATCTCTTGACGAGGTCAACAGTTGAAAATGCAGTCGCTGAGAAAAAGAAATATTTCTTCACTTTGAAGAAAAATGTGTTTCTTCTCAATAAGGAATAAGTTGGGCATATTTTGTAATTTGAATAAAATGTGTTAACATTGATAAGATTTCGTGAGTTTGGATGTTGTTCTGCCAAACTTGAAGAAGCGAATGTCGGTGAAAAGTACGATAGTTCTATGTGCGTGTCCTTGACTATTATAACGTCCTACTTTGTGGCTTCTTAGCAATACGCACCTAATGGGGGTTTGAAGTGAAGACCTCCCGCTCACAAGGCGAGTTCGTAGGCCACTCAATCGCTTGGCTTTGATTCAGTGGAAGGCCAAGTTAAACTTTATTATTATTGTTCCCTTGGGTTCCTAGTGGAACATAGGGCTTCCACTACACGTCTTCACTTGCTTCTGTCTTCTGCTGTACTTTTCACCTGTATCCATGTTAATCCATACTGTTTCAACTCTTCTTCACACGATCGCCTCCATGTCACCCTTCGACATCCCACTCACCGCGTTCCACTCGAGAGCGTGACGCGCGATGTCACCCAGTGGCTTCCTCAGCGAGTGTCCAATCCATCTCCACTTTCTCCTATATATTTGTTGAGCAATCGGCTTTTGCCTGTTGGTTTGTTCCCATAGTTTCTTGTTAGTGATTCTTTCCGGTCATCTGATCTTCAGTATAGAGTGAAGACAATTGTTGATAAAGGTCTGCAACCTGTTGGAAATATTCTTTGTGACCAGCCAAGTTTCTGATCCGTATAGAAGAACTGACTTGATGTTTGTATTGAAAATCCGAATTTTGTTGTTGATGCTGAGTGACGAAGATTTCCAGATTGTTTTCAGGTTGATGAATGTGTTTCTTGCCTTCCCGATGCTCGATTTGACATCGTCGTTCGTTCCTCCTGTAGTTGTGACAATGCTTCCTTCCTTTTGAGTTGAATTTTGCTGTCATTATCCTGGAGGAGATTGGTTCCCACTGCATGAGAGCTTTGGCTGCTGTTGGTGACATCATGATGGGCACTCCCTCGGTGTGCTCGTGGTTGTCCTCTGGGTGACCGGAATAGATTACTGTCTCTTCAGTTGATAGTTGGCACCTTCCACATCCGTTCCATCTGCTCTCGCAGACTCCCAACACTTCTATTCCATAGCTTCTCATTTCTGCGGCTACCTGGGCAGCCTTTCCAGTTTCGTACATTGTACGAATATTCCATTTCCCCATCCTTTTTTTCGCTTTCATCGAAAGGAGGCACATTGGTTGACTGGCTTCCTGAAGGCTTTCACCAGCCTGCATCATTTCACTTCCCCAATTCCAGCGAAAAATAAGGTTATTGTTTGTATTTTTAGTATTTTTAATATATTTGTGCGTTGAATTTTTCGTAGCAATTTGGTTAAGTTTTGGGGGTGGAGTTGCTAGCACCACGCCCCTACCCTCCCTCTTTATCCGGGCTTAGGACCGGCTAGAAAACTAGCGAGCTAGAAATCTAGGCGAGGTTAAGTTAAACTTTAAGCACCATTAACTACCAATGGAGTGCGTCCATACCACTGACCTTGAGTGGCTCAACGATATATATTCACTTGAGTTGTAGCTTCTATTATGCCTGATTCGAGTCAGATGCCTGCTCTGACGCAGTTGCGTTTGTAATTTGGTGAGGATCAAATCTTTAAGCATTGCTTGGATATGGGGTTGATTAGGAAACAAAGGAGTTGTTTACGTGGAGGTGTTTTGACCATAAAAAGCTTCAACAGATCGGTTGATGCGTATGTGCGTGGCTGTACAATTTGTTTGAGTTGAGTTAGTGTTAGGGTAGGAACATTTTTTGCCAGGTCCCATCTGTCCTTAACCCAGATTTTGTATATTTGTAATTACTGGGTTTTAAAACAGCCTGTGAGAGGTGCAGCTGCTGAAACTGAAAATAGTTTCATATCAACAGTTCTGTGGTGGCAGGACGGCAGGGATATCGCATCCTGGAAAATGGAGAGGCTTACTTTCTTACTGGGAGGAGGAGGTGTGATTGTACATGTAAATGAAACCGTCATATAAAAGAGAAAATACAACCACGGTCCTGACGACCATATAATTTTTGGGTGATTGTATAATACGATACCTTTCCACAGAAAGGTTCTGTTGAGAGAATAACAGATAGAAAGTCAACTACTTTAACACCCATTATTACTCTTAAGGTGAAACGAGGATCTACAATACACACAGATGGGTGGAAAGGTTAAAACTCCCTGTCATCCCTTGAATGTATTCACCACAGAATAAACCACACCAGTGATTTTGTGGATCCTATTACAGAGACCCACACAAATTCTATCGAAGGCTTTTGTGGAAGGTTGAAAACAGGATTAGAGCTATTAATGGATCTCAAAGCGATGTTATTTATAGTCGTTTAGAAAATATATGTGTAGGATGTGGTGTAAATTTTCTGTTGATACTCCTATGCTAAACTGAGAGACGTTTTTATCACATGTGAGAAAAAGGTATCCTCTATAACACTTTTATACAGTTTTTATGCATTCTTTTCATAAATATATGTATTCCATGCACAAAAATACCTCCTTCCTATGATTGGCGCGTTCTAGGCCATTCACTGATTGGTTGTAAGTGGTGCTTAAGGTTTAACTTTGCCCAATGGACTATGAATTCCAACTTCTGCCAATTTGTGATATTATAGAGAAACTAGCAAGCAGCGTCGACGGCAAGTAACTATCCTCATACCACGACGCTGGTTATGACTTCTCACTAGAACTCCAGGTAACTCCTCGTATACATCCAACCAGTGGTTAGACATCTGGATGAATGGATGAATAATGGTCATCACAAAGTTCAATAAATCACAATTCACAATTAACAAATTAGAACAGTTGTGGTTTCAATAAATTCCTCTTCTTCAGGCTCTACAATTATAAATCCATTAATTTAAACATACAACAGCCAGTCAGTAAAGGCAAATTTGAATAGTGTCAGAAAGTGTATTGTGGAACAAGTATAAGTTGTGATGGAACAATAATCAGTTAAACCTCGCCTAGCTAACTAGCTTGCTAGTTTTCTAGGCGGTCCAAAGTCCGGGTAAAGAGGGAGGTTTGTGCCTGGGGCCAGCAACCCTACACCATTAAGTCTTTCAAACCGCTAGAGAAACTTCTTCGTACAGAAAATATATTAAAAATACAGTCTTATTCTTCGCTCGATTCAGAGACGCAAAATGACAAAACGGGCTGGCCGGTGAAAGCCAGCCTTCAGGAAGCCAGTCAGCCAACCGCTGTATCTCCTCTAAATGAAAGCAAGAATAAGAATGGGGACGTGAAATGTGCGTACAAAGTATGAGACTGACTGGGAAGGCTGTACACATAGTCAACGAAATGGGAAGATATGACATAGAAGTGCTGGCTATCTGCGAGAGCAGATGGAATGAATGTGAATTATCAAAACTGTCAACTGGAAAGTCAGTAATCTACTCCGTTCTGGTCACCCAAACGACAACCACGAACACACTGAGGCAGGGAGTGGCTATAATGATGTCACCAGTGGCAGCCAAAGCCCTAATGCAGTGGGAATCAATCTCCTTTCTATAGGATCATGATAGCAACATTCAACTCAAAAGGAAGGAAGTTCACAACTATCCAATGTTACGCACAGTGCTACAAATGACGCGGAACAAGAAAAGAAGGAGGATTTTCACAGACAACTACAAACAGTAATGGACAACATTCCAGATGGTGACATCAAAATTCTGATGGGCGATATGAATGCAAGCCAAACTGGGAGCAAATAATACAAGAAGAGAACTCATCATGGGTCGACAGAGTGTCACTCGGAGCAATGAACGAGAAAAAAGAAGTATTCACAGACTTCTGCGTTTTTAATGATTCGGTCATTGGAGGGAGCGTGTACAAGCACAAGGATATACACAAAGCAACATGGATTTCTCCTGACGGACACACCACAAGCCAGATAGATTTCATCTTGATGTTGCTCAAGGAAGCGGAGACGCGGCATGCTGGACACAAAGTCAAGAAAGCGAGCAGGTGTGCGTTCAGACCGTCATCTAGTTCAAGGAATCTTCAAGGTGAAGCTGAAATCCATGAAAGCAAATGGAGACAGACAACTGTAATTCAAGTTCAACATTCAGAAACTGAAGGACAGAACTACAAGGGTTGTCTTCATTACATATCAGATGAGAGCGAAGTCGGAGACACTATGTGGCATCACTGAGGAAACCTGCGTAGAAGAACATTGGAACTAACTCCGTGAAGGGGATGTTCAAAGAAACACATACAACCGTATCAGTAAGAAAGAAGAGGCAGAGCAATGAATGGCTCTCAACGAACATCTACCTGGAAGCTAATTGATGAGAGGAGAGAAGAATGGTGAAAGAGATGACTCAGTGCAAAGATGGGCAATAGAAGAAGAAGTTGAGTTCAGTGCACACTGCACTGAATAAAGAAGTGAAGAAGGGTGCTAGGAAAGACAAACGACAATTCTAGGACACACTGACCGGCAACTGATGCAGAACATGCAGTAGGCAAAAGAGACATCAAGACACTATATCAGAAAACCGGGTCTCTGTTTGTGAAGAGATCAACCCAGATGATGAAACCAATAAAAGCTGATGAAGGGGACCTGACCCCCAAGGAGGAGAAACAAATCAAAAAATGAGCTGATCACTTTAAAGAACTCTTGAATCCACCATCACCAGCAACTCGCCCAGAAATACCATCACTACTGACAGCAAGCACAGAACTACCTGTCAGTGGACACCAATCCTCCAATCAAAGCAGAAATCCTAAATTCGATCAAGTTATTGTAGTCCTGAAAAGTAGCAGGACCGGACGGGATTCCCCCCAAAACACTGATAACGGACCCAGAAACTGCGGTAGGTGTGCTCACGCCATTACGGCAAAAGTTTTGGAAAGAAGGAAAGGTACCTACCGATCGGAAGAAAGGCTGGCTACCTTGTCAAGCTGCCAAAGAAGGGCGACTCACACCTCACTCCGCAAGAACTGGCGTGGAATAATGCTCTTATCCACGTCAAATAAAATACTAAGTCGCACCATCCTCAAGAGAATAAAAGATGCACTGGGTCTAGGACTACGCCATCAACCCAACCATGCTGGATTCAGGAAAGGCAAATCATGTGATGATCAAATTGCAACTCTACGCATCGTCATCGGACAGAGCATAGGTTGGTATTCAAACCTCTACCTCAACTTCATCTACTTCGAATAGGCCTCCAACAGATAGCATTGATAGAGAAGTAATTTGGAAACTACTTCAATACTACGGCATGTAGTGCCCAAGTCTCTGTTAACCTCATTCAACAGCTGGCTATATGACAATGACACCTGTCACGTGATCCACAATGGAAAACTCAGTCAGGCGTTTGAAGTGCAAGCTGGCCGCCTATTATCCCCCACAATGATATTCTTAATTTTGGTGGACTGGATTATGCGTCAGACTGTTGGGAGCGAAGAGTCAGGAATAAGCTGGACGACTGATAAGAAGACTCTGAAAGATCTAGACTTCTCTGGTGGATGATTTATGTCTAATGTCACACAAACTTGAAGACTTACAGGCGAAAAACAACAAACTAGCTGAAGAGGCAGGTGGCGAAACCAGGACCCCAGATGAATATAGAGAAGACGGAGGTGATGAAGATAACTGACGAACAGCAACTACAACCAGCACCAATCAGCATCAACAGGAGAGATTTAACAGAGGTTGCCTCCTTCACTTATCTAGGAAGCATCGTTTTAACCACAGGCAGGAGGAATGGATGAAGATGTCAAAGTCAGAATCGGAAAGGCAAGATACGTCTTCATCAACGAACCTGAAACCAGTTTGGAAATCTCCTACACTCACTCAGCATAAGGAACAAGATTCGCATTTTCAACACAAATGTGAAGTCAGTTGGTTCTTCTACACGGTCAGAAACTTGGCCAGCATGTCACGCAAAGGATTTCCAACAGCTTGCAGACTTTCATCAACAGCTGCCCGCTTCACTGGCCCCAGACTGAAGATCAAATGGCCAGCCAGAAAGAATCAGCAACAAGAAATTATGGGAACAAACCAACAACCAACGGTCGATCGCTCAACAAATATGCAGAAGAAAGTGGAGATGGATAGGGAATATATTGAGTAGGTCACCGAATGAAATCGCGCGCAATGCAGGCCATTGCTCGAGTGGAATCACAATGGGAAGCGACGAGTTGGTCGTCACTATGAGGGTGATATGGAGGGGATCGTGTGAGGAAGAGATGAGAGAGTTTGGTCAGTCGCGAAGCTAGCCAGCTGAAGAGGACGACAGGAAACATAACAAAGTGGAGATGTATTGTTGAAGCCCTAAGTTCCACTCGGAAACCAAGTGAATAATAATAAAACGAAATAATAATAATAATAGTCAGTTAGTTTTTGAATATTTTTATTTTTATTGCAGCTTGATTCCACACCGTATTTTCAGTACAGGTATGGAATTTTCAGCATGGATATCGGTAGCCCAAACTCAGGCCGACCATAATTATCGGGTGTGCGTCGGCAAGGAATCGAACCCCGGACCATAAGCATGGTCGACGAGAGTCCCAACCACTGTGCCACCGACGCACATGGTCAATGAGAACGCGAGGTGAAGTGAAATGAAATTATATAATATATACAGTCAACAAAAGTACAGGTTTCGAGGGTGAGTGTAATCAGTGGTGTGTGAGACAATATGAATACTGCAGAAAATGAACCAGACATAAGTTCAAGGGTGAAAACAACGACAATAATAATAATTGTAAAATAATAACGATGATGTGGCGTAAACTTAAAAGTACTATTGGTGAATGATTATCAAATAATAATAATAATAATAATAAATTTAGTGAAGTGAGATGAACAAGATTATGTAAATACGATAACAAGTTAGAAAAGCACTAATTAAACCTAAGGTAATAGAAATTATAAGAAAGGTTATAAAACCATAAAAAGCTATAAATGAACGTTTGTCAGTGAAACAAAGGAATAGAAGAAGAAGAAAAGAAAATTGTGATAGGAATTTAAAGTTCTAATGTTTATGGAGGATTTGTTGGCTTTATTGTAGGCCAAGGTAAACATGGAGGTTGGACATACTTCTGTATACAAAGACATAGTCTTCTGATATTGGTTGCTACCGCTTCAGCTACCGAAAGAAGGAGATGAAGTCGAGCTCCTCTAGATAAATTACTAGGAAGGCGGTATGTAACTGAGAACGTCTGCTCAGGTTTTATCGAGTGTCCAGTCAAATTTAGTAATTAATTTGTGACTTGTAATTTATACAGTCAGAGATGAGATTTTCCCACAATTTCCTCTGTAGGACCAAAATCATTCAGATCACAGTATGTACGGACAGTTCGATACCGTAAAATGGTAATCATGACTGAAGGATGCTATATCACCGATTTATTATTATTGTTATTGTTTGCTTTAATTCCCAGGGGGACGTAGGGATTCAGCCGTACATCTCCACTGCGTTCGGTTCTCTGCCAACGTTTTTAACTGGCTCCACGTCTCCCCACATCTTTAATCTTCTCTTCACATCACCTCCTCCATGTCACTGTCGCACTGACGACCAACTCGCCGCTTCCCATTCGGATTCTACTCGAGAGAGAGCCTGGCGTGTGATGTCAATTGGTGGTTTGTTTTCTCAGAGTATGGCCAGCCAATCCACCTCCATTTCTTCCTGCATATTTCATGCAAAATTAGTTCCTGCTGCGTTGGTTCGTCCATTGCCAGAGATCGCTGTTACTGATCTTTTCTGGTCGGCCATCCCATCCTGAGCGAAATATTGAGCGAAGACAGCTGTTGATGAAAGTTTGTAGTTTGTTCGAAGTGGCTTTCATGATACGTTGGACGATTCTCTGATCCGTATTGTAAGTAGCACTGACTTCACATTGGAGTTGAAAATCTGGATCTTATTTTCATTTTCATTCTGAGTTTTGTTGATCTCCTCTACACAGACCTGAGAGTAGTGAAAGCTTTCCTTGCTTTCCCGATCCTCGGTGCTTTGATGCAATCCTCATCAGTTCCGTCCACCTGTATTTGAAACGATGCTTCCCAGATAGGTAGGTAGGTAGGTAAAGGAGGCTGCTTCTTTCAGAATCCTCCCATTTATGCTGATTGTTGTCTGACGTTGTTGTTGCTATTGGTGGTGTTGCCCAGGAGTCTTCATCACCTCTGTTTTCTCTATGTTCACCTGAAGTGAAGTCCTATCTTTGATGCTTCTTCTGTCAACTTGTTCCTTTTCACTTGTTTATCTTCCAATGTGTGTGAAATCAGACATATATATGTCATCGACGAATTCCAGATCACCTAAGTGTTTTTTGTAGGTCCATTTCATGTCTGTTTCCTCATTGCCCGCCTCTGTCTGTCACATTCTCCAGTCTACCACAATCAGGAAAATCATTAAAAATAGTAAGCAGCCAACTTGTCTTACTCCTGTCCTCAGGTCGAAGGATTCCGTAAGTTTCCCATTGTGGATTACTTGGCATGCAGCATTGTCGTACAGCTGTTGGATGAGATGTATAATTGTCGGTGGCACCCCGTAGTAGCGAATCAGTTTCCAAAGCACCTCTCGATCGACTCTGTCGAATGCCTTTTCAAAGTCGATGAAGTTGAGATAGAGAGGTGAGTGCCATTCCAGGCTTTGTTCAATGATGACCCGTAATGTGGCGATCTGATCAATGCATGACTTGTTTCTCCTGAATCCAGCCTGTTCCGGTCGAAGTTTTTCATCCAGGGCGTGTTTGATTCTCTCCAGGATGATGCGGGTTAGTATTTTGCTGGCTAATAGACATCACATTAACAACTGATGGTGTTTGCTGGTAAGATTAGTTTCCAAAGGAAACTATGGTGAAGTTCCGCCACCTCGAACTGCGTAAATTTGTAATCCCCAACTGAATTGCAAGGGGCTAACTTGAATCATCGTTCTTCAGAAGGGGATCATTTTTGCGCTGTCAAGTTATCCCAATTGGTAAAGATAACAAAACCATGTGTAGACTGTTCGGATGGATAAGCGTATGATATTATAAAAACAGCAGGTGTTTGCATAATGAAACTGCTTATCACATTCTTATTGATTTTGTCACTTTCATGAAGGAGGGTAGTGTTGCAACCACGTTAAATTCTGTTATAGTCCATCATTCCCATTCAGACAATTTGGATTCCATTTTATATGAAGTGCTTTGCATGATAGTAGACGTTCTTTATGATTTCTGAAATTTTTCTGGATTATTTCAATATTGTCAAAATCAATTTTTTGACCTGATTCTATAGCGTCGTGTGTAGACCAACTATGGCTGATGATTTTTCAAGTTTTTCTAGTTCAGCTGGATTTCTTGATGGTCGAATAGAGGCAGCTCTACGGCGCCCATTTCTTCTGATTACCTTGATTTCTCTTGAAGTCTATCCGATATGTATATCTCGTCACGTTCCAAGCATTTTATTTTATACACACAACTCTGATGTTGTGTTTAGTGAGTACTCTTCTGATATCGTCTAAAGTTCCCGATCCATATAGAATGACAACTGTTAAGGTCCATGTCTTTGGAATCCGCTTTTTCGACTGTATTTAATGTCAGTATTGATTTTGTTGATGAAGTTCTTTGGGTAGTTATTTTTCTTGAGAGTCTCAGTAATGTTTGATAGTTCTTCGTCTTCTTCTTTTTCTTTCTCATCCATTAACACCAACGCGTGTGCTCCTCTAAGAAGACTTGAAACAACTGATAGCCTTATGTTAATGGAGTATGATGACCAGAAGTCTAAATATTTGTTGGAGTTGGTTTTCTTCCTGAATACAGAAATATTAAAATTCTCAAGGTAAATTCAACATTCAAGAGTTCATTTGTAGTGGTTTTTTGTTTGATTGGTTGGAGGATATCATTGTGAGCTGAAATCGGATGGAGAACCACTGGAAAATCTGCGGGGAGTACTGGACAGCTGTGTCGTCAGTCTAGTTTGAGACTCTTCATCAGTACGCACCTGCAGTCACGACCTTCTAGTTACAAGGCCACCGAGCTCGTAGACCGTTAAGCAGCCATTGGGACCCTATCCAATGGCCAGCCCATAAATTCTAACTTCTGGTCGCTCTCTGTTATGAATTGTGGCAGAAGTTGGAATTCATATACTGGTCATTGGATTGGGTCCCAGTGGCTGCTTAATAGTCTACGAGCTCGGTGGCCTTGTAACTAGAAGGTCGTGACTGCAGGTGCGTACTGATGAAGAGTCTCAAACTAGGCTGACGAAACAGCTGTCCAGTACTCCCCGCAGATTTTCCAATGGTTCACTATCCGATATCAGCTCATGATGAAATCTTTCAATAAATTTAATAGTTTAAAATTTTTATGGACAGGCTGGAAATAATATTACTACTGCTACTACTAATAGCAATAATAATAATATCTACCTAATGATGCAAAAATCGTGTCCAAAGGCATCAGCAAACACACACACACACACACGAAAACAGATACAAAGATCACGTGATGATGTAATCAGCCAGCGAGCCAATCATTCACTCACTCAGCCATTCATAGCCTTTATTAACAATGTACATTTATACATACGTATCTTATTAGTAACGTCTTGCTGTTCTGATACGTTTGCCCAACATTTAATGCCTTTGTTTGTAGTTTGTTACAGTCCTCCTCTCCTTCTGTGTCTCCCTAACCCACACACACACACATATCTACATACATGTACGACACGCATCCATTCTGTCTGGAGCTACCATAGATGCAGTAACACACACAGTGATGTATTACAAAAATTCTAACAAGCATTGTTATGCATACTGCAGTTAATTTCACCAAATCTTGTTGTTGTTGTACAGAATTAACCGAGGAGGACAGAACGACGAGGAGGATGTGGAGAAGGGATAAAGGCTGTTTCTCCTGACTGGTGAGTTCACATTTTCATATCAGATGTTATTTGTTATAAAGGGAGGAGAATTCAGCCTACGCAAATTTTCTAACCATTATATCTGACTATATATTCATTATAATAAACATAGGAATATAAGATATAGAACTACTAATTGACCAATTGACGATGAACCTGATTGGTCGACAAATTGATCGTTTGATTGACTGCCTGACTGAATATAAAGGCAGACAAACGCACACACACATGCACTGACTAACTAAAGGCGGGATAAAATAATTCAAATCAGTCAGCATTTAAATACATGAAAATGTACATAAAAATACTATCATATAGACGTTTATACACTGTGTAATAATTATCTTATAGTAATTATTAACTTGATTGACAGTTTCCAATAGCAACCTATTCAATAAAACAAAGGATTACTTCATTGAATATTGAGTTAATATATATACATTGAACATTGAACAGAGTGAAATTTGAACGCTACATTGGGTCAACAGATATATTGGAATAGATTTAGTTCACTATGTATACATGAGTGGATGATTACGTCACACAGTATTACATACTACTATTACTACTACTACTAATAGTAATAATAATAATAACAAAACTAATTTAAACATGCATACTGATATTAACATTATAAATCAATCGAATACACCAAATTTAACCTCATTAATTGTTCGTGAACGTTTAAAAAATTGTGTATTAAATAAGCGTAAAAGTAAAGAACAAGGTATTGGAGTGGTAAACACATTAACAAATCATCAACAAGAAAGTCAAATACAAACAGTCAAATGTAAAAATAACGCCAACAGCACTACTACTGATAAAGATCTTCAGTTTTATAATAATAATAATGATAATAGTAATAATAAGATATCAGATTTAAATTTTACCGAAAATAATCTCGATAAAATAGAACACAGTAATCTAAATGATTGTATTACCCCACTGACAATTGATATTGAAAAGTTATCCACTGGGAGTAGTACAAATTTAGCAAATCAGATGAAATCTACATTATCCCAATGTAATAATAATAATAATAGTAATAACAGTAGTAGTATTGACGATAATAATGATATTAGTAATGGTATAAGTATTACTAATAGTAATAATACTAATAATAATAGTAGTCAGCCGACTCAACAACTGTTCGGCTCATTTCAAGAAAATGAAACACAATACATGAATTTTCAAAGTTTACAGACATCCATCATTGGAAGTGGTATTTGCGGGAATTTAGTCGGACAAAATAATGACAGTACACCGCCTCTACAACAACATTATCCTCATCATCTCAGTCAGCATTCACAACAACATCCACTTCGACAACAATCTCAACAAAGAATAACCAGTAGTGAAAATCTACGTAAAACTGTCTCGGAACCAAGTTTAAAAATGCGTAGTGGTTCTGGCGGTGTACAAAAGTATCGTTATAAACCAGATCGTCGACATTTTGGTGCTAATTCAGCAACAGCTGCTGTCGCTGCAGCTGCAATGGTTGCCTCTAATGATCCGTTATCTGTAGTTGGCTTTTGGCCACAGTTGACATCGGCATTTCAACATGCTAATTTCAGTATGCAAAAGTCCGCTGGTGGTAAAAAATCCTCGTCGTCGTCATTGTTGTTATTACAACAACAGAATCAATATCAACAACAGCAACAGCAACAACAACAACAGCCGTCACAGTCACAGTCTCATGCACAAGGTCAACTTCAACAGCAACAACGCCAACATCAACGACAAGATACAAGTAGTAATCCATGTTTAACTCAAACAAACGATGATTTAAATCTGTCGGAATCTGAAGCAAAGTGTTTGACTCAACCTTTGCTACCGTTGTCAAAAACACTACAAGATATTATTCTGGCTGAATTTCTTAAATCAAATCAATTAAGCGGTCATACTAATTCTAGTTCTACTACGACTTCTAATACTACTGGTAGTAATAATAATAATAATAATCAAGAATTATTAGAAACGATCAATTCTTATTGTCCTAACCCACAAGGTATTGAATCAATAAATTCGCTGAATGATATCCCCATGAATCCGTGTATATTCAATTCAACAATTAGTGGATTTTGTGCAAGTCTACCGAATTTAACAGCACAATTTCAACGACCTAATCAAAAGAGCACTAATACTCATAATAATAATCCAAATGTGAATAGTACAACGACACCGACGACCCTACCAACAAATAAATCAACGCCTACAACTCAAAATGTCACTGCATCAAGTTTCGATTCGAATGATTTGAGTCAGTTAGATACAAATATGTCAGATGTCAATACTTCAACGGATATTCAAGAAGAATCGACTGAGGAATTAAATTATAATACACAAATGCATACAACAACACCAACAACAACGAATAATAATAATAACAATAATAATAAATTGTTCCATTTATTCCCATATCGTAGACATCAATCACTTGGATTAATTAGTCGAACAAGATCTGCTCCGTTGAGTTTAGCTACAGGCTATTCGACAAATAGACATTATCATCAGTTACACAGTTTCACCGGGGTGCATAATTCAATGAATTCATCAACATCTGTTACATCAGCAGCGAATATTTTAGCTATGGAAGCGGCGGCAGCCTCGAATTTTGCCAGTCAACAAACATCGAACACATCAAATCAATTAATTACAGATCAAGATGGGACAGAGCTGAATAAAAATGTTCAATCAGATGGGGAAGTATCATCAAGGAGTAAAGTTGTCCTACAGTTACGTAAAAAAATATTAGAAAGGTAAGTAAAATAATTCATGTGTAATCCCCATCAAGATATTAATGAAAACAGAACACGTAGATCAGTGACGAATCTCTTTTCGGCGAATTCATTTTCTTAGCTGTACAGTCGCAAATATATATATATATATATATATAATTTTGTATGTAAGTGTACATTAAGTTTGTCAAACAAAAATACAATTGGTTATGGTGGTTTTAATTAAACAGGTGAAGATTGGTAATTGGAGTTACGTAATACAAAATCAGTCAAGAAAATTAGGTGTTATTGAAATCAGGGTAGTAACAAAGGTGATGAGTTGTCCCAAACAGTTGTTAAAAGAAGTTATGTAATAGTATGAATAGTTTGATGAGTGAGTTTTACTTTGATAGAATATTCTTGACTCTGTAGATTATTTTGAAGGAGGCGTTTGTTGAAATGGAATGATCAGTGTTAACCAGGTGTTCAGTTATCACACTCCTTATTGCAGCACTATCGCCTTTTCGCAACCATGCTGGATAGTGTTCTTGAATCCTCTTGGACAGGGTGCGCGTCAAACGACTGATGTACCTGGCTCCATAGCAGCAGTTTTCGTCTTCTTGGTGTCGCTGAAGCTCTGGCTATTCACATAGAGACCGGAGCTGTTCATACAAAAGAGAACTACTCAACCACTTCTACTGTCTTGGTAACAACTTTGTTGACTTTCGATGACTTAATTTTGTTTCTTTGCCTGTTTCTTTAACTGCTTATAATTCTTGCAGGCATTTAGATCTCTTACGTAGTTGCGTATTCTCTACTTTGTTCCTGTGTGTATCCTGAGTAAAACTCACTCATCAAACTATTCATACTATTACATAACTTCTTTTAACAACTGTTTGGGACAACTCATCACCTTTGTTACTACCCTGATTTCAATAACACCTAATTTTCTTGACTGATTTTGTATTACGTAACTCCAATTACCAATCTTCACCTGTTTAATTAAAACCACCATAACCAATTGTATTTTTGTTTGACAAACTTAATGTACACTTACATACAAAATTATATATATATATATATATATTTGCGACTGTACAGCTAAGAAAATGAATTCGCCGAAAAGAGATTCGTCACTGATCTACGTGTTTTGTTTTCATTAAGTAAAATGAGAAGAAGAATGCCATTTTCTATGATTGTATGAATATGTAATTTCGTCCCATTCAGTTTTCGTCAGTGGCTTATAACCTCAATAATAAAATACATTTGTGGCCTCTTTGAACTGATTGTTTCCCCTGAGAAGCTAGTTTATTCAGTTGTGAAGCTTTCATTTTTCCCCCTCTAGACACCATCTACATTTCAGGTTTTAGTATGGAATCAACTCATTTGAATTCGCCAGGAATGATATAATTGTATCCCCTGGCAACCGTTGTCGTGCGTGACTGGTTGTTAATTTACATCTTCATTGATCATAATTTTATTGACTTGGAATTTGAACTTTCTAGCCACGGGATTTACTTTTTTTATTAGCTGGTATATTTGATTAATCGCTTATTCACTTGAGTACCAGGCTTCTCAAAATCCCTTGGCATTACTTTTGGCGTTTCCTTCCTGTATTTAAAATTTCTACACTGTCCCAACCATCAAATTGGTACTCGTAATTATCTAAATGCATTGATGTGAAACAGGAATGTATATCATGTCTTTTTACAGGTAATTTGTGTTCTTGGATTTGGAGTCGTAGGCGACGCCCACTTTGATTGATGTAATGTCTATTGCAGTTCATGCAATTTATTTTATAATTGGTCATGAAGAAAATAAAAGACAAATTCAGCGAAGAAAATTTTCTTTATCGACGAAATCATCTTCACAGGCTGCCGTACAGTCGTATTTATATTTACCAAAAATGTATAGTAGTCTATTATTGAGTAATAAGGAGGCGGGGTGACATAACTGAAATAATTACTCAGAAGTGGGAAACTAGAATGACTCAGACAAGTCCTCATAGACAATGGATATCCTCCAAGATTCGTCGAGAAAAAAAGAAATTAAAGTAAAAGCCTGAAAGAACCCAGATGGTGCCGAAGAAACTGGTATTTATGAACGTTGAATTTAAAGGTGATACTGCAGCTGAGATCCTGAAGAATCGCTTATCCAGATCACTAAGGAAAGCCTTCTTTACGCCTGAGCTACGGATCAATTTCTACAGCCGTGATGTGTTGTTTTTACGCAATGGAATTGTCAGCCTCATGCCCAACTATTTCCTCTTCACAGAGCTTACTATCAATTAATCGAACTTTTGGAGTGAGTCGGTTGGATATTGAAACTTCTACCACATGGGTTGCTGACAGTTATTCTACCACTTAGCTACCGATACACACTGTTGGACAAGGACAAATATGAATTCTAAGCTAATATGATTACATTTGACAGGGGAATGGATTTAAGAGATGTCAACTGACATTTTACAAAAACAAATACAGCTGCTAGTGAAACATCCAACAGTTGTACGACAGTGCTGCATGTCAAGTAATCCACAACGGAAAATTCACGGAATCATTCGAAGTGGAGACAGGAGTAACCAAGCTGGCTTACTGGCTGGCTGCTTACTATCTTGAATGATTTTCCTGATTGCGGTCGACTGAATAATGTGACACACAGTGGCGGGCAGTGAGGAGACTGGCATAAAATGGACGCACACAAAAAACTTGGAGGATATGTCTGGTTTCACATAAGCTGGAAGATATACAAGTGAAGAGCAACAAGCTGACAGAAGAAGAAACATCAAAGATAGGATATCACTTCAGGTGAACATAGAGAAAACAGAGGTGATGAAAACTCCTGGCCAACACCAACAGCAACAGCAGTAAGAACAAGGACAGACAACAATAAGCATAAATGGGAGGATTCTGAAAGAAGCAACCTCCTTTACCTACCTACCTACCTACCTATCTGGGAAGCATCATTTCAAATACAGGTCGATGGAAATGATGAGAACATCATCAAAGCAGCGATGATCGGGAAAGCTAAGCAAGCTTTCACTACTCTCAAGTATGTGTGGGGGAGATCAACAGCACTCAGTATGAAAATGAAAATAAGATGCGGATTTTCAACTCCAATGTGAAGTTAGTGCTACTTACTATACGGATCAGAAACTTGGCCAACGCGTCACGAAGGCCACTTCGAACAAACTACAGACTTTCATCAACAGCTGTCTCGGTTCAATACTTCACTGAAGAGTAGATGGCCGACCAGAAAATATCAGCAACGGGGATTTCTGGCAATGAACGAACCAACCCAGCAGGAAACAGTTGTGCAACAAATATGCAGGAAGGAATGGAGGTGGATTAGCTGGCCATACTCTGAGGAAACAAACCATCAAGTGAGTGACATCACACACCAGGCCATCGCTCGATTGGAACTCGAATGGAAAGCGGCGAGTTGGTTGTCAGTGCGAGGTTGACATGGAGAAGGTGATGCAAAGAGGTGACAAAAGCATGTGGGCAGACGTGTAGCCAGGTGAAAACGTTGGCAGATAACTGAACGCAGTGGAGGCGTGTGGCTGAAGCCCTATATTCCTCTAGAAATTAAAGGAAACAATAATAATAAATAAGACTGAAACTTCAAAACTCAAGCTTGAAGCCCTATGTTCCACATGCAACACAAAAGGTTAAAGGAACAAGGAAACTAGTATAGCTAGTTGATCTAAGTACGAAACTTCTAGGAATTCTCTAGCATTCTTTAAGTGTTCTCCATTTAACTCTATGACATATGAAAGAAGCTTTGAGACTTAATAATTACAAGGCAAGCTCATAGACCATTAAGCCACTGAGACGCGATCCAATGGTCCATGAATTCTAACTTCTACTAATTCGAGATTTTAGCGTGGCAACCAGCCAGTGTCATCTATGAGTATTTACAACACCATGCTCGCTGATCATTCAAGTACTTAGGCTGGAACTCAATAACCTGTGATATAGCGCTGCTCTCGTCAGTACCTTCGACAAACATCCACTTCACTTTAACATCGTGGACCCCACTGGTCACGACTTCTTACTACACCTTCAAGACATTCGTCCGGTAGCCCTAAATGACCTGGAGACTGATGTACTTAGATCTGGTCAAGAACCTACTGATTTTACTCTAGATTTCGCCAGCGTTTTCCTCTCCAATAATCCAGTAATCGCCCTGACTTTCTTCTTTGACCTATGGCTCTTGAACTCACAACCATTGTAGGGTATGAGATAAACCAAATGATTTCGTTTAAATGGCTCTGCAGGATTGTTGTAACCGATACAATTTGTTCCTAAGTGAGTCATTGAGCTCAAATACCACTCTTACTGTTGCCTTGCTGCAAATTCCACACTAAGCAGTAGTAGTGATACTTTAAATTACTTAATGCTGCTTCGCACCAGTTTGGGACTCGTTGGCAGCATGCACCCATCGAAGTTCGAACCCAGGACCTTCCGGTCTACCAGGTTGCCTGGTAACCTGTAGGTGAGTACTTCTCATGAACCTCAAACTAGGACGAAATATCTGTTCAGTACTCCCTCGTTTCCAATGGTTCTTTAACTGATATCAACCCGTGGTCAAACTTCAAACAAATCAAATTCCTACAAACTAACGCTTGAAATTTAATCTGATGCTTTCCAGTGGCTGCCTGCAGGACGAACTTGACTGGAGCTCTTTCTAGTAAGAAGTCATTAACAGTGGGGTCCACGATGTTAAGGTGAAGTGAATGCTCCTTGAATGCATTGGTGAGAGTACCGTCATACTATGTGATTTAATAACCACAATGTACAAAGTATTCATAGACTATTAAAAACGTGCTAAACTTAATATCACTGAAAAAAAGATTTAGTGAAGATTTCGAATTAGTAGATGGTTAGTGAAGATCGGAGAGAAGCCCTGCTTTACCTAGGTTTCGTCGTTGTTGACACTCATCAGTCAACAAGGCATATCTGCAGTCTTCAAGGAACTCTTGCCCCTTCAAACTTGAATAGCTCAGTGATAGTGTCTCTGACTTCAGCACTAGACGAGTCGGGTTCGAATCTCAGAAGGAAGACGATTTCCTCCAAGATTGCAGATACGACTTGCCAACGAATGTAAACCTAGGTCCAAGGCTTCTTGTGATCGATTGCCTCGAACCATCCCACAACAATTCGCAGTCCACCGTTATAATGAGATATTGTAGCATGGTGATTACATTGCAAACGTAAGCTATAGAATTCAGTCTGCATCAATTCCAAGGATTAGACGGTTGACACTAGTTACCACCTAGTATCCAGTCAAATATTTGGGATTATTTTGACTTTATGTGCATACTCCATATTACTTGTTGGTTGTATTGTATTACCCAACAACTATCATTTGTGATTCTAGTTAACTATGGGCCAAATCCGCTAGAGCCCGTGGTACTACCTGGACCTGTAACCGAGTGGTTTAACTACAGCCTTAATTTTTTATTTATTTTTTATTTACAGCTTGATTCCACACCGTATTTTCAGTACAAGTGTGGAATTTTCAGCATGGATATCGGTTGCTCAAATTCAGGCATACCATAGATATCGAGCGTGCGCCGGCAGGGGCTCGAACCCCGGACCATGTGCATGGTCGGCGAGAGTCCTAACCACTGTGCCACCGACGCAGTGATTTAATAGTGATTCCTGAGGTCTTCCTCGTATACTGTCAGGTGGTGGTTTGGTGAAGTTGTGTGAATAACTATTCTTCTCAGGAAATATTTTCGAAGTTATCTTTGAAGATGTTGTCTAGAATGATAATGAAAGCTGAGTGATTAAATCATCCAGCTTAGGTTGAAACAACAGTAGACGAGGGCTAGGCCACAGATTGTTTATTGGGAAAATCAATAGGTATTTATAGATTTTTATGGACATTATCATTCGCGTTATTGTTAGCAGAGAAGTGACGTCTTCTGATTGGTTGTTTTCTTGCTCAAGGTTATTCTGTCCTCACTTTGTGGCCGTTTCTTAGAAAGTCAAGCCATATACCTGCAAATCGTATTTGCACACATTAAGTGTGCTGTGATTGGTTGGTGAGCCCCTCAAGGTTGAGCTTTGTTATTGTTTTTTTCTCACGACCCGGATTCGGGACGTGAACACTGACTTTTTTGTTGTCTACAATTTTGTCATGCAGACAGCAGTCACCACAAGGGGACCCAGCTGTGACACTAAAATCCTCCAACTAAGTCGTAATTTTCTCTCATCACTACAGTTCTACTGAAGACATCTCTGAGCCTGATGAAAATAATGATGACGTAGATGGAGTCCCAATTTTTTCAACTTTTGAATTTAAATTTTATTTTTTCCCCCACTTTATTTCAGATCAGAATTTTTAACATCAGATCGTTCAGGTGTAAGCAGTTTAGATTCAACTTCATCTTTATCTAGAACGTTGAATCAATCGAATGGTCGTGGCAACCCCTTACTAGAAAGGACAGCATCTAGTCCTGTCGTGAATATGGCGCCAACTTTAAGACCTGAAACTGTACCTGTAAGTTGATATTGGAATGTTTTCAAAGTATTTATGTATATATTCAAATTGCACAAGTGTGTTTTGCAAGGATATAAGACATCTGAAGTTGTATTTTCTAACATTTTAAGAGCATTTAAATAAGACATTTAGACGATGAATATTGCGAGGGAGTATGAGTTTGTAGTTTCTCTACAACCGAGTTACAACCAGTGGTATATCTGGTTTCCTGATAGCTTCAGGTACATGTGGAGAAGACGAACTTAATTAAAATTAGTCGGAATAAGGTAGACAAGTTTAAATGTCTTGTTACCACAGCTACGAATAAACGTTATTTCTTCCTTGCTAAGCGTCCATTTTGGGATGATATTCAGAAATCCAACGATAAATATGCCCATTTATACGTTGAAAGTAACTAGCTCCACAGAAGTAGTAAAGTTGGTAGATACACAAAGAGAAGGAGGCAAAATATGACAGTTTAAACTTATTTCTCGAAAGCTAAATTGGAATGGTTTTGATGTTACCAAAAAGAAACTGATGCATTATGAACAACAGCTTCTTTGGAACTGTTGACGTTCTAGCTCACCTTAGTGGCAAAATCATATTTTTTTATTATTAATGAACGTTCCTGGGTGACAATTTGTTGACAAAGTTATTTCTGATAACTTTAAGCTCTTCATTAAGAAAGTAGTTTGAGCAGATTACTCGAGGTCTATGAATTAAACGCTTAACTAAATTTCGTTTATATTTCAAAGATAGAGAACTCAAAAGATGGGTACACTGACCACTTGATTTAGAGTTTCGAAATGTGCTTTTTTGCTTACCTTCACAGTGAAACACAGGGCTTCGATCTTGATCGCTGATGTTTCAGCAACTGTGGTGTTTATTTTTTAAAGAGCAGACTTTGGAGCTTTACCTCAAACCTCCCCTCTTTACAGAGCTTACTACCAGCTAAGCGATATTAAGGAATGTGTCAGTCAAACATCTAACTACAAACTGTGTGCATGGTTGGCGAGGACTCTATCATTTAACTGTCGATGCTCTTAGATTCTCCATCTACTCCTTTTATACTCTACCGTTCTCTTTCTTAGTCATAAGGATGTCTAGGAATAAAATAGTATTATTCCCTGTGTCAAATATGGGTTTTCAAGGATTTGATTGGTTAGAGGGTTGATCATGAGGTGATGTCAGTCCTGGATGGTGTTCTTTCCTAGTATGGACCTTTTCGTCAATACGCACCCTCTTGGTTCTGAAACTAGAACTTTCTGGTTACAAGAAGAGCTCATAGACCATCCAGCCACTGGTAACCGGTTGGATGACCCATGAATTCCAGCTTCTACCAGTCCGGTGAGTAAATGTTTTCTCAACTGCTTTGGTGGACCAGACTGGTAGTGAAATTTTACCTGAGAAGCTCTTCATGGGGGGACATTTTAGATCAATTAGTCTGCCATATGTAGTTGACAGCGAGCCCCGAGGTTACTAGCCTCAATGGTACTGTCTCAGGCTGCACCAAAGGATGACTTGGTTTCAGATCTCTAAAGGGACATCATTTCCTACGAGATTGTAGATGTGCATTGCTGACGAGCAGGAGGTCTAGGTGTGGAATTTCTTGTCGATCGCCTCCCAACCAACTGACGCACACACACACATTTATTCCATCATTCTAAATTCTCCTTTCTTTGACATCAACATTAGCTAATTATAGTAGCATGTATGAAACTTGTCTTCTGATTAGAGAAGGGGTAAAAAAAGTAGTGGACGAACAACTTGTCATGGACTATTTACTGACATTCAGAATTTATTCTCTTTTTAATTTTCAGTCAACCATAACCAAAATTCACTTATATATATTTCTATGCGATAAATTCTTGAAAATTTAAAAATATAAATTACTATTATGCACACTTTTCTTCCTTCATAATTGTAGACGAAATTTTTTCAAGAAATGTTTAGATATTTTTGTTTATCTACACTACATGATTGTTATTTTTTGCGCTAAATTTAAATTCATCGGAGATGCGCGCTCGCGCGCGCAAACACGTACACATACAGACACGAATTTAAACAAACATGCATTGAATCGTGCAATTCCCAAATTCAACATAGAGTAGAAGTATATATATATATATATATATATAGGGAAAAGTAGAAATAAGGAGGTCTGAAAAGTATTTTTAAAATATACAAGACCAAAAACAAAATCTTTTTATAATGGTGGGAAGGAAATAATATTATTTCTTCTAGTTTAGTTTAGTTTAGCTTAGCTTCGTTTCGTTAGCTAGTCAGTTAGCTAGCTAGCTAGCTAGTTAGTTAGTTAGTTAGTAAGTTTCTCTGTCTTCTTGCTTACCCATCCGTGTATTGAAGCATTGAAAATTCTTATTAACCAATAGGCTGACTGTATTCGGCCTGAAGGTCATCCATTGGGAAATTGTCCAAAAGCTGGGACTGAATTTTCATAGGATACAATCACACACAAGTAAAACATTAAAAAAAGAGGAGAAGAGAACTGCTAATGGTCGATGAAGGATTATTATTTTCGTTCTTTTTTTTGTGTTTTCTGTTTTTGGTGATTTTTTTGATACAAAAAAGTCTAAATTTAGACAGAATGAATATTAGCTAACTGGGAGTTAAAATCTAAGCAAGGCTTAACTATTAATGTGCGCAGATATGAAAAAAGAAGCTGGGAAGAATTATTTTTCAAATTTTTTTCTAGTTATTGTCACTGTGTATTTTGTCGAAGTATTTTGAAATTTCTCTAAATAATTTAAACAGAATGAAGAATTAAGGTTTTATGAGATCAGTATATGATAAAAATAGAAAGAGATTCCTGAAATTCAACACTTCCTTAGTGGACTTTGAAGTTTCTGTCACGATTGGGTTGACTTTCCACGGTAGTGTTTCTGTCCCCTCCCCCCAAAGATAGATCTTCCCTATTTTACTGGGGTTAGGCCGCGCCTAGTCAACTGGTGAACTAGTAAACTTGACTAGACAGACCTCCTTGGTTTTGAAAGCAATTTGGATGTCTGATGATGCACTCAACATCAATGCTATGTAAGTCAGTTCTTCTAATATGAATCAAAGTCTTCATGTGTGTGACGATTAGCACTTCCAACAGGCTACTACAGACCTCCATTAAACAGCTACATTTACTGACTCAATACTTAAGATCAAATGGAACTCTGAAATTCAGTGAAACAACCAACCACAAAATGAAGGAAATAAAAGACAAATTCAGCGAAGAAAATTTTCTTTATCGACGAAATCGTCTTCAGAGGCTGCCGCACAGTCGTATTTATACTTACCAAAAATATGTAGTGGTCGATTATTGAGTAATAGGGGAGTGGGGTGACATAATTGATATAATTACTCGGAGGTAGCTTTAGAAGTAGAAAATTAAAAGTTGTAAATTACGTGGTACTCAACGGTACAAAGACAGAAATTTGATAAGGTTAAAATTGCTAATGAGTGAGAATAAAGGAGGTAGTTGAGTACCAATTCAAAGAAAGTGAATAGGGTGTGAAAATGTACAAAAGGAGCATATGAGAGTGATAATAGTGAATTAATTATTAAAGCAAAAGCGGACTAAAAGTAAGATTAAAAATTGTAAAAGAAAAGAAAAAAATCAAAATTTTGTTTTCAGGGAACGACTAGTGAAGAGGTTAAGACGAAGGTAGAATAAGAGACTGGACAAACCTTTTCTGTATACAGAGAGAGAGCTCGGGGTTGTATTGATGAATGGCCAACGCCTTCGCCACAAATTGCATGAAAAATTCCCAAAGAAAATGAAGGCACACGCACACACGGTGGAGACCAATGAATGACACCTTTCACCAGACCGTATCTCGAGTGGAATCGGAATGGAAGACGACAAGTGAAGCATGACTTTGGGGGTGAAATTGGATAAGATTGTGTAAGGAAAAGACAAGAGCTTCTAGGCTGTCGTGGAAATACTTAAAGAGGACTTAAGAGAACTATATTTTCTGTGATAACTTTTAACAGACTCCATAACTGCCCAGTATCTCGCATTGCCTTATCACAAGATCTCCATGTCTTCCAATCAACGACGTTCAACGCGTAACTTTTCATTCAAGTTGGTTTACTGTTGGAGATCCTAGTCACTTATCCTTTCTGGGCAGCTGGCCATCTGATAGTTAGTGAAGGGCCAAGGCGGCTGACGTTGAAAGTATTCAGCCTTTTGCGAATGCTTTCTGTGAGGCGGTGGCCAAGTTTCTGAACAATATAGAATCACCCAATGACTTGACATAAGCAGACAGACATAATCAATATAGTTTGGGACTCTTCATCAGTACGCACCCACCACAGAGGTTTGAACACAGGGCGAGCTCGTAGACAATTAAGCCACTACTGGGACCTGATCCAACGGCCAGTCCATGAATTCTAACTTCTGCCAATTCATGACACAGTGTGACCAAATAGCAATGTCTTCTTTGATGAGTAACTGTCCTCACCTTCGAACCGCTGTACTCTACTGGTCACGGCTTCCCACTAGAATAGGGAGAAGTTAGAATTCATAAACTTGCCATTAGATTGGGTCCCGATGGCTTAATCGTCTACGAGCTAGATGGCCTTGTAACCAGAAGGTCCTGGGTTCAAACCCCTGTGGTGGGTGCGTACTGAGAAGAGTTTTAGGCTACGACGAAACAGCTGTCCAGAACTTCCTGCAGGTTTTACTGTGATTCTCTAACTGATGTCAGCCCATGATGAAGTCCTCCAACCATTTAAACAAAATCCCTACAAAAACAATCTTATGTCATTAATAATAAGGATTTGCTTTATTTCCTCCAATGTTTCATTGTGATATGGAATCACCACAATACTTACTCAATTCTTAGAATCAGGTATGATGCATCTCTTATCTTCACTTTTTACATATCCTTTTAGAAAAGCTTTCCAGTAATTATTTGATTCATGAGTAGACTGAAGCAGTTTTGATCCCCGGTTGATCTACTCCTCAGTAATTAGACGTTTATCTCTGTTAATCAGATTCCTAGCTACAGTTAGTTACTTTGTTGGTATAGAGATGTTATTAGCTGTTGGTATAGCTGGTGGTTTCGCTTAATACATGTCACAAATTAGCGAACGTTAGAATTCATGCGTCCCAGTGGATGAATGGTCTACGAGCTCGCCGGGTAACTGGGTTTGAACCCCAGCGGGTGATTCCGCTGAAGAGTCGCAAACTAGTTGGTTAGTTGGTTTTCCAATGGTTCTCTAGCTAATATTAGATCGTGATCGATCCTGTAAACAGATGTGTCAAACTGTAATCCACGGTAACTGTCCGAGTGTGTAGACTTTCTAAAGATGCTTATCTTTAGTTAAATATCTAGTTTTCTTTCTATTAAACAGCCCAGGAAAAGAATGGTTATTCAACAAAGAATGCTCTTTTCGATAGCTTCATCAGCAAGTTCAACAGTTATATGCATCCATAATAGGGAATGAATTAGTGTTATTAACAATAGCATTAGCGTTGTTTAAATAACATCGAATCAATAATAATAATAATAATAATAATAATAGTATCAGTGGATTACAGTTTGATAGCATCAACATAACAGTATACTGAATATAAGAGAAATTAGGAAAGATAATAATGTAGATTCGTTTGATTGCCTCTATATGGATGATACGTTTATTCTTTGTGATAGTGTGGTGAGAGCTGTCTACTAGCCAAATTGGTAGACAGTAATTTACGTCAATATTTACGTTCCCAAGATTTGTCGTGAGAAAATGTGAACAAAGATTGACTTTGCGTAGGCGGATGCAGTTAACATATAGAGGATTTGACATTCAAGAAACAGTCACAAATAGATGAAAGATTAACTTTAAGTGAGAAACAACCAATCGGAAGACTGTGTTTGTTTACTTAAATATCCATAGTAATGTACATGAAAATATATAAATATGCTGTGATTTCCTTAATAAATGATCTGTTGCCTGACTTTTACCTTCTGTCGTTACAATAGTGATTCCAATAGGAACACAATAATAAGTGAATTCAATTAAGTACATTCTACTACGAAATTCGCGTGCGAAAAGGAATCCCAAAATAGAATCAATTGCCTTCCTAGATGTCCTCCTTACAAGAACACTAGATGGTAGTATAAAGAGATATGTGCATAGGAGAAGCATATGGACAGGACAATATGCACATTTTCATAGCTTCGTTCCTATCAAGTACAAAAGAAATTTATTAAGGCCCCTTAGCCACATAGGATTAGAGCTATATGCTCAGAAGAAGTAATTGAAGGTGAACTAAGGATTCTATGTGACACCATGATTGAAAATAGCTATCCAGATGAATTCATCAGGAAACATATGACTAAGAAAGTTGAAAAGGACTTTTTCCTATCCGTAAACAGTAAGCCTTTATACATACGAATGCAATTCAGGGACGATATACCTAGAGAAATAATTACAAAGAAGTTAAGAAAATCTATTCGAAAAACTATTAAAGGTGGTGTTATGTCTGCGCCTGCTAATTGGTAATAACGGTAATGAACTCGACTAGTACACTAATATGCTTATTTGTCCGCTGTAACTTCCGATTCACTGGGATACGCAAATATTAAAAGACAAATGCTGGCGCTGTGACTGTAAGATGCTGTACTGTACATTTATTAGGCAAACGACACATGGTATTAATACATTTTTTACAACAGTAAAGTCGTCTCACAGCCGTGAGAAATGATTGATCACGCAAGTCACAATATGCGTGAGAAATGACGACATACTATTTTATGCGTGATCCTATCAGGTGGCAAACTACAAGTCATATTATCTATACGACCAATAGTGATTCCCTAATTGAAAGATGGAGTACCTAAACTAGTCACTTCCAAGTGTATCTACCAATTCAACTGCGCTCCGAGTGAAACGTGTTACACTGGCCGTTGCTCCAGGAACTTGATTTTTCTTGCTTGCTCTGGAACATTTACCAGTGTGGCTTAGTAAAGGTGTAGTAAAAACCATCAAGAGTTGGAAATGAGACTAACTGGTCCGAACCGGCCACAAAGTCAGCTAGCATTGAAGAATCCTTCTCTATCATCTACTGGCTACCAATTAAATTTATTTAAGCAATATTATTGTTGTTGTTAATAACACTAATTCATTCACTATTAGGGATGGATGCATATAACCGTAGAAACTGATGATGAACTTATCGAAAAGAATATTCTTTGTTCAGTAACCATTCTTTCAAGAAATATTAATGGACATTTTTAATCACTCCAGAAAAAGCCGAATCATGTGCATTGGATTCAAGTTCTTTTGAAAAATAAAGCTGTTTGATAGATATTGTTTATCAGTCGAAAAAATTCATTTCAAAATACTGTGTTTGTACTTCATGAATAACGCCTTTTTAAATGTACTGTGACTAAGCTCAAGTGTCATTAGTAAATTGTTTTCGATAAAAACACAACACATTAATTTTATTTGTTAAAAGCAGTTAGACGACCTTGACTTCAAAAAATGTGTTCAACCAATTAAAATTATTGTTTGCGTAGGTGTTAGTGAAGCAACCTAATGAGTTTAATGCTGATGACATAGTTATGAATCATGTAGTCTAAAATTGTATTATTATCGCTTGCTTTTCCCGCCCTTTTTTAACAATAACTATTTTTGGATAAAAAGGATTAATAGTGATTCACTTATAATCCCAATGACGATTTGTTTGTTAAATATGCAACCACAAAAATAATTTATAGTGAACAACTGAAATCAACTAGAGAGCCAGAAAACTGTTTCGTCCCTATCCTTTGACACCTCATCAGTAGGCGAACTAGCTGTAGTCTAGTCTTCCATTATAATTCCCTATGATTAAAAGTGAAGAATAGGACTTCAGCAACATGCCTCTATTTCATTCTGTTCTATTCGGTTCTCTTTACTAGACTCTCAGACTGCTTGTAGGCCCTCATTTTCTTCTCACATGATCTGCTCCATCTTACGCCCAACTCGCCACTTTTTCATTCGGGTTCCACTCAGTGGCTGGGCACACGATGTTATTCAATGGTTTCCCCAGAGGCTATCATTTTGGCATATATGGTGGGCAATGGCTTGTTGCTTTATCTCTTCTCAGAGTTCCTTGGTGCTAATGACTTCTAGCTGGTCATTTGATCTTCAGTATAGATCGAATGCAGATCTTGCTGAAGGTCTGCAGCCTCTTTCAAATGCTTTTGGTGATGATTATATTACTGTTGATGAAACATGTAACAGCAATGAATGCACACTGTTAATAAAAATACATATATGTTTCCAAAGGATTTGTGCCTATTGAATGACTGTCTCGCCTTTCCTATACTGGCTTGACTTCCTCATGCATGCCAGCGAATGTAGTAGGCACCCTGATGCCTGGATAACTGGAGAGGGTGATCTCTGTCAAATTTCTCCTGTTGACAGTGATTGCTTATCCTTATTATTGCTGGAAGGTTAACATCATCACATCCATCTACTCTAAACTTAATTCGAAGTCCTTTCCATACTGCATGCATCTTCTAGCAGTTCGTTCATTTAGCTTAAAAATCTATAAGTTTTATGAGTTGGTGACACAGTGGTTAAGACCCTCGACAATCAGGCACATGGTACGGGAATCGATGCATGGCCGATGCACACCTGATATCAATGGTTGGGCTATTGATATCACATGCTGAAAATTTCATATTTATACCAAAAATACGGTGTGGAATGAAGCTATAATCAAAAAATAAAAATCAATAATCATCTGCGAAATTCAGAACTTCTAAAGTCTTATTATCAAACAGCATGAAGGCAGGTATTAAATTATATTATGCAGAAATTAGGTGAAGAGAGTGAACAAAAGCTTAGTCAAGAATGTGATGTTCACAAATGTCATACTGGAAATGCCAAAACTAGGACTAACAACAAAATATTCATAACAATTCAACTTGCCATTATATCCAAGATAGAAATAGCGGATGGAGAAGTTTCTTTTGGGTATATAAATCAGAATTTTTTATCTGAATCGCTAAAAACCTTAAGAATACAAAGTATACAGAAGCTTATCGCTTTCAGGAGGTTTCTTTTGACTTTGTAGATAACTTTGAATGAATTTTCCTCACATATTGAGTGGTCGATGTTAAATAAGCGTCCAGTGATAGCACTTCGTATTGATCCACTGTGATGTTTCTGTAGATAATTGGGGCAGTTTTCCTTGGCTCATCCAGATAAACCACAAACTAAAAGATCTATTTATCTCACTTGACAGGAGCAAGTGAATTGGTTGATACCAATATACTGACTGAACACCAGTCAGTAATCATACTAGGAGGTCAATTACACTGTGATAGCGTGCCACCTACAATGGTGGCTACATTGCAAACTTGACGGACTGATAGAATTCAGTCTGCATCAAACAAAGGACTAGACATATTACACTAGTTAATGAATAGTGTCCAACCGAGATATCCAACACAATCGAATAGGAGGTCAGTTACGAACCGGAATAGTTCAGCAATAACGTCTCTGACTGCAGCACTCGATGACGCGGGTTCGAATCTCAGAAGAGGCATAAGATCCTTCAAGATTGCAGATACCCCTTGTTGACTGGTGAGTGTCAACTGGCACGACACCTGGGTCCAAGGCTTCCTGTGGCCGACTGCCTCCAACCAACTAATATCAACAATTCAGAGATACACAGGTAGAAGTGGCCAATGTGATACTCAGTCACTAGAGTTAAAGGAAATCATTGGCCCATAGGAGAACACCAATCTTAATTTAGGAGCAAAGAATGTTGTTTCAAGAAATTTGATATTCCCCACCCTTACAATGTCTACGTAATGGTCACCTAACAACGTCACATTCAGGAATAACGTCTTCTTTCGCACAGAAATGGGCTTTCTTCATATATTTTCTGCTTTATGCGTTTATCAGTCAAGCATAGGGGCTGCCATATTCAGTTGGCGTCATCCTCAAGAAAGTTGTGTCACTCAGTAATCACCCCAACATGTGTTCGATCCATCGACATTTTCTTCAATATATTAGCTGGATAACAGCTACTTGTGTGGTTCGTTCCTTCCTAGAGTTTCTTGATGCTAATCCATTCTGGCTGTCCTATATGTACCATCAAGACACCGAAGGCAGATGTTGATGAAAGTGTCAAGTCCGTGAGAAATGTTACTGTTGATGTCTTTATCTAGACTCTGAGAAATCTAGAAGCACTGAATCAACACTTGGGTTGAAATTCTGAATCTTGTCCCTTATACTGAGTGTAGCTGATATTAGCACTGATTTCTGAGCAATGATTAACTAGCCTGCTCTTCAGACATTGCTCGATTTGATTTCCTCATCCCTGCCACGTATAGTTGAAATGATCCTACTTAAATAGGTGCAGAAGGAGACCTCGTTCAAATTTCTCAATTTGATGGTGAAAGATAAATATCGTTGTAGTTGGTTGGCTGGTTATCGATTCATATCTGTCTTCTCGATGTCCACCTAAAGTTTTGGATTTGATGCAGTCTCATCCCGCAAAATTGTTGGCTTTCTCACGTTTGCACTCATGTTTGCGTCACAGCGTCGGTGGCACAGCGTTTAGGACCTTCGCCGACGGTACACATGGTTCGGGGTTCGATTCCCGGCAGACGCACACCTGATATCAATAGTCGGCCTGATAAAATTGGGCTACGGATATCACATGCTGAGAATTCCACACTTGTATCAAAAATACTGTGTGGAGTCAAGCTATAATAAAATATAATATCGTCCCCGAAGTCAAGCACTTCTAGGGATTTCTTACCAATCATAAGCATTCTTGTGTTATCATGCTCCACCCACAGACTCTGAAATCATCCAGTACAACATAATCAGGAATATCACCGTCAACGATAATTGGCAGCATCATTGTCATACACTAATTTAGCTGCAAAGGTGTTGACGAGTTTTCTCTTGTGGACCACATGACATGCGATATTGTCATATACAGCTGTTGAATACGGTTGAAGAAGATTTTGGAAAATGGACTATGTGCTGGCTAAGTAGTTTCCAGATCACCTCACAATTAACAGTGTCAAGTATATCTACAAAACAATCAGTGAAGTTGAGGTATGAATTCGCGTAGTGCGAAACCCAAAATTGATCGCCCCAGCCATTATTCGACCAACTGGGACATTATGAAATTCATAAGGTTGACCATCTTCACCTCAGTGAAAACAGATATCAATCAGAGAGATAAAACCAACCGACACCTACGCGTTTACATTTCAAACACACTCACTGACTGCCATATATATACACATATATATATATATTTATATTGGTGAAATAATAGATGAACACTAATCACAATTAGAATCAATTCACAAAAGATTATAAACACAGCTAATTATAGAAACATGGAGATAATAATAGTATGAGAGAAAACAAGGCAACGATACATACACAATGATAAACTAAAAATAGAAGCAAAACACAGTCAGTGGGAAGAGAAAGAGAGAGACAAAAACAGAGAAGCAAACGTCAGAATTACTTAGGAAGAAAACAACCCAACAAGCCAACAAACCAAACAAACAAATGAGAGTCAAATAACGCAAAACATGAATAGTAGTGGTAGTAGTATTAGTGATTGTTGTTGTTGTTGTTTTGGGATTAGCGTGGGATACAATGCGTGTTATTTTTAGAAACAATGATTATATTATCAAAATTCTCCTGTATATTTATGCATGCTGCGATGTTTTTTGTTGGTTTCCTGCTCAGATTACAAACAAAAGATGGCATAGGCAGCAGCAGTAAGCGATTATTTTACGTCATTGAATAAATATAAATAGACGTGATTTTAATAGAATGACTGTACACTCTTCTCTTGTGGTGAATTCATTTGTGATTCTCCCATGGATTCACTTCGTTGAAGTGAAATGTAGGGCCACAGTCGACAGGCTGACTCTTAGTACTCAAGATTCCACAACATCAGAGACTTCACCACAGGTAATAGTCAAAAATACGGATTTCGGTGACGACGGGGTTTTGACTGAGTTCGGAAATTCAGTAATCATCGTCTCACTAGGCCACTAAGAGCAACTCTGTATAGTGCGTTTGAGTTTCATTGGAAACATCAGCTTCACTCATTTCACTGAGAATTCTGGTGTACATCCAACTGACAAACTCTACATGCTGGATTCCAATGCTGGTCACCATTTTTACGCAATCACTTCTACTAGTTTACAAGTCTACTATTTCTCTAATTTCAACCACTTCGAAATTGAGGAGAATTCCCACTTCATATGTGGAGTGTGCAGATATATAAGTACTACATACTGTCAGATATTATGTGGATAAGTAGTTAGAATAGATATGTAGACAGGTTAACACATATACCTAGAACTTTCTAACTGTCTCCTTTCTATGAGCTGGTTGACGATTCAATTGTGAAGCTTTCATAATCCGACACTAGACAAAATCTTCAACGCAGAGACTGACATGAAGTGAAGTTATATGAATTCTCTATGAATGACGCTATAGTTGTGTCTCTTGACAAATGCTGTTTTGATTAGTTTTTGTTAATTTGCCTCAGTACTCATCGTGTTCATTGAGGTGGAATTTTACGTCATTCTTTATTCCTCGGTAAATTTTATCCATAGTGATCTGTCTGTTGATCGCTGATTTATTTGGGTACTAGGCTTCTAAAGTGTCTTTGGCAATTGTTGTTCGAAATTTCTACACTTTCCCAGTCAGATAGGCATCAACAATCATCTACATGTATCGAAATGAGACAGTACGTGCTGCGTCTTTTGACGGCTAGTTTCTGTTCATGGATTCTAATTTGAAAAGGACACTAACTTTGACCAATGTAGTATTTGTCTCAGTTCATGTAACCTATTTTGTAGATGGCGTTGTTGATGCCTTCTTTTTCTGTTGGTTCTATTGATCCAAACCATGTTAATTGAAGCGAATCTCTTGGTCTTTGTGCTGCATCTATTCAAAATAGTTTCAGTAATCTGACGATTATTGCAGATGAATATTCTTACAGTGTCTGAGGAAAATATCTTGGTAGTAGTTTGATTTTAGTTCAAACATTTTCTGATGAAATTGTGAGGAGATGTATTTTACTTGATGATAGTTAATTGGTATTTCTCATCTATTCTTCTAAGGACTGGAGTACTGTAGTGTGTTTAATCTACTGGGAATAATATTTGTACACAGCTTCTTCTGAATACTGTTGGACTGTTTGCTCTTGTAGTTGATTATTTCGTTTGTTTTTTCAAGTATTGGTTTGTAAGGATTTTGCTTAATTGGTCGGAGCATTTCATCATGAGCTGACATCGGTTAGAGAACCATTGAAAAACCAGTCAAAGATTACTGGACAGCTGTTTCATCCTTGTCTGGGACCCTTAATCAGTACTCATCTGGTGGGGTTCGAACCCAGGACCTTGTAGACCATTAAGCCACTGGGAGCCGATTCACCGTCCAGCCCATGAATTCTAACTTCTACCAATTTTTGACATAGCGCGACTACTTCGAAATGTCTTCTTCGATGAGTTCCTGTGTTCGGTTGACTTCCTGTATACCTGTGTCCTCTTGACTAAGACATCCAAAATGGGAATTATGTTGTTTGGTCCTTCTTCTCCTGTGAATTCGATGTCTTCAAATACGTTGACTCTAAATTATTTCTTCTGATTATGACAAATGTGTCAGCTACATAACGTATCCACTTATAAACAATTTATTTCGTTGATGGTGTGTTTATCTCGCCTTCTCTTGCTTTTGACTCTTCTGGTATGAAGAGAATTGAATGAAGTGATTGTGAGTTGGTTTAGATAGAAATATTCAAACAGTGGGAAGGCCAAGAATATCAGGGATGCCTAGCGTTTTGATGAATCACTGATGAATAGACAAATTATTATAGATGAAATTTGTCAACTAATGAAGAATTAACAACATGACCAATCAGTTCAAATTCCAAGCCGATAAATACTGATGCAAATTAACAACAACTAATCAAGACAGTAATTGTTAAGCGATACAATTATAGCACCATTCATGGAGAATTCAAATAACTTCACTCCATATCACTCAAGCCTTGAGTTGAAGATGTTGTTCAGTGAAGCATTATGAAAGCTTCACAATTGAATAGTCAACCAGCTGAGAAAAAGCAGCCAAATAGACAGTTCTAAATGTATGTGTTAACCTGTCTACATATATCCATTCTAACTACTTATCCATATAACATCTGACAGTATATACTACATGTATATCTGCTTTTATGAGTACTGCACACTCCAAATAATAAGTGGAAATCCTCTTCAATCTCGAAATAGTTGACAACAGATAAATAGTAGACTTGTAAACTAGTAGAAGTGATTGAGTAAAAATGGTGACTAGCAATAGAATCCAGGATGTAGAGTTCGTCAGCTGAATGTACACCAGCATTCCCAGTGCAGTGAGTGGAGTTGGTGTTCCTACTGAGACGAGAACTCAGTATTGAGAGTTGGTCTGAATGGTCTAGTGAGACGACGGTTACTAGATCCCCGCTCTCTTTGGGAAAACCGTCTTCACTGAGTGCGGAATGGCGGTGTATCCAGATGACGGGTGGTCCTAGATAGGACGAGGTACGCATTTTTGACCATTACCTGCAGTTAAGTCTCTGACGTTGCTGAATCTTGAGTACTAAGAGATAGCATGTCAATAGTGACAGAACACATTTCACTTGAACGAAGTGAATCCATGAGAGAATCAATCATAGTTGAATTCAACACAGGTGAAGAGTGTGTACAGTCATGCTACTAGAATCACGTCTATTTATATATTTATTCTATGACGTAAAATAATCGCTTACTGCTGCTGCCTATGTCATCTTTTGTTTGTAATCTGAGCAGGAAACCAACAAAAAACATCGCAGCATGCATAAATATACAAGAGAATTTTGATAATATAATCATTGTTTCTAAAAATAACACGCATTATATCCCACGCTAATCCCAAAACAGCAAGAACAACAACAACAACCACCACCACCACTAATACGACTACCACTGCTATTCATGTATTGCGTTATTTGACTCTCGTTTGTTTGTTGGCTTGTTTTCTTCCTAAGTAGTTCTGACGTTTGCTTCTCTGTTTATGTCTCCCTCTCACCCACTCTGTTTCTCCCCCACTTCTTCTATTTTTAGTTTATCATTGTGTATGTGTCGTTGCCTTCTTCTCCCCCATACTATTATTGTCTTCATGTTTCTATAATTAGCTGTGTTTATTATTTTTTGTGAATTGATGCTAATTGTGATTAGTTTTCATCTATTATTTCACCAGTATATATATATATATATATATATATATATATATATTTAAATATATGGCAGTCAGTGATTGTGTTTGAAATTTAAACGCGTAGGTGTCAGTCGGTTTTATCTCTCTGATTGATATCTGTTATCTGTTACCTCAATAATGCCATAATATCCCAGTGGTTTATAGAATATGGGAAGCGTATGATTTTGCGCTTCGTGGCATGCGAAATCTGTATCTCAGCTTCACGGATTATTTTGTAGAGACATTTTTTGTCGTTGACTGTGAAGTAATTTGGCATCTACTTTACCACTACGAAGTGTCCCGAGTCTCAATGAACGTTTTTCAACAAGTGTCTGTGGTAATTTCATATATTAGCTGAGCCACAATTGTAAAGTGATCAATGGCTTTGAAGTGAAAATGAAGGTGTGACAGGCAGTCTGCTTAATTTCTGCGACTATGATATTCCTTATATTGCTGTACTGGATAATGTAAGAGTCTGTCATTGGGTAGACAGGATACAGGAATGCCTAGAATCGGTAAGAAATCTCTAGCTGTTCTTGCCTTCACGGATAATTTATCTCTAATATGACACACACTTGAATACATACTTGGAGAATCCAACAATTCTGCGGGTTGGGACTGCATCAAATTCAGAACTTCATGTGGACATCGAGAAGACAGATATGATTAGATAAGCAGCCAACCAACTACAACGATTTATATTTTTTTAAATTTAAACGAGATCACTTTCTGCACATATTTAAGCAGGATCATTTCAACTATACGTGGCACGGATGATGAAATCAAACCCAACAATGTCTGAAGAGCAAGACAGTTAATTATTATTCAGAAATCAGTATTAAAATCAGCTACACTCAGTACAAGCGATAAGATTCAGAATTTCTACACAAATGTTGATTCACTGCTTCTATATTTTTCAGAGACATGATATTGGCATCCACAGTAGCCTTTTTTGCAACAGACTTGACACTTTCACCAACATCTGCCTTCGGTGTCTCGATACTTCATACTGGACAGCCAAAATGGATTAGCATCAAGTAAATCTGGGAAGGAACGAATCAAACAAGTAGCTGTTATCCAGCTAATATATATTGAAGAAAATATCGATGGATCGAACACATGTTTGGGTGATCACTGAGTGATATTGCTTACTTCAGGATGACACCAATCGAAAATAACTTCATTAACAAACACATAAAGCAGAAAATCAACAAAGAAAGCCTCATTTCTGTACCAAAGAAGACGTTATTCATGAATGTGACGTTGTGAGGTGACCATTGGGTAGACATTGTAAGGAAGAGGATATCGAAGTTCCTGAAAATGCATTCTTGGCTTCTAAATTAATATTGTTCTCCTACAGGCCAATGTTTTTCCATAACGTTTGTGACACAGTATCACATTGACAACTTTTACCTGTGTACCTTTGAATTTTTGATATAACATGGTTGCGGGCAATTGGCCGGAAGCCTTGGACCCAGGTTTTGCGCTAGTTGGCACTCGTCAGCAAGGTGTATATGCAGTCTTGCTGGAACTTATGCCTCTTCTGAAATTTGAACCGACGTCACTTAGTGCCGCCTTCAGTCAGAGACGTTACCACTGAGTCATTCTGGCTTGCGATTCCTCCTCTGTAGGACTGTATTGGATATTTTTGTTTGGACACTAGTCAGTAACTAGCATAATGTGTCTAGTCCATTATTTGGTGCAGAGTGTATTCATTCAATCATGTTTGCAGTGTGGTCATCATTCAAGGCTGCTCGCTATCGCAGTGCGATTGACCTCCTAGCATGATTATTGACTGGTGTACAATCAATATATGGGTATCCACCAATGCACTTGCTCCTGTGGAGCAAACATATGGATCGTTTAATGAGTGTTTTACCTACATGAATCAAGGAGAATTGTCCCACGTGTCTACAGAAAGATCAAAGTCAATCAATATGAAGTGCTATAACAGGACGTGTATTCAACACCGGCTACTCAATGTGTACGGAAAGTTCATGTAAAGTTATCTACAGAGTCAAAAATAAGCTTCCCGAAATCGATAATCTTCTTTATTACTGAGAATTTAGCGATTTAGATGGAAAATCCTGATTTATGTTATACAGGAGAAACTTCTCCATCCAGTCTTTCTATCTTCAGTATAATTCTAAGTTGAACTGCCATCAGTATCTTTTTGTTAGTTCTGTTTTCGGCATTTTGCATAAGACATTTGTTAATATCATATTCTTAATTTACCTTTTGTTCACTCCCCTTACCTATTACATAATTTATTTTGATACCTGACTCCTAGCTGTTTCATTCATTTACACCCACTTTTTTGGTGCAAATCTTTCATATAATGGAACCTTCGAATCAGCCTATGAATCTTCACTCCCCCCTACCCACTTAGCTGCAACTGGATTATCCATCACTGAAATATCCCAGGTTAATTTTTACTTTATTTCAGGATTTCATAATGAGCAGACATCGGTTAGATAACCATTGTAAACTTAAATATTTGACAGCTGTTTCATTCTTGTTCAAGACTCTTCATCAGTAAGCACCAATAGACTAAGTGTGAGGACAAATACTCTCCGCCGATATCATTGATTAGTGGTCACGCTATATCGTGAATTACTAGAACTCGAAATTCATGAGCTGACCATTGGATTAGGTCCCAGTAACTAAATGGTCAGTGGGGTGATCTAGTAAACTGAAATTCATGAATTCGATCCTTGGAGGTGGGATGCAATTTTCGTACTGATGAAGATTTAAAAGCAATGATGAAGCAGCTATCCGGTACTCCCCGGTTGGTTTCTCAATGGTTCTCTGACTGGATCCAATTCATAATCAATCTTGAAGTCAATGGAATCCCTGTAAACCAACTCCTGAAAATTGCCATCATCACACAATGAATTTGTGTTACCGTGCTTAATTATCGTTTGAAAAAACGAACATCAATTTTATGAAGGGATAAATTAGATTCAGTCGTTTTTTGAGTTTAATTCCTAACTGGAAACATCTTCGGTGAAGTTAAACTGCAGGAATCACAATCAGGCTTGAGTTTTGAAGTTTCATTTACGGTAATATTGTCTTCTGTTGGGTGGGGCAGCTTATTTCAAACCCAATAATCCCTCCTTACCTGGCTTATTACCACTGGCTAAACGAGGTCAAGGAGTGTGTCAGCAGTTAGTTAAATCCTGCATGGTTGACAAGATTCCCCCCCGCCCCACTAAATCGCCCAGGTCAGGAGACAGTGAAACTTGTGAAATTTACTATTTAACTGTACGCCCTCCCAAATCTACTTGGATAGCCTTATTCCTCTTAAAGCACTACACTGAAATCTTTTGGTGATGCGTAGTAGATAATTCCATAACTAGATAAAAACTTGTGAAACTAGATGAAGAGGAATTTGTGAACATGATATATACACGAATGATCTTATTGAGATTGATTTTAAAGGTTTTTCAGTCACGTTATTGATAGTGGCTGTTATTGTTTAACTCACTCACCCTTTCCGAAGATTTAATTGGCATCGTCATCAATGAGACTTCACTGGAAAATGTTGAATTAGTGATTCTGTAATGAATGTGCGTCGGTGGCATAGCGGTTAGGACTCTCGCCGACCATGCACATGGTCCGGGTTTCAATCCCTGCCGACGCACATCTGACATCAATGGTCGGCGTGCAAACTTTGAGCTACCGATATCACATGCTGAAAATTCCATACTTGTACCAAAAGTACTGTGTGGAATCAAGCTATAATCAAAATAATAATAGTCGGCTTCATTTAATACTGAAGATCAAGTGACCAGCTGACCAGAAAAGATAAACGACCATGATCTCTGGTAATGAAAAAACTAAAAACCTGATACTCCCCAAATATCCAGATGGAAATAGAGATGGTGTTGAACAGAAACTCTGAGAAGATCGTTGACAGAAATCACGCATCAGACCCTCAAGTGGATTTGGGTCAAATGACGACATTAAGGAGTCTATGTGAAGAGGAAATAAATGTTTTTTTCAGAGATTGTGGAACCAGCTAAAGTGAAGATTGTAGAGAACGTCATGAAGGGGAGATGTATAGCTGAAGCCTCATATTCCACTCGGAATAATACTAAATAATAATGAATACAAGTTGCTAACCTGTTTAACCAACTCGCCAGAAACACTTTGATTCGTAGACTGCCAGATTAGATAATGTCTCCCTTTTTTATAAATGAGGTTTAGACTGACAGAGATTAGTTGGTCTACAGAGAACCATGTATTATAACTTCTATTTTCAAAATAATGGATACTGAACAAAGAGTACTCTTTTCGATGACTTCATCATCAGGCTCTACAGTTATATTTACATTATAGTGAATGAATGAATTAGTGTTATGAACAACATTAATGTTGCTGTTTAAATAACATCGAATCAATAATCATACCAGTAGATTACAGTTCAGTAGCATCAACATAACAAAAAACTGAATGTCAGGAAAATTAGGAAAAATAATATTACGAATTCATGAATTTATAGTCTCTGCTGAAGACCGGCCAGGGCAGTAGTAGAGACTGGACTTGCTTCTTTTGAACACAGAGCATTGGTTGTTTGAGGCGAATTGCAATAGCCTGTGCTGTTTGGAGCATGTGGTGCATCGATGATTTTGGCAATTTATTAGGCACCTGGTAGATGGCAGAGAAGGATTCTTTCATGCTGGCTTTGTGGCCAGTTTGCACCAGATGATCTAATATCAAACTGTTAATGGTTTTAACTACACCTTTACTTAGCCATAGTGGGAGATGTTCTCAAGCACGAAAAATCAAGTGACGGCCAATATAACTCGCTACACCACAAGCGCAGTTGAATTGGTAGATACAATTTGAAGTGGCTAGTCTAGGTACTTCATCTTTCAGTCGAGGTAGCACCATCGGTCGTGTAGAGAATAAGTCGTGTAGTTCACCATCATTAATAGTTCTTTGAACTGATTTTCTTAATTTCCTCGTAATTGTCTCACATGGTATATCGCCCTTGAATTGTACTCGTATATAAAGTGGCTTCTTAATTACAGATAGTGAATAGTCCTTTTCCGCTTTCTTTGTCATGTGTTTCTTGATAAATTTGTCAGGATAGCTATTTCCGGCCAAAGTATCATATACAATGCTTAATTCATCTTCAATTACTTCTTCTGAGCAAATGGCTCTAACTCTGTGGCTGAAGATCTTCACTAAATTTCTTTTGTACTTGATGGGAACGAAACTGTGAAAATGTGTATTTTGTCCTGCCCAAGTGCTTTTTCTATGCAAATTTCTTTTTATGCTACCATCTGGTTTTCTTGTAAGTAGGACATCCAGGAAGGCAATTCTGTCTTGGGATTCCTCTTCGCATGTGAATTTCATAGCCGAATGCACTTCTATTTTCCTATATATATTGTTGACAAAGAGACCAGAAACAATTGTGTACAACTTCTCAGCTTCAAGACAGTCCCCCCTTCGGGTTGTTATACTTTATACAGACTTTCATTAGTATGTTACATATTACGAAAAGAAAATGTTATTGAGATATTCTATAAAAATAGAAGAATGATGATGGAGCATTGACTGAAGCATTTTTGAAATAAAAGTATATTTTGTTTGCCTTGGTAGTTTGGAGGTAGAATGTTTGCCAACTCACTCACCCCCAACTGACTCACTCGTAAGCCTTGTCTATTTTTCCTTCACGTTCCCAGTGGAAAATAGGGTACCTTCAAGCTAGAGGCTTGAAGTTTCGGTAGCAGTGGTGTTTATTTTTAGAGTATGGGGTTGCTAGCCTCATACCCAACCTCCCCACTTTACCAGTCTTATTACTGGCTTAGCGAGGTAAAGGAGTGCGTCGGTGGTCGGGGATCAAACCCCAGACCATGAATATGGTCGGCGAGTGTCCTAACCGCTGTTCCACCTACGCACGATTTTTTTATTTTTGATTACAGCTTGATTCCACACCGTATTTTTGGTACTGGTATGGAATTTTCAGCATGTGATTTCGGTAGCCCAAATTTGCAGGCCGACCATAGATATTAAGTGTACGTCGGCAGGGGATCGAACCCCGGACCATGTGCATGGTCGGCAAGAGTCCTAACCACTGTGCCACTGACGCACATCAAACCTTGTGTAGCCGATGTTAAGCTTACAAAAGATGCAAGACTGGGAGTTGGTCTAGCGACCCCACTGCATAAAAGGAAAAGAATAACACCTTGTCCCACTGAAATTTTAAAGGTGAAGGTTTGAAGCCTTATGTTACATTCTTGTACGTAGAGGAATACAAAAAAATTTTATTGATCTCTGCATTTTCTTTGACCTCACACTTTTTGATTTCTTCTTCTCATACTATTTTTTTAAATTTCTTTTTCAAGGAGGCAACATTCACAACAGTTTTAGCCTATGATTTAGGCATGCTTGCACATCACTGTACCTGTCAGACAGATGCAAATCATCCAGAGAATCCACAACGGCTGATTTCTATTTGGCAAAGACTTCAAGTAAGCAGTCATAAATTTTAAAATACATATAATTATTTAATAAATATAAGAAAAATTCCTTATTTTATTTTTCAGTAATTCATTAATTAATTGACTGCAGTTATTATTATGATTATTATTGTTCCCTTGGGTTCCTAGTGGAACATAGGGCTCCAACTACACGTCTTTACTTGCTTCTGTCTTCTGCTGTACTTTTCACTTGCATCCATGTTAGTCCATAATGTTTCAGCTCCTCTTCACACGATCTCCTCCATGTCACCCTTGCACTGACGTCCCACTCGCCGCTTCCCTTTCGGTTCCACTCGACCGTCGGCTTGATGCGCGATGTCACCCAACGGCCTCCTCAGCCAGTGAGTGTCTAATCCATCTCCACTTTCTCCTGCATATTTGTTGAGCGACTGGTTCTTGTTTTGTTTGTTCCCATAGTTTCTTGTTGGTGATTCTTTCCAGCCATCTGATCTTCAGTATAGAGAGAAGACAGCTGTTGATAAAGGTTTGCAACCTGTTGGAGAAAATATCAGGTAACGGTTTTATCCTTGCTGCGATTCTTCTGCAGTACTGGCCCATGACCTCAGTGTTAAGGATCGAACCCAAGATCTTCAGGTTACGTGGCTATCCCATTGGTCACTCAGTCACAGGAACAGAATCGAATGACCCATCACTTTTAGCTCCTGCCAATTTGCGATATATACAACACGACCATAAGTCACTTTAGTGCACTGTGGATTTCTAGGGGAAATTTGTGACCAGTGGGGTCCAGCAGGTTGGCTGTGAGGAAGAATACTTATTGATGACACTGTGAATTTCGCAGAAGTCTGAATGGATAGGTCATCGGATTTCGTCTTATTGATTGGATCATGGATATTACAAAGCGTGAATACACCTGCTCCATTAATTACGATTCTTAGCCATAACATTAACAGTTTCAAGTCATTGGTAACTCGCGCCTTGAGGACGCCAACTAGGTAGTCTCTACCTCACCATATGGCTCGCTCAGACTAACTTTAAAAGACTTTATAGATCGATGCAAAGTTTTGATCTGACTACCTCTAACTCTCTTCCAACCTAATTATATGACAGATGACATCACTCGATGTGGATGGTGATGACTTGACATGCTTGACACATACCCTAGTCATTTCAGTAGATGCAGTTTCACAACTCCATCTGTTGGCTTCTCCTCCTTACCCATCACTTTGCATCTAACCTCAATATTACTCGCCGAAGTACAACACTCAGTCCAAGAGACAGGAAATAGATATCTTCGATCATAGGCGGCTGGCGTCCCCACATCTTTCTCTTTCATTGCTGTAGAGGAAGACGGGATAAACTGCTCCATAGTGCTCCATAGTCCTCTTTATGAATAACTGAATATCTCGTCCGCATCAGTGATTGCGTCACATGGCAAACTTCATACTAGCCTTTCGTATCACTGCTGAGATTCCATCAGCGGCCAATTCATTACGGCTCACTGGTACAACTTCCCAAATCACTGAACTGGTTAACAGGCGAGTTTAAAGAGCTAACAACTAATAAGAATTCAGCTTTCAGAAGGAGTAGAGTATACACCATAGTCACGATAACTGCAGAATAAAGTTATTTTAAGATTATAGGGTAAAGACTAGCCAAAATTAGGGATATTACATAGTTGGAGGCAATCGGTAGGAAACCTTGGACTCAGGTTCCATGCTGGTTGGCACTCACCAGTCAATCAGCAAGGCATATCTGCAACCTTGAAGGAACTGATGTCCCTCCTTCTGAGATTCGAACCCGCATTACCCAGTGCCGAAGTCAGAGACGTTACCAGTGAGTTATTCGGGCTTACGACTGACCTCCAGTAGGAATGTATTAGATACTTTCGATTAGACACTAATTAGTAACTAGTGTAATGTGTCTAGTCCTTTGTTTGGTACACACTGATCTCCAACCATCTAAATTCAAAATGCGCCGTGATGGCAAGTTAACCGGAGTGCTGCCCGTGGCCGCATTACAAAGATGACTGATAGAATTAAGTCGGCAGTAAACAAACAACTAGACACATTACACTAGTTACTAACTAATCTCCAATCAAAATTAGGAATATGTACAAATTTATTGATTTTCTACCCCATTATGTATGCCACAACACTTTTACTTCACACTATTTACAACACTGTTCGAATACTTCTCAGGCGTATTAGCTCATGATGCGCTACTTGATGAGAACTCGAGTTATTGATGCCAACAAACTGATACTTTTTTTATTATTGCTTGATTTCACACAGTATTTTGGTACGATTATGGAATTTTCAGCTTGTGCTACCGGTGGCTCAAATTTAGCATGCCAAATAATGATATCAGGTGTGCGTCGGCTTGGAATCGAACCTCGAACCATTTGCATGGTCGGTGAGCGTCCTAACCACTGTACCACGAAGCACACACAGCACACAGTCACTAATGAAGGGCTAACTCCTTTAAGAAATTCGAAGAATTGTCTTATAAATTGTTGCAACCGATAGAGTTCATTGATTTGAATATGAGAACAGCCAGTCTCATCGGTGGTTATATTTTATGAATTCTAATTACATTTTTGAAATCACACAGTTATAGGTGAAAATTCATCATAATTTCCCTTTGTGTTCCGGTGACTTAGCGGTAGAATCTTCACCAACCACGACTACAGTCCAGGATTTGAATCTTGGTGACTCATTTCGAAATCTTACTTGGTCTTTCTTTTTTTATTCCTTCACATTCCCAGTGGAACATAGGGCTTCAAGCTAGAGGCTTGAAGTTTCTGTAGCAGTGTTTATTTTCACAGGATTAGGTTGCTAGCCTCATGTCCAACCTTTCCTCTTTACCAGCTTTATTTCTGGCTTAGCGAGGTAAAGGAGTGCGTCGGCCGGGGATCGAACCTTGGACCATGTGCATGGTGGGCGAGCATCCTAACCACTACGCCACCGCTTGGTCTGTCTTAATCTCGGTAAACGAGGGAAGGTTGGGCGTGAGATTAGCAACTTCACTCCATAAAATATACACCCCAGTGCTACTGTATCTTTAAAGTTTAGGTTCGAAGTCCTATGTTCCACTTGAAACAGAAAGGAATCAAATATTCATAGTATATATGACCTATTTGATAATGTAAATACCAATCAATCGAAACTAATCACATCAATCAATAAGATGCTGCCATGATGCAACCACTGCTTGCCTTTCATTATTTTGAACACAGACACCATATAAAATTAACTTTATAACTTTTTTTTAGTGTACAAAATATGCCATGATTAATTACCATGACATACTAGCAGTGTTCAATAGACATTGAACAAATGACTGATTTAAACAAATATTGGCGGGAAATCAATCGAAGTTAAGCATCATGTGATAATCATAAGGTACACGCACATACATACATACATGCATGCATACATG